>MU227499.1:1139960-1177590 GCA_018584345.1 Thuja plicata | reverse complement strand
AATGAAAAATAAAAATAAAAATAATCGTAAAACCTATATAGCATGTATATTTGAAATGAATAGTAGTACTGTGAAATTCAACATAACAGAAGTCTCTGTCTCTAATAATCTAGCCATCCTTCAAACCAGACCTGAAAACATAAAGATCTGCAAATCTTGAATTTTTTTTTATCCTTGATCGAATTTTCCTCTTTTCTTCTTTGTGCATTTAGGGTTTAGAGGCGAGATCCTTAGGACAAGATATCATTATGGTAAAAATCTCTATTTTCTGCTATGAATAAGTGAGAGCATCCAACAGAGCCATCCGGCTACCCACAAGAACTTTAAATAGTTCATTAATCTGGCTTTCAAAACAATCCATCCCATCTTCCAATTCTGCCATACATTCGCTTAAACACAGCACCGACTACCTCAATTCTAAATCTCGCCCTTCCTCAAGCGGGACGGACTTGTAATTTAAGAAAATATTTAGCAGATCACACAAACCCTGGGAAGCTGAATCGACAACACAAAGCTCGTCCAGCAAAAAATAGACAGTCCCTTTGTTTCTATGCTTTTCGACCTCTTCCTTCACTTTAAGCTGAAGTGCTTGAACGACGGAGTGCGCGGTGCAGGGGACCCGACGAAGATTAAAATGGGGTTTAAATCCAAAAACATGGAGTTTCCCAGACCCAATGGGAAGATCAAATTTGGTTTATTTGAGCGCATAACCGTGGATTCGATAGTCATTCCACCTCCTGAGGTGGAATTGCAAAATCCACGTTTTTGGCAAAATGGGGTGATGCAGATCCACATTCCCATTCTCAACTCTGGCATCCAAATAGGGAATTGCACCCCATAACCGGGTTATGGGCGGCATAACCCATTTATGGGGTGCAACCAAACGGGCCCTAAAGGTTTCTGTGAGATTCCTAGGTTAGCCGGGGACCTAGGAAGGTGAGGGAATATACCAGAATGCTGAGAAGAAGGCCAAGAGGCCTAGAGAGAGTATGATGAGGTATGGGAGGACCAATACATAGGTCCTACATAGAAAAATAGAGTCACAAAGAGGGAAACATAGGAGAATCCATAAGATTCTAACCCTAATTTCACCTAAACATGTAGAATTAAGTGCATATGCATCCTAAATGGAAATCTAATGTGCAAGTGTACTAAATGAAGGTGCTAAACCTACCAAAATGGAAGTGCTTCCATTTTAAGACAATACACATGATGATGATGGAAGAAAGAAAGAGGATGATATAGAAGGACATGATATGATGATGCATTGATACATACAAGCATTTTTTGGACAAGCTATTATGGATCTTCTTTGGAACAAGAGAGAGTTCTTCCTTCCTTCCTTCTTCTTGGATCCAACATTTTCAACATTCAATCATTCAAAAGATACCATCATGGGGTAGAAACTATAGATATTGAGTTTGGTAGGAATACTTTATCCTTGGGGGCTTTGTATGCTTTCTTTATCATAGTCAAATCTATGCATTGCTTTCTCACTTTCAATTCATGTTAGGGTTTTAATCTAGAGGATTAGATCTTGACATTACACATTTGAATCTCTTTCCAATAGCAACACACACATAAATTCTACTATATTCTATTATTCATGGAGGTGGAGATCACCAAAATGAGGGTTTGACTAAGGAAAAACCCTATATAGCCACCCTAAAACCCCTCTTTTCCAGATATTTGCAGCTGTTGTTTCAGGAGGTACAGGTTTAGAACAACGGATCATAGTGGAGATTCAAATACCCTTTTTGGAAAACTTTTAGGATCTAAAAATAGATTTATTGTCAAAGAATTTATAGGTCGATTCTTCCCTAGGTTAGAATTGGAAATTCTGGGTCAATGGTGACATTGACTTGAGGGTCAAAATTGCAACTGTGTCGGATCGGAAAACCATTTCTGGGTTTTGTCCGTCTTTGCATTTTTGTTGCATATCTGGTCTCAAATTTTCTAGAAACTCAACACAGGCTTCAGAAAAATGGTATTTCCAAATCTTTTATGATGTGAGGTAGGTATTTTACTCCATTATTCTTTTCTTTCATTTCCATATTTACATCCCTTATCAATTACAATTAAATTTAAATGGTTGAATATGGCATAGGTCTCTTTTATATGCAAATATCTATTGTGAAAACCCTATTTAGGAGACCATCCAAATTTACACCTTACAAGTAGTATTGAGAAATATTGTGGATTCATTTGTCAAGCGCATTAGAGATTCATGAATCAGAATTTGGAATCAAGAAATATGTTTTACATGTCTAAATATATAAGATTAACTTTGTCAACAATTGCAATCCAATGTATTGTTTAGGAACACTGGTTGATTAAAGTGTTGAAAAATACTAGTCTGATTAAAGTGTTTAGAAACACTAGGACGTTTAAATGTTTGGTTAAAGTGTTGAGAAACATGAGTATGATGTCCATTACATGCAGGTGGTGTTGAAGAAACACCTTTGTTTGTGATAGTGACATTTTGATGCAAGTATTGAGAAATACTATTGTGAGAGGTGAACCATCCTAGACAAGAACCTAGGACAACCTATCAGACGCAAACTGAACATTTTAGCAATGATTCCCCCAGTGCAGAATGACTATTCCTAAGACGCAAATGTAGACAAATCCCAAGCAAGGATATGACATTTTTAAGGAATCAGAGTCAACCAATAGCACAAGTGCAATCATGAAGGCTTAGTATCAGCAGTGCATTAATAGATGAAGAATAGAGTATGAGTGACGCCTGTTTTCTAGGTTTTCACCACTCGAAAAAGATTTTTATTTTTTCTACCAAGACGTCTATTTGCCAGGTTTTCACCAAGGCACTTTTCTCTTTTTCAATTTTTTTGTTCTTTTTTCTCTTTTATTTTGGTAGTATCAAGGTGCATGTTTTCCAAGTTCTCACCAAGGATGCCCTTTTTTCAGGACTTTTTCCAATATTTTTGGATTTCTTCAAGATCAATTCTCTATTTTTTTGGTATTTTCTGAAAATTTTCACTGCATGGGCTCTGTCAGCCAGATGTCAAGCATAGAACTGCTTCAAATGTAGAGTATTAATGGGATGAGAAAGAACATCTCCCTTAGGTGTAGCTAATTGGTATGCTCCAGTCCCAAAATTTGTAGTAATGACATAAGATCCTAGCTAGTTGGGTTCAAACTTTCCTTTTTGTTCTCTATTTGGCTGGTTCTTAGGATTCTCTTTGAGAATGAGATCCCCCACTTGAAATTGTCATGGTTTGACCTTTTTATTGTACCCTTTTGACATTGATTTTTGGTGTACTTTGTGATGATTGAATGCTTGTTGTCTGCCCTCATCAAGGAGTTCTAGTGCATTAACCCTATCAATGCAATATTGTTCATCAATAACAAGACCTTGGAGAGATACCCGCAAAGATGGAATTTCTACTTCAATAGGCAACACTGCTTCTGCGACATAGAGTAGAGAAAATGGCATGGCTCCAGTTGGTGTCCTAATACTTGTTCTGTAGGTCCATAGTGCCAGATTTAGTTGCAAATGCCAGTCTCTGTAGACTTACTCACAGTTTTGTGTAAGATTTTAAGAATGTTTTTGTTACATGCCTCAGCTTGTCTATTACCTTGAGGATAATAGATTGAAGAACAATGTTGAGTGATATAAAACTATGTGCAAAGGTTTCGATGTCTTGGTTTTTAAACTGACCCCCATTGTCTGTTACAATAGAAGAGGGTATCCCATACCTACAAATAATGTAGTTCAAGATGAACATAGCCACCTTTTTGCCAGTGGCTTTGATCAGTGACCTGACTTTGACACTTAGTAAAATAATCACTGGCCATAATGATGTACTTGCGTCCACTTAAATAATTAGGATAAATTTGTCCAACCAAATCAAAGGCCCATTGCTAAAATGGCCAATGTGTTATAAATGGTATGAGTTCTCTAGAAGGAGCATGGATGAGATTTACATGTGTTTGACATTTGTGACATGTTTTTGAAAATAGAACATCTTTTTCAATTGTGGGCCAGTAATAGCCAACTCTTAGTAGTTTTTTAGCTAATGAAAATCCATTTGAGTGTGATCCACATACACCTTCGTGAAGCTCTCTTAATGTGTGCTCTGACTCTTCTTGTTCTAAACACCTAAGAAGTGTACCGTCTAGACCTTGTTTATATAATTTATTAGTAATGAGGACATAACATGATGTTGTCGTAATTTAGGCACATTTTTGATTCATTGATAGGCCATTGGGTATAGTTTAGTCAGTAAGATAGGTAATGATTTTGGTGTACCGGGATTGGTCTTGGGCGTTCAAAGCACAGATTACCTGGTATTGAGGAGTATCAAAAGCTAGATGGGATAATTATTCCACCAAGAAGTCATAGCATAATTGATGTTCTTCAAGTTGTAACATGGATTATAGTGTAGCCATAGCATCTGTAGCTTTGTTTTCTCTTCTTGGAATTTTCTTGAATGTGATGAAGACAAAGTACTTTTTCAAGTCTTCAACTAGTTGTTTGTAAGGAATTAATTTCTCATCTATAGTCTGATAATCTCCACTTGATTAATAATAAGATGGGAGTCACCATATACATGTAAATCTATGATTTTCCTTTCCATAGCTAGCTTAAGACCATTCACCAATGCTTCATATTAAGAAATGTTATTTGTGTATGGAAACACCAATTTGTACACTTTGGGTATATTGTAGCCTTGAGGAGTTATGAAGAGAACCCCTGCTCCAGATCCTTACTGTGTGAAAGAGCCATCAAAATACATCTTCCAAGGATGTTTAGTTAAATGCATGATTATTTCATCAGGAAATTCAATTATCAAAGGTCCTTCATCCTGAAATTGTGAATCAGCTAATTGATCTATGAGGACTTGTCCTTTAATAGCCCTTCTATCCACATACTCAATATCAAATTCTCTTAGAATCAGGACCCACTTTGCTAGCCTTCCTATTAATGTTGTTTTGCTTAAGAAATATTTAAGAGGATCTATCTTTGCAATAAGCTTAACTGTATGGGACATCATACAGTGTCTCAATTTTTGTGATGCAAAGACAACTGCTAAGAAAGATTTTTCAATTATACTATAATTGAGTTCATAAGACACTAGAGTACTGTTGATATAGTAGATTGATCTTTCCTTTTTATTTTCATCTTCTTGTGCCAACAACTCCTAGTGATTTAGCCATAGCTGAGATATAGAGGAGTAGTGGTTTTCCATGAATAGGTGTCATAAGAATAGGAGGATTAGACAAGTAATCCTTTAATTATTTGAATTTTTTTCACAATGTTTGTCCCATTTGAAGGTAACACCTTTATGTAGTAGTTTAGTAAAAGGTTGTTCTTTGTCTACTAGTTGTGACATAAATCTCCTAATGGATTGGAGTCTTCCTTGCAACATCCTCATTTGACTAATATTGTGTGGAGATGGCATTTCAAGTATACCTTTTACTTTACTAGGGTCCACCTTGATTGCTTTTGCTGATACAATAAACCCTAGGAGCTTCCCTGATTCGACCTCAAAGGCACATTTTTTTGGATTAAGATTGAGTTGAAATTGTTCCATGCGATCTAGTATCTTTCTTAGTCCTTCAATGTGAGTAGTCCTCTTTTTTTTACTTGGCTAAGGTATCATCCATGTAGTCCTCCATGTTTTTGTGTATCATATCATGGAATATGGTTCTCATAGCTCTTTGGTATGTAGATCCACCATTCTTTAATCCAAATGGAATGACGTTCCAAAAAAATGTTCTCCATGCACATGTGAATGTTGTCTTCTCTTGGTCCTTAGGAGCAATCTTAATCTGGTTATAGCCTAACAATCCATCCATGAGTGAGTACATCTGATAGCCTGTTGTTAGATCTATAATCATATCAATGTTCGACAATGGAAAATCATCTTTAGGAAATACTTTGTTTAAGTCTCTAAAGTCTGTGCAAATCCTGATAGATTTATCTAGTTTAGATACTGGTACCACATTAGAAATCCATCCTGCATAAATGATGAATCTTATGAATCCAACTTTCAATATTTTTTCTAGCTCTTCTTTCACCAGTAATGCAACATGAGGATGCATCTTTCTTAATTTTTGTTTCACCGGTTTGATCCCAGGATCTATAGATAAATGATACATTATTAATTCAGGATCAAGTCCAAGTATATCAGTGTAGGACCATGCAAAGTTGATATTTTTCTCTTCTAGGAACTTAGTGAATTGTATCTTTTCCTCTTCTAATAAGGATTGTGCTAGGTGAACAAATTGAGGAGCTTATGTTGTTCCCAAGTTGACCGGTTGTGTTGGTTCTATGAAAACTCAAGATCTTTCTTGAAAGTGCTCAGGAAGGATATCAAGAATCTCATCTTTTGGTTCCTCTGGGAGGTTTTCACCATCAGATACATATTTTATTTTTATTATTTTAGAATCTAACATTGCTACAACGTGGTTTTCACCATCATTTATTTTATTCTTTTTATTTTTCAATTTATGACTAAGAAACTTGATATCCTCCGCTGTGATGTTCACGCTCCTTGTAATGGTGGAAGAAGGATAAGGATCACACGAATTTAGGTAACAAGCCAAAGTTTAGTCATTAGGGAAGTTCATTATAGGAGTAGGATCTGAATGGTGACATGTAACTAATTGAATGTTTGAAGATGTTAAGTTGATCACAGAAATGTAGAAAGATAATGTAAGACATTAAATCAGTTAATAGATTGTATTTTCATTGATGTCAACTTGATATTATCTAATCGGTTGTAATAAAAGTGTCAAATATTTCAGAGAATCAGAGAGATAAATATTATGTTTTCACTAATGCATAAAAGACAAGCATTGACTATGTGAATTCAAACACTGACGGCTAGTGGAACCCGACATACAAAGATAACGAAAATTCAAGTCACAGTTATGCTCAAGAAAGAACACTGACAAGAAGAATCACAAGCATACCCAATGGCATGAATTATAGTGTTAACTGATGAGAAGAACTGTGGAGTGAAGCCCAAAGGACAGACAACCCTGATGGAGCATTTGAGGAGAACTAGAGTGTTGACCGAAGCTTTCAAAGAGTTAAAACATAGAAGTTAACCAGAGTTCAGAAATGAAAAAATATCTAGCTGGAAGAGCTAAATATAGACTTAACTGGTAGTTATCATTGTTTTCAATGACAAGATAAAGCCAGAGATAAGTAAAGGATTTAAAGATGTTTTGTCTAGTTGGAAAGAAGATCTCTGCGAGATAAAACATGAGTTTTTCTTTAAATCAGATTGGCTAAGGTTACAGATCATGCCAAGATCAAGAAAATAAAGAACCTAACAAAGGTGATATCATGTCTATAAAGATACAACTTAATTCATTATGAATTAAGGGGAGTGAATGAAAAGAGGATGCTAGAGATAAATTGATGAAGAACAACTTCATACAGTCCTGATCAATCAAGCTGAGGAAAGAGCTAAAGATTTATGTGGACACCAAGCAATAGAGCATAGCATCACCGAGTAGAACAAAAGTGGAGGAAAGGTATTGAAAAAATATATTGATTAGATTGGTGTAATGAGCTTACAATAGACCTAAAAATCTGCAAGTATAAGTTGTATATGTGAACAGATCATACTGTTTCAGTTTAACCATTGATTCAGAAAGTCTCTTAACGAAGCATGATTTAAGGATCCTTTCTATATTGAGATACATCCCAAGGAGTATCAAAAAGTTTGATCATGAAGATAGCATGAGATGCCAGATACTATTTGACAAACCAGAAGAGATTGGAAAAGGAAGGTAGCATATAAATTCCTGATATAAGGTGACAAACTAATCTATTAAATCCTCTAACAAGGTCACACCTAACAGCGTGTTTTTAACCTTTAACATGGTTGGCTCTTCACCAAGCTCAGTTTAGAAGAGTGAAAATTTTGGGTTACCGGTCCCAAGTTGTTTTTCCCTTAACAGGGTTTCCATGTTAAAAATCCATGCGTCAATGTGTTTATGAGTCATTACTTTAGTGTTTTGCATTACACATAGTTAATCTGGATTGATCAGTATACTCTAAGTAATTTACTGGTTTTTGCTAAATTAACAAAGTGCTATTTGGTAAACATACAGAATAAGGTTTAACAATGAATTATGAGCAGTAGTAATTTGATAAGTATATTTGAAGGCATTTATCTTATAGGACTGAAGATAACTAGAGGCTTAATATTGTGGTACTAAGTTTTTGGGTTCATTAATTGGAATATTTTTGAGACCACTAATTCACCCCCCCCTCTTAGTTATTACTAAAAATGGGTATCTGAGCTTGTTTTCTTATAAAGGGAGTTTACCAACTCAAGCAAAAGATCACAAGATGAACAGATGAGATGTGCGCAAGTTGAATAAAGACAACTTTGCATCATGGAAGAGAATAATAAGACTCCACCTATCAGTTATTGGTAATGATGTTACTCAACACCTTGATACTTAATATGTGTTTCCTACAAGACCTTATACTCTTGAGAAATTAAGAGAAAAGCGTGAACATAATTGCATGCTAATAGAACTTCCTCATCACTCTCCGATGTTGAGTTTGAAGATGTCAAAACCTACACCTCTGCAAAGAAAATCTGGAACAAGTTGAAGCTAGTACATGGAGGAGATGCTAATGTACTAAGAGTCAAGGTAGAAAGCCTAAGAGGGGGGTTTGATGACCTAAGGGTGAAAGAAGGAGAAAATATCACTCAATATAGCTACAGAATCAAAGAGGTAGTCAATGATATCTGAGGAGTTGGAGGTGTACTTGAAGAGGAGACAATGGTAAATAAAATATTAAGAACCTTACTTCCTATATATGCTATTAGAGTCTTTTCTATTCAAGAAATGAGAGTAGTTGCAAACAATACAGTTACTCTATATAGTTTGATTGGTAGACTGATTTCATTTGTGATGAATAACTTTGATAATAGTGTCTTACCATCTATAGAATCTACATTCAAATATTCTTTAAATATAAGTAATTCAAGTCATAGACATGCTATTAGAAATGATAGTGAAAGTGATAATGAGGATCAAGGACTTGATGAGATTGAAGCACTAATGGAAAGAATATTGTAGAGAGGCAAAGGTAAATACAAAGGTAAATTACCACTTGTATGTTTCAATTCTAAAGAGGTTTGACACTTTGCTGCAAGATGTCCAAATAGAAGAAAATATGATAGAGGTAATAAAAAATCATATGAGTTTGATAGAGGTGATAATAGAGATTACTAAAGCAACCGACAATCTGACAAAAGAGATACTTGAGAATACAAGGACAAAGGGAAGAAATCTTGTTACCTAGCTGAGAACAGAGATGATGACACTGACACCAAATTAGAAGAACACATTGAGATGGTATTTGTAGCCATGAAGGATGATTTAGACGAAGAAGAAGAAAGGTATGTATAAACTGCACTCATATCTAATGTTAGTAAGAATGATGTCTAGATCATTGATAGTGGCTACACTCACCATATGACCAGTGAAAAACAAAAGTTTGAGACTTTTGAATACTATAATGGTGGTTCAGTAAGAATGGGAAATGATACACCTTGTCCAGTTGAAGGTAAAGGAACTATAATGTTGAATAACCTAATCAGATGTGAAAATTCTTACTGGATAAAAGGATTGAATTATAATATGTTAAGTGTTTCATAGCTGAATAATACAGGTCACCGAGTGGAATTTGAAAATAAGAAGGCAAAGATCTTCAATGAATCAAGAAGATTGATCGAAATCAGTGAGCAGACAAAAGGTAACTTTTTCTATCTTGATGATACTAACACCACTTGTTTAATGGCTAGAAACAAAGACATATGGTTGTAGCACAAAATATTGTGTCATGTGAATTTTGACAACATGATAAAGATAAGTAACAAAAGGAATCTTAGAGGCTTACCAAGCATGACTAAGCCCAAGCATATCATGTGCAAGAATTGTCAAAAAGGTAAAATGACAAAGTCTAGTTTCAAGAGTAAAACCCATACATCTAATGCAATTCTAGAATTAGTCCATACTGATCTATGTGGACCCATGAGGACAAAGATTTACTATAGAGATAGGTATTTTATTCTCTTTGTTGATGATTATTCTAGAATGATGACAATTATGTTCTTAAGAGATAAATTAGGAGCATTTAAGATGTTTACATGGTATAAGGCTATGGTAGAAAAACAAAGTCAAAATAAATTGAAATGCTTAAGGTCAGATAGAGGAGGGAAATATGCTTTTGATGAATTCACTAACTATTGCAATGAGCATGGAATTAAATGACAGGTTTCTGCACCGAGAACACCACAACAAAATGGAATTGCTGAAAGGAGAAAGATATCAATTGTTGACTATGCAAGAACATTGATGATTGAGAAGAGAATCACTCAAAATTTCTAGAGGGAAGCTGTCAATACTGCTGTTGACACATTAAATAGAGTACAATTGAAGGACACAAAGAAGACACCCTATGAGACTTGGTATGGTCATACACCCAATGTAAGTTACTTTAGAATCTTTTGTAGTCAATCATATATTTTAAAAGATGATATAAATGGAAAACTTGACTCCAAAAGTGAAGAAGGTATATTTCTAGGGTATTCAACCAAAATCAAGGCTTATAAATGTCTTAAAAAGTCATCTAACAAGATCATTACAAGTGCAAATGTGAAAATAGATGATTTTTCAAAAAAGAATGATAAGGAAAGTAGTTGAGAACTAGAGGACTACAACATGTTTGTTTATACAGAACCTGACACTCTACCCAAGCAATAGTGTATCACTCTCGAGCAACAAAACATTGCACCTGAGCATCAGACTGCAATTACCAAAAATTATGAAAAGCCTCAAGATGATGTTCTGAGCGATGGAGATTAGAAAGAAGGTCAAGAAGATGATCAGAATGATGAACACATAGATGAAATGAAACTTTCCAAGTATGTCAAAAGACATCATCCACATAATCAAATCATAGGAGACAAGAAGGCTAGAATGAGAACAAGAAGTAAGTCACTAAACACTAGATGTTTACTTTGTGATTTTGAGCCTAAATCTAGTAATACTACAATTGAGAATGAAGAATGGGTCAGTGCTATGAATGAAGAAATAGAAGAGATTGAGAATAAAAGTACATGGGCACTAGTACCAAGACTAGATGACAAGAATGTCATCGGTACCAAATGGATATTCAAAAACAAGTTGAATGAGAATGGAGATGTCACAAGAAACAAAACAAGGTTAGTATGCAAGGGATATGCACAAGAAGAAGGCATTGATTATGGAGAAACATTTTCACCTGTTGCTAGACTAGAAGGAGTTAGAATATTACTTTCTTATGCTACATTCAAATGATTCAAGGTATACCAGATGGATGTCAAATCTACATTCCTAAATGGAATACTGGAAGAAGAGGTATACATTGAACAACCTGAAGGGTTTGTTGATCTAGACAAGAGAAACATGGTATGTAGACTACATAAAAAATTGTATGGATTGAAACAAGCACCTAGAGTCTAGTATGAAAGACTACAGTCTCATCTCATTAGCATTAAATTTGTAAGAACAAGTGAAAATAGCAATATGTACTTAAAAGAAGATACCGATGGAAATATTCTGATTGCTGAAATTTTTGTTGATGATATCATTTTTGGGGGAAATGAAATGTTATGAAAATCCTTTGATAATGAAATGAGAAAAGAGTTTTAAATGTCTATGTTTGGGGAGATCAAATTCTGTCTTTTTCTACAGATTCTTCAACAAGATGCAGACATATATATCACTAAGTCCAAATACATCAAGGAAGTGTTGAAGATATTCAAGATGGAAGATTCCAAACCATTTGGAACACCTATGGGTACCAAATGTAAGCTGACAAAAGAGGAAAAATCAAATGAGGTAAATCAGACCTTGTATAGATCAATGATTGGAAAACTAATGTATATTGTTCATACCAGACCAGATATAGCACATGGAGTTTGAATAGCTGCAAGATTCTCTGCTAATCCCAAAGAATCACATATGACTTCTTTCAAGAGAATTCTAACATATCTGAAGAACACCGAGGACTATGGATTATGGTATAAAAGAGAAGGAAAAATTGAGCTACAAGTCTATACAGATGCTGATTGATCTGGAAACATTGATGATCGAAAGAGCACAGCTGGAGGGGCAATCTTCATGGGTGACAGACTTGTCACATGGATCAGCAAGAAGCAAGGATGCATCTCTCAATCTACTATAGAAGTAGAGTATGTGGCTACTGCTACAAATTGCTCCAATATTGCATGGATCAAACAATTGTTGGAAGGTATGAATATGAAGATTCTTGAACCGGTAATTATCTATTGTGATAATACCAATGCAATTAAAATTTCTAAGAATCCAGTCATGCATGCTAAGACTAAGCATATTTCTATCAAGTATCACTATCTGAGAGAACAAGTGCAAGCAAAGGAGGTGATATTGGAATATGTTCAATCAAAAGATAAATTAGTTGATATATTCACGAAGCCATTACCAAAGGATATATTTGAATACTTGATACAAAGACTATGGGTTTGACCCTTGTCTATCTGTTAGTAAGCTGACTAGAAGGCTGCATCAGCCTATACATAATCTCAAGATCATTCATATTGATGCACACACTGAGACAAAAAACAATAGATACATATGTACATAGCAAGGTACAAATCTGCACCGAATACCAGAGACATTATATTGCTGATGGATAAGGAAATTCAAGGAATATATTATATAAAGGGATGGAAGATGATATAGAAGAAAATTGTTTTGGCATTGTTGTCAAAGGGAGAGATCAATTATCTCATTATTAGAAAATATTATATCATTATCCATAAAGAGAAGTTCCAAAGAATCAAAAGGAAAAGTTAATTAATATTCAAAGGGAGAGATTGATTACATATGAAATATCCATTTAAGGGAGATAAATAACAAAGGGAGAGAGTTCATACAAAGAGAGAGATTGGTGTCAAAGGGAAAAGAGATTATCAAGAAGAGGATTAGTCAAGATAGAGCACATATCAGGATAGAGACATTAGATTCTACATGTATCCAATGAAGTGATTAAAGATTGAAAGAACCGCTCTGCAAGAAACAATTCTAAGCTATTTTGAGCTTACCAAAAGCCATACAATTATAATAGTTACAATAGGAAAGATTGATGAAATTGTTATATTTCATATTGTATTAGTAATAACATAGTGTGATAATGTCATTTGTTGTCATCAATGCCAAAGGAAGAGTTTGATGACATGTAACTAATTGAATGCTTGAAGATGTTAAGTTGATCACTGAAATGTAGAAAGATAATGCAAGACATTAAATCAGTCAAAGGATTGTATTTTCATTGATTTCAACTTGATATAATCAAATCAGTTATAATCAAAGTGTCAAACATCGACGGATAGTGGAACCCAAAATACAAAGATAGCCGAAAGTTAAGTCACAGTGATGCCCAAGAAAGAACACCATCAAGTATTACTGATGAGTAGAATCACAAGCATACCCGACGGCCAAAATTATAGTGTTAACTGATGAGAATAACTTTACAGTGAAGCCCGAAGGACATACAAACCCAAGGGAGAAGCTGAGGAGAACTAGAGTGTTGACCAAAGATTTCATTGAGTTAAAACACTGAAGCTAATTGGAGTTCAAAAATGAAAAAATATCTAGCTGGCAGAGCTAAATATAGACTTAATTGGAACTTATCATTATTTTCATCGAAAAGATAAATCCAGAGATAAGTAAAGGAATAAAATTTGTTTTGTCTAGTTGGCAAGAAGATCTCTGCGAGATAAAAAAAGTGTTTTTATTTAAATCAGATTGGATAAGATTATGGATCACGCCAACATCAAGGAAATCAAGAACCTAACAATGGTGATATCATATCTATAAAGAGACAACTTAATTCATTATGAATTAAGGGGAGTGAATGAAAAGAGGATGCTAGAGAGAAACTAATGAAGAACAACTTCAAATAGTCCTGATCAATCAAGCTAAGGAAAGAGCTAAAGATTTCTATGGACACCAAGAAATAGAGCATAGCATCACCGAGCAGAAAAAAAGTGGAGAAAATCTATTGAAAAGATATATTGATCAGATTGGTTTAATGAGATTACAATAGATCTGAAAATCTGCAAGTATAAGTTGTATATGTGAATAGGTCATGCTATTTCAGTTTAACCATTGATTCAGAAAGTCTCTTAATCAAGAAGGATTTAAAGATCCTTTCTATATTGAGATACATCCCAAGGAGTATCAAAAAGTTTGATCATGAAGATAGCATGAAATTTCAGATACCATTTGACAAACCAGAAGAGTTTGGACAAGGAAGGTAACATAGAAATTCCCGATATCAAGTGACAAACTAATCTATTAAATCCTCTAAACAGGTCACACCTAACAGTGTGTTTTTAACCTTTAATAGGGTTGGCTCTTCACCGAGCTCACTTCAGAAGAGTGAAAATTTTGGGTTATTGGTCCCAAGTGATTTTTCCCTTAACAGGGTTTCCATGTTAAAAATCCATGTGTCAATGTGTTTATGAGTCATTACTTTAGTGTTTTTCATCACACATAGTTAATTTGGACTGATTGGTATACTCTAAGTAATTTACTAGTTTTTGGTATATTAACAGACTTCTATTCAGTAAACATACATAATAAGGTTTAACAAATGTAACATAAAGAATAGATGTTATTGTAACATATAAAATGGAATTGTTGTTGTTTGTTTTGTTTGTTAAAAATGTAAGATATGAAAATGGGGGATGTAGATTGTTCTTTGAATTACCTAGATTGTATTAGATTCTTTTAACCTTGATTGAATTGAATTGATTGTGGATTGCAATTGTGATTAGGGAGAAGATAAGATGCTCCTTCCTTATTTCAAAATGCTCAAATGGAAGATCCAAGTTGATCAACCCAAGAGAAGGGTTAATACACAAATGAATCAACTATTTGGAAAGGAGAATAACAAAGGAAACACCTTAAATTCTGTTAATTATATGTATATAAATGATGTAAAATAGTAATTGAAAAGGTCTGAGAAATTCACTAACCTTGAAATATTGCAGATCAAAGA
This sequence comes from Thuja plicata, assembly GCA_018584345.1. Classification (NCBI taxonomy): domain Eukaryota; kingdom Viridiplantae; phylum Streptophyta; class Pinopsida; order Cupressales; family Cupressaceae; genus Thuja; species Thuja plicata. The sequence continues at coordinate 1,162,499 of MU227499.1, read as the reverse complement.
TTGTTATTTTATGAGGTCTGTAGATTGTTTCTGGGAAAATTGATAGTTGATACTGAACTGAAATGCAAAGACGAACAAAACCCAGAAATCATTTTTTATTCTGATGTCATCTTATGAAAAAGGTTGACCTTGACCCAAAAATGTCAACCCTGACCCAATAATGTCAACCCTGACCTGTATAGATTCAAAAGTGACGTTGTTCGCGAATCCCAAAATTTTGCCGAAAAGGGTATCCAGATCTGGGCTCAAATCCTCTATTCTGTACTTGTACCTACAAGAAAAAGGACATTGTTTTGTTGTGGGGGAGGGGTTTGCCTTTGTCAAACCCTGGTTTAGGAATTAACCTCAAATATATGTAATTGAAATTGTAGAAATGAACAAAGCAAATGCATAAATTCACCTTGCTTGAAAAAGTCCTTGTGGCGGATTTGAATCCTTGAATCCACAAGTATGCTTCAAATGTAGAATGTAGAAGGGTAGGATGTCTTCAATCTCTTGCTTGTAGATCTCCAACACCAATTCTTGAATGGGTTCTTGAATTTGGAATAGGATTGGAAGAAGGTGGATGGAGAGATCACCAAAAGGGCACCTTGTAGCTTTAATCCTTCAATGGCCTCCAATGGATCTCCTTTATGGAAATGGATACTTGAAATGGATGAATGCTTTCTTGAAATCTTTCTTGAATGTTTTCTTGAACTTCACTTGATAATGCTTGATGACCATTCTCAATCTTGCTTCTTAGACTTGATGATCGTCCTTAATGCTTAGAGAAAATTAGAGAGAAAGCTTCCCTTTTATATGAAATTAGGACACAATCTTCCAAGGAGGTCTACATAGGAGAATTAAATCCCATTATGCCTTTAACCCTAGGAGAGGACCTATATTAAATATAATTTTGGAATCAATGCTTTGGAACCCGAAATAGCTGACCCAGAAGCGGGAAATACTTTTTGCAAAGGCCGACCTCCAAAAACTGGAAGACCCTGGGATCTAAACCCTGGGTCAGGGTCAAGGTTGACCCTGACCTAGGTCAGGGTCGAGGTCGACCCTAACCTAGGTCAGGGTTGAGGTTGACATAGACTTGAAATGTTGATCTTGACCCTGAAGCCCAGAATCATTAGTCTGCCATTCATAATGCAGAAATTAGGCCAAACAGGAGTGGAAAGAGGAACATATCAGGGAGGAAGCCATGTCAAAGTCAAGAATCCATTCAAGGTGATTTCCATGACCCCAAACCACTTACTCAGAAGGCTAAACACATCTATAATGGAAGTGCTTCCATTTTTTGACTATACAACAAAGAATACCAAGTAGTAATTTGATAAGTATATTTGAAGGCATTCATCTTATAGGAATGAAGATAACTAGAGGCTTAATATTTTGGTACTAATTTTTTGGGTTGATTAATTGGAATATTTTTGAGATCACTGATTCACCCCCCCTCTCAGTTATTACTAACACTAAATTTTTCTAATCAATTAAGTCAGGGTTTATCAAGGATAATGATTTGGAGTTGATAAGGATAGCATCATGTTAGCATAAAAACCATTAACCTACAAGACATGTTCTGTTAAGTCAATTTCTACAACCTTTAGATCATCAAGAGTTGAATCATCATTAATAGGGTCATTGTTAGTAATATGCAGACCTAACTCTAGTGACTCATCAGTTGATATTTCTTCTTCTTCTCTCTTCAAAATGGAACTCATAGCTTGTATCCTTAGAATGTCCTCTAGACCTAGTAAAACACTAGTATTGCCATAAAAATCCTAGGTAGTGGTATCTCATCTGATTCTGGAACAACAATAGTGTTAGGGGAAGTGTTAGAACTCTCTCCTCTTTCCAATAGAGATGCAAATTTGTGAATTAAATCTACCTCAATGTCCATGGTAACATCATATAGGACATCACATTCATAATCATGTGAGTCAGTTATTTCATCATCAGATCTATTTATAAACTCAGCAATAGTTACCTAATGCACCCTATTAGCCACTTGTAGATCAAAGTGAGGTAAATATAGGACATGTGAAATTGTGACCAACTGCCCCCAGTTAGGATGTAAATATTTTTGTTGGGGTATTTCTCTAGGAGTTTCTTCTATCAGTGGGACTTCTGGAGAGTCTTCTATTGTTTCCTCTACTTCTTGAACAATAACTTGTGGTAAAAAAGGAACATGAGTCTCTTTTTGTGTTACAAAAGTAGGTACATATATTTATCCTTGATATTTGGGATACTATGTATTGATATGCAATAATCTCTCATAGGTCCATGGTTCTAATGTTGTTTCTTGTTCTTTATTATCACTTCCTTCATCAAAGATTGGACCATCTCTTGAAGTAGGGTTTTTAGAGTTGTTATTGAAACCTAACCTTTTTTTGTCTTTGGTATTTTTGAATTCCATGTGTATAGGTTCAACAAGTTCATTTCCTTTATCTCCTAAATGTCCCTTCCCTTTGTATACCATTTGTTTGAGAAGGTCATACCCTTTACCATACCTTTCTAGGGATATCTCTACATGTTTTACCTCATTTTATTTTGGTTCTCATTTGTAGAGACAAGCCAAGACTACTTTATCTTCCTTTTCATCCTCTTGAGAAGAAGAGGCTCTAAACATACCAATTGCCTTATGAATATCTTGATATTTTAATGTTGTAGGTGTGAAAGATAAGGAAGGTTTCCCATAAGATCTTGGAGACACAAGAAGTTCTATCAATGATGGAGTCATGTCTATCTTGTATCCTCCCATACTGGTTTCTTGAAGTTTTAGTATCTTTGAAAAGCTTCTCATCACCATGTCTTTAGATGTTTTAGGGACAGAGTCTTTTGTGACTTCTTTTTTATGAGGAACCATACTATCTGCTTTGATATAATTGCAAGTATAGCTTGTATTTGCAGGAATTGTTAGTTCCACCCCATTATGTGGGAATTTGATGCATTGGTGGTAAGTAGAGGGTACTTCTTTCATTTCATGTATCCAAATTCTCACTAGTAAAATGTTATAGGCCAATGGTAGATCAAGAACTTGACATATCACATTTCGTTCAATTTGTTCTATTTTGATTGGTAGAATAATGAGTCCTTTGGATGATCTTTCTTCTTCATCATAAACTTTGATAGTTATCTTAATCCTTGATTCGATGGTTTGTTCTAAAAGTCCCAAATTATTTATTATATTGAGAGTGCATATTTTCAACCCTGCACCTCCATCTATCAATACACGTCTAATATGAGATTTGTGAATCAAGACTTCAATGTGTAGGGGTTGGTTATGTAGATGAGTCAATGATTTGTCATCTTCTTCTGAGAAAGATAGGTAATGTGGAGATGAGATATGATTAACCATTTCCTAGAACTTGTCCACATCAATGTGTTTTGGAACATTTGTAGAAAGTAGGACTTGTTCAAGAACTTCCCTATGCACTGAGGAGATCTTTAGTAGCTCAAAGGTAGAAATTTGAGTTGAGGTTCTTTGTAGTTGATCTACAAAGTTATAATTTGCAGATGGGATTGTAGCTATTTGTCTTTCTACTACTGGTTTGGGAATTGTGACAACAAGTACTTTGGAAGATGTTGCTTGTTTGGATGAGGACTGTGCTCCATTGATCGTTACTTGTTCTTGAATTTGAGTCACCGCATTTGATTATATTGACGTGACTTTAGCACCTTTAATAGTGATCACATTGATTGATTCGCTTTTGATGTCCAACATTTTTATCACATTATAGTTATTGGATTAGGTGTAACTTACTTCATTTCCTTTTCCTTTAGAAGCTTCCCCTTTTCATAGTTAGGGAATGGTTTGTTAAATATCGTATGGTATTCATTAGTGTTATGTACTTCCACTTTGATTTTACCTCCTTCAATAAGGTCTTGTATTACATGTTTAAGCTTAACACAATTATTAGTCCTATATCTCTTATTTTTATGAAAGACACAATAAGAATTGTCATCCCACCATCTTGGTTGAACTTCTGGTTCCCATGGTTTTGAATTAGGAATCGTGAGAACTTTATTATCCAAGAGTGTCTTCAAAACTGTCTCAATAGGTTCTCCCAATAGAGTGAATGTTCTTTGAGGTCTAGTCCATGGTTTTCTCTTGTTATTATCATTTTTTTCTCTTGGTATTGTAGTTGTTACCTTAGCTTCTTTGTTCACTTGTAAGTTGTTCATTAGATTGAATGCTGCTGGTTTAGGATTAGCATTAGATGCATCTATCACTCCATCATTAACAAAATTCTTGTTTTGTTTCCATCATTTAGGCTTGTTGTTGTTGTTGGTAGATTTATTATCACTTTGGAGTGTGACTTCTCCTTTCTTAATCATGACATATTCAGCATAGATGACATTCTTGATCATCCTATCAAAGCTTGGTGAATCTTGAATTTGCAATGCATAGTTCATTTCGGGTGCCAAGTTGTTAATAAAGATTTCCATCTTTTCTGATTTAGATATGGCTCTTGAGTACCTAGCAAATATTTTCCTCCACCTTTGTAAAAAATGTGTAAAGGATTCACCAGTTCATTGCTTTGTGTTATATAGATCCATCATGGTTATTTTATGTTGTATATTGTAGGAGTAATGTTGAGCAAAATGTTGAATTAACTCCTAAAAATACTTCACACTTGGTGTGAGTTTGGAGAACCACTCCATAGCATTTCCACCTAAACTTCCCATAAATAGCCTCATTAGGTATGTAGGTTCATGCATGTACTCAATTCTTAGATCACAAAACTCTCTCACATGGTCATGTGGATCATTTTCTCCCATGTACTTGTCATATTTGGGTCTTGCCATGTTGGGAGGAAATGGAACCATGTTGATACTCTTAACAAAAGGAAAAAGACATATGTGGGCCAAAGAGTATTTTTTTTGTTGCTTTGACCTTTTCTTGTTTGAGTGTTGTAAGTTCAACTTGCATCAAGATCAATTGTTTGGTGAGAATAGAAATAGGTGTTGGTACCTCTTTCTCTTTTAGTCTCTCAACATTGTTTGACTCCAAGAGATGCTAGATGTAGGAAGTACTTCTCCTTGTCTTCACCAATGATTCTTTCCAATGTCCTTTGGAATTTTTTACTTTGTCTAAGTTTGTTGTACTCTTCCTCAGGTACATCTCCTTTAGTATCCAAGTCAAACAAAGGATGGTTGATATGTAGTTCTTCTTCACTACTGTTGTCTTGATATTTTTGTTTTTTCTCATTGTTGTATTCCTCAAAAGCTTTACTCTATTCTTGACAAGGAATGCCCATTGTGGGTGAGTCTTGATTGAATAGGGGATTATGAGATGTCTCACCTTGATGATATTATAGTAATATATGAGTTACTTCTAATTCATTAGAAAGATACTTGTTGTATCTTGTGTTAACCATGAAAGCTGGATCTCAACTTTGTCATAGTTTTCTAATAGTGTCAAATATAGTCTCAAATTGTCCAAGTAAAAGTTTTTTTGTGTTTGTTTTAAGTGAATGACTTCAGTGTCAGAGGGTTAGAATACCCTGATAGTGTGATAAGAATCAAGAGTTTTTGATAAATGGGGAGACCACACATTTTGATTTCAATTGTGAGAGTCCAAGAGGACATGCAAGGTATACTCCTAATAAAACTATGAAAGAACAATAGGTGGACCAACAAGAACAAAATGACCAGAATGAAGAGCCAAAAGGGTATCCAAAAGTACTAAATTTCTCTGAGAAACACTTGTGTAAGGGCCCACTTTCCTAAATGTGACTCACTAAATGCGAGACTTGATATGCCAGATGCAAGCTTTTGTTTTAGCAGATGCAATCTTTATTCCCTCGATGCGAGAAAGTGTCCTGTATGTGAGATAGGAATGACCATACGTGATGAAATACCATAGATATGAGCAAGTGCAACTAGATGCGAGTTTAGAATGACCAAAAATGAGCCTCTGATGTTTCTGATATTTTTGCCAAATTTGTCTTGAAATGCGTGAAATTTTTATTACAACAGATGTTTTCAGAGACTTTTCCAGTGAGTTGTAAGCAACATGTATGTCAGGGAATGAATATTATTGCTTGTTTTGGAGTTATCTTTTTAGTGAGTCTTTTGGACACATCAAACATTGTTCTTTTGTTAAGGGTGATCAAACACTTTCCCTATTCTCTATTTTCTAAGCATAGAATGAAAATCTTTGCTCGTAGAATTAGGTACACACTCACATGCTAATCAGAATACAACCATCACCAAGCACATAATGGCTCCAGTCATGATGTCATATTAGACGACTCCAAATGCAAGTGAGGGCACATAATGATGAGTATCTTGGGGCAATTACTATTTGCATTACACAAAGATTATCACCCTTTCAGAGATAAATTGGGTAATTTAACTACAAGTTTTTATTATTTTGGGGCATCCATCCACAATCATATCCAATAGAATTGCACAAGGAAAAATTGAGGTGTATAGCCCTATGAGTACTCAAATGTGTGTAGTCTCATAAGAAAGATTCAAGCAGCTCCGCTCTACACACACTCAATCATGTTCAAGGAATGATGTCAAAATTCCAGGAATAAAACCGACTACGTCTTCTAAGGCTTTGGCCTACAAGGAAGCAATTATTTATAGTGAGTTGGAAGGGTTGGCATAAAAATTGTCCTCACTTGGGTCATCCTGAGAGAGTTTTTCCTCAACCGGTAGGCCCTCTAATATTTTTGAAAGTAATGAAAAGGATTGGTGAGCTTAGGAGTCCAGATTTATGATTATTCAAAAGAAGAAGAGCATAATCTCCTATTCCATGCCATTTTCTCCCACAAACACACCAAACAAGTTCATTTTCCTCAAACTACTTCACTCAAAACTCAATCTCCCATGACGAATCTTTGATTGCTCCACTTGGAAAGAAGAGAAAATCATCTAGTGAGAATAAGTAGTAAGCTTAAGTTTGATTTTAAATTCCTATTTTAAGAAAGCACAAAACATTTGAAAATAAAATTTGTGTTGTTCAATTTCCCCAAATTAGGTGATTTGCTTGTTCATTTTCTTTTCCCAAAATTAGACAATGAATGTTTGTTTTGTTTAATTCTCCACAAGATTTAGTGATTTTATTTGTTCAATTACTTTCCAAAAAGAATTATGCAATGTTTTTGTTAATTTAATCACAAGATTTAATGTTTTTCTTGGTTCAATTGCTATCCCAAAAAGAATTATACAATGTGAGTTTGCCTTGTTCAATTTTTCCCCAAATTCTTCTCAAATCCTAAATTGACTTTTGAGTTTCTAATTTTCCTTAAAGGAAAAGAGAATAATCCTCTGGTCAATTTAGTAAATGATTGGAAAATTTAATTAGTTGTAAAGCTTTGAACAAATAAAATCAAATTGAACAATCCTACAACCTGCAAACCACAAGTTAGTAGTTATTTTCCACCTTTTTGAAAAAAAAGGCTCTAACATCAACCTGCAATCAATAGTTAGGCTATTTAAAGGACATAAATAGACAAGATCAAAAGATTAGTGGTTATAAATTTAAATTTTCAAATCAAATAACCAGATGTGATTGCCTTTCCTAAATGCGAGCCTAGATATCCTGTATGCGAGGCCCTTTCCTGAATGTGACACTTTGCACAAAAGGCGACACAGAATGTTACCAGATATGATCCTTTACCAAATGCGATGTAGAAATCACTAAATACGAGTTTAGAAACCCGAGATATGATTTGATTTCCCGTATGTGAGGCCCTTTCCCAAATGCGAGCCTAGATCAACAAAAGGCGACTCTGGACCTAAACATAGAGAACCAAAATCAGTAAAAAATGATTAGAGAATGAGGTAAAATTTGAGGATTTGCCCCATGGTGGGCACCAAAAATGTGTGTTATATTTTGGATCTACTAGCTACAAAACAACACTTAAATATGTCATTGCATTAGTGAAATAAACATGTAAATCAAGAGAAAAGCACACAAATATCACTAAATTCAACATACTGCTCCCTATCTAAGAAGAGTTAGAAGAATGCTATAATTTGCCCTCAGATTATGCATTAATCAGTGACATATTCATGCTTAGAATGGAATATTTAAAGGATTTAAGATAAAATGCTCAAGAAAAGTTCATTTTAAAGCTCCAAATGAAATATTATGACAATTTATAAGAAAGTTGAGCTAAAATGCATTAAGATATATGAGAATATGAGCAACATAAGTTTGCAAATGAATTCTAAATATTATGGACAGAATAAGGATGCTTTCCAATTCTCAAATTATGGGCCAATTGAGCTCAAAATTCATTCCATTTATAGAAGATTTTGAGGAATGAGAGTTTAGGATTGAAAGTGGAAGAGAGGTGGGGATTGAATCTTTGGTGATCCATGTGAAGTGATCCAAGTGATTTAACTCTCATTGGCTAGGGAATTGACTTTCCCTTTTGCAAATAACGAGTTGTAATTAGGATTTATTTAATTCCTTTTTTTAAATTACTTTAGCCATATATTTGATTGTTTTTTATTTAATTGATTTGATTTGATTTAACTGGGTAAAGAAATTAATGTAATTTAGTGATTAGATCATTTAGGAGATTAAATTTGATTTTAAATGAATTATGCAAACTAAGCAAAGAATTATCATGACATAATTAGGGGTATGATCACACTTAGGGAAAATAGGGTCTATGGACAGAGTAGACCAAATTAGGGTGGTTACACCAGCAGTTGCATGTTATGAAAACAAAGAGATATTCATACAATATATAGTCTAAGAAGTACAAGGGAGAGAGACAGATTGCTCGATAGGCTACTATAGGACCAGGGGTTGCACAAGATATGGAATATTCTTGTTTTGTGCTAAGGGATGTAGAGAGAGTAGGGTGGGAGGTAGTATATTACATAGACATTTATCACGAGGCAGTGCTAGAGGACCAGAGGCAACCACCCTACTCATAGAGTATAAGATCATAGTCTACAAGTAGGGAATCTTAGGGTTTAGTGGGATTTCTGCCTAGGGAACCCAAACATGACAAGGGAGGAGAGGGAGGTCCATCCCAGCTAGCTGCATTAGGGCCACTTAGATCTATTGATATACATTTTAATTTTTGACATATGGGATGAGATGTATAGCGACACCTAAGAATGTTTATGATCTATATTTTGATATACAAATCTATTTACTTTTATTGATGCGTAATGATTTGACACTTTGATGGACTATTTAATGACTTCATGGACACTTTATTCTTTTATGATCTATATGACAATGCAGATGGTTCTATACGATGATGGTCTATGGATGTATTATGTTTATGTTTATGTATGAATTCTAGGATGTACATGATGATGATACTTGTTTAGTGTGAATCCTGATCAATCGCCAAGTGGGATATTGTTGGTTTGTGGTGATTGATCAGACAAGTATTGTACACTTTTTGAAATTTGTGGGGTTTGGGTTAAATTGTCAAGCATTTTTCATTATCTCATTAAGAATTTCCCTAGGTTAACTCATAAAGAATTTCCCTAGGATAACTCGTCAAGCAATTTTTAGGGGTTAGGGTTTTTATATAAGAAAAATAGTGTTAGGGTTATGGCTTTCCAGGGTGACAAAGTATTATAGCATTTTTTAGCGGTATTGAGCTACAAGGGATCACTTGTTATATTCAGTTGGAATTATTGGATAATAATAAATCAGACTCTTTTGGTGGACATAGCCCAAGATTAGGTGAACCACATTGAATTATTTGTGCCTTATTTCTGTGTGTTTTATTAATTTTATCTATATTTAACTATTAAGATATATGTCTTCTAATCCTATCAATTGGTATCAGAGCTAGTTGTATTCAGTTATCCTCTATATGAAGGTTTTGCATTTCAGTGGGAGTAATGAAAGATGATGGTAAGTTGAAAGTTGAGAATTTTAATGGGAGAAACTTTCAGTTATGGAAAATGTAGATGGAGGACTATCTCTATTAGAAGGATTTATGGTGGACATTAGAAAGAATAACCAAGAAAGTCACAACTATGTCTTACAAGGACTGGGATATTTTGGACAGAGAGGCACTTGGAAGTATTTGTTTATGCTTAGCACAATTAGTGACATTTAATATTACAAAGAAAGACAACTAAAGAGTTGTTGGAAACCCTAGAAAAGTTATATAAAAATACTTATGCTTCAAATAAGGTATTTTTGATGAAGAATTTACTTAATATGAAGATGGTAGAAGGTGGGTTAGTTTTTGATCATCTAAATGAGTTTTATATTATTACTAGTCAATTATTTTATGTTAATGTCAATTTTGACAAATAAATTAGGGCTCTTTTGATTGTGTGTTCTTTTCTAAAAGATAGAATGGTTTGGTAATGGTTGTTGGTAATTTTGTTTCCAGTTCAAATACAGTTAAATTTGATGATATTATTTTGAGCGAGAAAAATCATCGAAAAATCTCTGGTGATACATCCACGTCAGATAGTGTTTTGAATGCAAAAAGTAGGGGCAAACCAAAGGAGAGAGTAAACAATTCTAGAAGTCATGTGAAGTCATGAGGAAAATCAAAGGGAAATAGGTCCCAATCCAAAGACAAAAGGGAATGTTGGTACTATTGTAAGCCAGGTCATTTGAAGAAATAATTTTGGTCTCAGAAAAATAAAGGAGACAAAAAGGACAGTAGTAACACGAAAAATGTGGTAAGTAATAAATTTGAAGAAGATCCTTTGATTCTTTCCCTGAAAAATGTGGTAAGTAATAAATTTGAAGAAGATCCTTTGATTATTTCCTTGGAAAATGTTGATGATTCATGGGTTTTATATTCAGGGGCACCCTTTAATGTTACATCCCATGGAATTTTTTTTTTTATTATGTCCAAGGGGATTTTGGGCGGGTTTATTTGGGTGATAATGAACCTTGTCTGAATGTTGGGAAGGGAAGAATTAAGGTTAATTTTCAGAATGGGAATAACTCACTACTGTAAGAGTAAGGAATGTTCTAATATGGAGTAGAAATTTAATTTCACCAGGGCAGCTAGGTGATGAAGGTTGCATTGTTAATTTTATTGATAGAAATTGAAAGGTTTCAAAAGATGCCTTAGTGGTAGAAAAATGTGTGAAAGTAGGAACCTTATATCTTTGTACAAGTCATACAGTTCCTTCTACTTTATTTGTTGTAGAGAAAAGTCAATGTTCAAGAAGAGTTGTTGTAACTCAATAGGCAGAACATCAAACAATCATTGTGGATTTTTAAACAACACTATGGAACAACAAAATTGGGCACATGAGTGAAAAATTTATGAAATTAAATTATTCAAAGAAATTTTTACCAAGTAAAAAATGTGTCAATATGGATTTTTGCAAGAAATGTGTGTATGTCAAACAAAAGAGAGTTAGTTTTTTGAAGGGCGAAAAGGAAAAGAAAGATGAGATATTGATGGCTCTTTGTATTATGTTAAATTCATTGATGAAACAACTAGGAAATTATGTACTTATATCCTTAGGCCAAAATATTATGTATTTAAAACTTGTAAAAAAATGGAAAATCTTGGTTGAGAATGAGACTGGTAAAAAACTAAAATATCTCAAATATGATAATGGTGGTGAGTATTGCAGAAAATAATTTGAAAATTATTGTTCCTCTACTGAAATTCATAGGCAAAAAATCATTTCAAGGACTCCACAAGAAAATAGAGTGGGTGAACACATGAATAGGGAAATAATGGTGCATGCAAGGACTATGAGGTTGCATGTTGGGATACCCTTAAACATATGGGAGGAGGTTGTAAATAATGTTATTTAATTAATAGAGGTCCCTATACTCCTGTGGGTTGTGGTATTATAGAGGAAGCATGGACACACAAGAAGGTGACTTATTATTTTTTCATAACCTTCAGTTGTGAAGCATTTGCACATGCAGATTCTGAAAATAGAACCAAGCTAGAAGCTAAATCAAAGAAAAGTGTATTTTTTGGATATGAAATTTATGAATTTGGCTATATAATTTGGGCTTCTTGATTAATCTCATGTGACATTGGAAAATCAGCTTGTGGAGCTTCAATCCCAGACTACGCCTAACCCCAAATGTTGGAATGGAACATAATGGATCAATGTAGTAAGCTTAATTAAAACACAATATAGCGCAAAAATGAAAAAGTAATGCAACTCGATGCAATGCATTGAAACATAGACCAATATGTGGGTGGGCACAACCCCAATTCACTTTACCCTTTGATCACAAACAAATACAAAGTCAAAATGGCTGCGTGTTTAAAACACTTTGCACCCAAAGAATAAAAGATCAAGACTAAAAGACATAACCGATCGATTATTAGAAACAGAGCTCTCAGCCCCAAAGAACTATCCAGAACCTAGCTCGCTCTAATGCTTACTTCTCTAGATCACTCACAAAGTCACTCCAAGTATTTTTCTCCAAACCCCAAGTATCCACTTGAATTGAAACACAAAGAATTGATCCTCTGATGCTACCAAATGATTTGATGCCAAATGATCCACCTCTGATCGATGATCCCTTCCTGATGAAAATGCCTCAAGGTCCTCTTCCTTAGAAAGGCATCTCCAACATTGGAGAATGAACATAGTTTTCCTCTGAGATCTACATTTGATGGCAGAGAAAATTCCTCAATACCCATATCTGTAAATTATGCAAGTGCATAGAGCAATGCAACAAGTCGGCGCCCAATATGAGGAGCCCCAAATAACACATCACGTGTGCAATAAAATGCATAACTATTATGGGTCTGATACAACTCAAGTCAACCTAATGCTACCTTGAATATAAAAATGCCTCGGTCTTAGCCCCAAAAAACTAAGTCAGGATGAGATATCAGCACAAGACTTCATCCAATGCATCAAAACTGGACCTAGCCACCCAATTTAACTCAGAACTAGAAGAGAGTGTGCAACCCCAAGTTGCACTATGATCAACAAATTGAGTTCAGAGTCTGAGGTCCTCACATCATCCCCCACCTAACTCATGGAAATGACCTTGATGCTAGTGCATCCCCCTGCCAATGCATGGGATTTTTCCACCACTGCAACTAATTCATGCCAAGAAGAGTCCCTCTCAAGGAATTCCAAGTCCTCCTCATCATCTCCATAAAGAGTAGCACTGAACCCAACTCTGCTTGATCATGGAAATTCCTCTGCCTCCTCAATAAGAAAAAATCTCAATGCTTGAATCCCCTCTTATTGGTTCCCAACCCCAATCAACATATTGCTCAAGGAAACCTTCAAACAATCTATGCAGAATGCTCAAAAATAGCACACCAGTCTAAGGAAGTGCCTCTTCTCTTTATCATTCCTTGGAATCAAATTAGATTAGAATAGATCATGTCTGCCTCCATGATCCCAAAACATAACATCATCCATGTATGCAAGAACCCCTCAATCTAACTCAAAAGAAAACCAGTCAACTCAATCTCTTCCAGAGTCAACACAAAGACAAAAGGTCCATCCTTCCTTTCTCTCATCCCCAATTTCCAGGAAAATATAAGATGTGGTAGGCCGCTTGACATCTTGGATCGCAGAACATGACTCAGCTTGGTTTCTGACTCCAATCAATGTCTTTGGAATCCACCCATCTCTTTCTTCACATCCAACTTCCTACAATTCCATCACATTTAACCTCTTACTAACTCATGACCCTCTATACATAAAGACAACTCCACACTATGAGGTTGCTAGTAACATGAAAAATGAAACTTCCACCTAACCCAGACCAAAAATTAGACCAATAGGAAAATAACATCTAGAAAATCAACTCAAAGGACATAATAAAACAAGAATGACCAAGTCCACATGTGAAAAACATTTTATGACATAGAAATTGACTTACATGAAAAATCTTATACAGAAAATGTGGGAAAACTTGCAGAGACAAACCACAAGTATTTAAAATAAAATAAAAAATTAAACCACAAAGGACATGGGTGTGTGTGTGAAATAGTGCACCTTTTACCTGTGACACAACACTTCAATAAATCATTATATTAGTATAAAAGCATAAAAAGAAAGGGTTCCAAGCTAAATACTAAAACCGATCTATTACTTCCTATCTAGGAGGAGTTTGAAGAATGCCATAATCTTTCCCTCAAATTATGCACAAATTAGTGACATATACAACCTAAGAATGGAAGATTTTAAAGAAAACTAATCTAAATGCTCACTAAACATGCATATTAGCTCTAACAAGAATTCTAATAACAATGCATAAACATCAAAACTACCATGCAATATGAATTTTCAATTAATCTAAACAGCATAACAATACTTTCAATCCTATAATTAAGGGCCATTTGAGCTCAAAAACTCATTCTATTTATAGAATAAATGAGGAGAGAGAGGGGGACAAGGTTCATTAATGGAGGTGTAAAAACCATTAATGAGGTGTAAGAGGCATAAATGCCAAAGACATTCATGAGGCATGAGCTTGAGGAATCTCCATTAATAATGCATTAATGGGAGCATTTAAGAAGCATGGTGAGGGTGTAAGAAGCAAGCTTGAGAAGGTGGACTTAGAGGGAGTCAAGCTTGAGAAAATTGAATTTCTCAAGTGGGTGGGATTCCTAACCACAAATTTAGGAATGTGACGTCATTAGGAAGTGGGTTAGGATAGGATTAAGATTAGGATTAGATTTAGCATGGAGGGAATATGTTGGGATGGGTTTGAACCCATGGTTAATGGTGGTTGATATAGGTTAGGCTAGGGTTTAGGGAAATATTAATGAAATTAGTTATATTAAATATATTCATTCAAAAATAGGAATATTAATTATTTAAGATTTTTATTGCTTGAGACAATTAATTAGGACTATAACCAATTAATTAGATTAATTTAGGCTAGAATATAGGCTTTGCAAGTGATTTTAGAATATAATAGGGATTTATTTAATTCCTTTTTAAATTAATTACCTTAGCCAGGTATTGATTTGAATTGAATTGATTTGATTGGCTAAGGTGATTAATAAAATTGAGTGATTAAATAACTTAGGAGATTAAATCTGATTTGAATGAATTATGTCAGCCAATTGAAGAGTTTTCTAGACATAATTGGGGGTATGATCACACTTAGGGAAAATAGAGTCTATGGTTAGAGAAGACCAAATCCAGGTGGTTACAATGGGAAAGGAAATAGGATAAACAAAATTTTAGGTTCTAACACTACTCTCCAAGGCTATCACAATAAATATTACATTTTTCTGAATTGGAATACTCTTCTTTGAACAAGTTTATAGATTAGAAGGTTTTTTTCTACTAATCATTGCTTTTTATCTTGTGGCATTTTCTAGAAATAGGTTTTCTATTGTTGAAGACCCCTTCAAAAATAACTATAGTTTTTCTTGTAGGTTCCTTAAAATAAAAAAAAAGGAGTTACTATTTAAAAACAATACACCTTCATTTGGCTTTAAAATACAACATTCTTTTCATTTCATGTGTTTTTTTTAGATTAAAGTTTCCAAGTGTTTATTATGTCTTGTACGATAGGTAGTTTTTTGTAATCCATAGATTGATAAAAATTTATTCTCTCCTCTTTCCTTTGTGGATATTGGGCTTAAGAGAAACTTCTATCAATCCTTCAATAATCCTACCTCCCAAGCATCCTATAAGGACAAGTGAGAGGGAATGACCAAAGTGGTAATAGATAAAGCCAATGATGTAAATAAAAATCTTTCTCTCCAACCCTACCTTCTCCTAGGGTCTTACATAGGCCACTTTTCTAGCCAATTAGGGTCCTTCAATAAACCCTAACTCACAAGTATCCCATTCTCAATCCTCCTCCTCTTCAATTTTTCTACACCAATAATGAAATCAACTCAATAACTATCATGCTCCATGGATGTTTTCTTGCATCCTCCACACCAAATGATCAAACATGACCAAAAACTAGTCACCAATGGAGAGGAAGGTTTATTTATATGGAATTGGATCCATGAAAATGCTTATAAACATAAAAATGCAATGAAATCCTTATCAATTTCAAGAATTTGCTTCAACTTGAACAAAACAGGGCTACAAGGAATTAGGCCTTAAAACACACCTTTTGGAACATAAATCTAGAATTTCCTCCACAAGGTGGAAAAAAATTTGAATTTCCTGGTACCATATTTGGAAACCTCTAGGTTTTATCAGGTCTCACTTTGTCAACCTGTCTGTACAGTGGGTTTCTATATTTAGGCCTAAAAACAAGGTTTTCCCAAAATACTGACAACATCTACAAGGGTTTGTTCTTTCACCCTATAGAACTCCTCACCAGAAATTAACCTTTGACATGGGGATTCCTCACACACATATCCTCCTCTCCATATTCTTAGATTGAAGCAACAAATGCCTTTAATCCCTCTAAATGCTTCGACAATTCACTGTGATCCCTAGCCATGCTCCACTGGCTCGCCTAGGATATCACTGAAAAAATCAAAAGCTTGCTTTCTAGGGCCCAAGATTCTACACAATTAATTTACAAGGAGTCATATCATAAATACCAAGGAACCATACAAATTCCACAATGGGAAAATGAGTTATGACCCCATGACCAAAAACTACCTAGATCAAACCAACGATGGTGCTAAAACAAAAACAATTTACAAAATGTAAAGGAAAAAAACTAAAAAAATATTTAAACACACAAAAAGACAAGTATTTACATCTACTACCTCATGCATGGGTTACAATGTATAGATCAATCCATTAAATGAAAAAATGAATGAAAAATGCACTAATTATGGTAAAATTGGTCAGAACATTTACTTGTTCATTAACCAAATTGTTCCCAACTTTGTCCAACCATTCACAAAGGTTGAGGGAGGCCTTAAATATTTTATCCTTCTTCAAACCAACCATTTTAGACATTTACATAACCATATGTTTGAAAATACACTTGAAGCAATAAATTTTGTCAATGACATCATTGTCAATTTTGGAAAGTTGTCAGCAACTTTTACAACTTTTGCATTCTTACATCCAAACTTGGTCAAATCACTATAAAAACTCAACCAAATGCATAATTAATATTACTATATCATGAAATAGGTATCCTACCCCTTTATTTCTCAATTTAGTCCTCTAAATGCACAAATACAATGTTTCCACAACACTTACATAACATTTGTAACATTTGCCAACTTTTCCAAATTTGGACACAACTATTACTTAAGGACTCAAAAAGACTTAGCTAGGCCTCCTAACCAAAAAAAAACACTCTAGTACCATCTATTCCTCTTATTTCATTAGTTTCTTGGCTAAGACAACTACAAGCCAAAACTTAACTAGGAACCCTAGGTTGCAAGATAGCCTTACCTAGGTGCTCCTGCACCATACTCCCCCACAAAAGTAAATCATCTCACTCCTGTGGACAAGATGTCATAAAAAATTCATAACTTATTGAAGTATACACCTGCAACCCATGTTTCTTCTGACTCTAGATTATGCTTCCACTTTATGAGGTGTTCTATGTACACCTTGTGTCTTGTGGTCTTCTTGACCCTTGAATCTAATACCTTGTCTGCTTCTATCTGCATCTTGGGAGGTAAAACATTAGGCTCTATATATTTTCTAACCTCTTCTATTTTCAAATCTATCTCAGTTAAGGGTCCTTTAAACTTGATCAAGTCTGCCACATCGAAAACAGGTGAGATGCTCAAATCAATAGGTAGATCCAATTTTTATGCATTAGCCCCATACTTGGCTAAGATTTTGCAGGGTCCCACTCTCTTCATCTATAGCTTGGTAGGAAGTCCCTTCTACAACCTTGATTTATTCAAATGTACCGTGACATAATCCATTATCTCAAATTGAACATCCTTTCTCTTCGCATCCACTTTAGCCTTCAATTTGTTTTTAGTCTCATGTATAGTTCTCTTCACCTACTCTTAAATTTCCTTTATGGTTTCAGTGAATTCTTCAGCATGACCACTCCTATACTCCATGGATCCAAGGTATCTAAGCTCACATACACCTCTTGGTTGCATTTTGTATACAACTTCAAATGGGCTTTTGCCTTTTGTCTGATTAACACTATCATTATATGCATATTCAGCTTGAGGAATGACCAGACTCCATGTCTTTCCATATTCCTTGGTTAGTCACCTTAGAAGGTTTCCTAATACTCTATTGACCAACTCAATTTTGCCATCTGTTTGAGGGTGGTTAGCTGAACCAAATGACAAGTTAGTACCCAATCTTCTCCATAGTGTTTTCCTGAAATGGCTCATGAACTTGACATCCCTATCTGATACAATGCATAGGGGTAGACCATGGATTCTTACAATATCCTTAAAAAACAAATGTGTAATGTTACTAGCATCATGAGTAGTTCTACAAGGTATAAAATGACCCATTTTTCTAAATCCATCTACCACAACATAGATACTTTCATGACCATATTTTTTCTTAGGTAGCTCTACAATGAAATCCATGCTAACACACTCCTATGGTCTATTAGGGATTGGAAAAGGTTCATACAAACCTGCATTTTTATCTTGTCCTTTTTCTTTCATGCACACTACACATTGCTCAACATATTTTGTCACATCCCTTACCAACTTTGGCCAATGGTAAAACCTTTGTACTAACTTCATGGTTTTGTTCACACCAAAATGACCACTTAAGATACCATTATGTTTCTCTTGGATAAGGTTATCTCTCATTGAACCCTTAGGAACACACAACTAGTTTCCCCTAAACAACAACCCACTTTGCAAGGTAAAATCAGAAAACTTACTGTGAAAATGATTCTAAAAATCAGAACATACCTTGTAGCCTTCAACAAAGTCTTCATCATCCCTATAGAGGTCCTTGAAACTCTCTATGCCAATTATTTTCAACTAAAATTATTGAATCGTCAGCGTTCTCCTACTTAGTGCATCAACAACCTTGTTCAACTATCCCTTCTTATGCTTGATTGTGAATGTGAATTCTTGAAGGTATTCCATCCACTTTAGGTGTCTATTACTTAGCTTTTATTGTGTATTTATGTAGCTAAGGGACCAGTTGTCAGTAAACACTACAAATTATTTGGGTAGCAAGTAATGTCTCCACTTCATAAGAGACTGAACTAAGGCATACAACTCCAAGTCATAAGAATATTACTTCTTCTTGGCTTCATTTAACTTCTCACTGAAGAAGGCTACTGGTCTACCTTCTTGACTTAACACACCCCCTACTTCAATCCCACTTGAATCACACTCCAAGGTAAACAATTTATCAAAGTTAGGTAGTCTAAGGATAGGTTGTGTTTCTACTTTCTCTTTCAACTTGTCAAATTCTTTTCCTGCTTCAGAAGTCCACCTAAACTTGGTCTTCATCCCACCCTTGATGGTGTCTAGCACTGGTGCACAAATACCACTAAAATTTCTAATGAATTTTCTATAAAATTGGGCTAACCCATGGAAACTTCTTACCTTAGTTGTTGTGGTAGGTGTAGGCCAATTTAGAATAGCTTCCACCTTGCTTGGGTCCATCTTCAATGATTCTTGGGATACTACAAACCCCAAATACACAAGATCTTTCTTGAAGAACTCACACTTCTCTAGGTTGATGGATAACTTCTCCTCCTGAAACCTTTTGAGTAACATCTCCACATGCTTCAAATTTTCCTCTGCTATCGTACTAAAGATGAGTCTATGATCTAGATACAATACCACAAATATCCCTGTGAAATCCTTAAGCACTTCATTCATGAGCCTCATGAATGTGCTAGGGGAATTTGAAAGGAAAAATGGCATAACTCTCCACTCATACAACCCATAAGTGGTCTTAAAATATGTCTTCCATTCATCCCCATCTTTGATTCTAATCTGGTGGTACCCACTTTTGAGGTCCAACTTAGTGAAGTACTTTTCCCCTCCAAGACAGTCCATCAAATCCTCAACTCTAGGAATAGGAAATCTATACCTAATTGTAATCCTATTAATAGCTTTAGAGTCAGTGAAAAGTCTTCACTTACCACCTTTCTTGGATTCTAAGACCACATGTATGACACATAGAATGATGATCTTCTTGGTTAGTCCTTTGTCTAATAGCTCCTACACTTGTCTAGCCACTTCTAGGTTCTGATCTAGAGTAAGCTTATAGACTGCCTTATTTGGAAATGATACACCAGTTACAAAGTCAATTTTATGACTTATCACTCTTCTAGGAGGTAAAGTTGAAGGAGTACCATCACTAACTATTGTTAGTAATAACTGAGAGGGAAGAGGGGTGAATCAGTGGCCTCAAATATTTATCCTTTTAAACTTCAATCCACCAATTAATACACCTCAGATTATTAAGTCCCTACAAGATGTATGCCTTTGAAATACTTGAAATAAATATCTATCTATTGGTTTACCTTGTTTGTCCTTCTTCTCCTTGATAACCGATAAGCAGTAAAACTTATTTACTGATACTTAGTAAATATGCAAAGTATACCAGTCAATCCATAGATGCATATGTGAAATGTAAAACAATAAAGTAATAAACCATACACACATAACATAGGGATTTTAACGTGGAAACCCTGTTAAGGGAAAAGCCATTGGGACCGGTACCCCAAATTTTCACTCTTCTAAAGTGAGCCCTGTTAGGAGCCAACCTTGTTAAAGGTTACAAACATACTGTTAAGTGTGACCTTGTTAGAGGATTTTTATACATAGGTTGTCACTTAGTATCTGGCTTCTATGCTACCATCCTTGAATCAGCCTCTAGACTGTCAATAGGCTTTATGCTAATCTTACTACCATCCTTGAATTAGCCTCCTTCTTAGACTCTCAATAGGCTTTAGGTAAGACCGATGCTACTATCATGAGTCAACCTTCTGCTAATCTGTTAGGATATACCTCAATTACAAAAGACTGTTAAGTCTTGCTCTATTAAGAGACTTAATGCTTCAATGGTTAAACTGAAACACAATGACTTATTTCTAATGCAACTTTGAATTGCAGATATTCAGATCTATTTATGTACAATACCTTTCTGATCAATGTATCAATTCTATTCCTTTGTTCTTCATTCTTTCTGCTCTGTGATGTTGCGCTTCACTGTGTGTCGGTGTCTGCAGAATTCTTTAGCTCTTCCCTTAGCTTGATTTATCAGGACTGTATAAAGTTTAACCTTCATCAATTTATCTTCAGCATCTTCTATCAAATCACTCCCCCGTGTATCTGAGTGTCTTTTGAAATGAATTATAATTCTCTTATATAGACATGATATTCCTTAATTCTTGGTTCTTGATTTTTGGCGTGAAAAACAATCCAGCCAAATTGATTTACGACTTTAACTCTTGATTTATCTCATAGTTATCTTCGTGCCAGCTGTGTAAATCATCTTTAAATAACTTACTTAACTATGGTCAAATAAAACAAATAAAACAACCAGTTAAATCTTTCTTTAAGCTCTTCCACCTAGATATTTTTTCATTTTCTGATCTCTCTGTTCTGTCGGTCAATTCTGCAGTTCATCGCCGGTGACAACTGCCAGTTCTATCGGTACAACTTCAGTTAGCTTCAGGATCTCCATCTGTCACACATCATTAGATCTTTCTTGTTGGGAATCCTATGATTCTGCTTCGTCAAGCAACACTATCTTCTTCTCGTCAGGCATCACTGTGACTTTATCTCTATCTTTACCGATGGTGTGCACTCCGCCGGTGTAGTCTGTCACTTGGTGAATACTTGAATTTTGTGCATTGTTGAAAGCATAACCTCTATTCCATTGATTCTTTTAAGTCTTTGGCATTATGTATATGACCATACAAATGATATCAAGTTGACATCAATGACAATACAAACCATTAACTGATTTAATGTCTTGCATCATTTTGAACTTAACATTGTCAAACATTCAGTCAGTTACATGTCATCAATCTCTCCCTTTGGCATTGATGGAAACATACTATATTATCACACTATACTATTTCTAATACAACATGAAATACAATTATTGAGATTCATCAAATTACCAAACAATTTGTTTTGATAACTGATAAAAATGTCTGACCACCCGTAAGCTTTGTGTTAGCTTAGATTTGATTCTTTCAGCTTTCCTATTTCTTCCTCTGATGTGTTGTGTCTTGTGTCTGTGTCAATTTATTCTCTTGACTGTTCTTCTTCTTTGATGTCTCTGTCTTTTGTTTGCAACTTTTATACAAATACTCTCCCTATGGATATGATCTCTCCCTGTTTGGAGTAATCTGAAAATGAATAGTTTCTGATGATAATATGGATACATTCTCTCCCTTTGACATTAATGCCAAACAAATTTTTTTTCACAAATATCTTACATTCTATCAAACAATGTCTTCTATCCATAATATATTCCTTGAGTTTCCCTTATCCATCATCAATATAATAGTTTTCTTTGGTTCTCTTTCTGATATATATCTTTTTGTATATAGATGTAGCTTTGAAGTTCATCTTCTGCTTGCATCAATCATGAATGATATTCTGATAATATATGGATGATGCAACTTTCAGTCCTTTTACTAACTATTAGACATGGGTTTGACCCCTAGTCTTTTCCTCAGGTACTCAAATGTATCCTTGGGCAGTGGCTTGGTGAAGATATCAGCCAATTGTTCTTTTGATTGCACATATTCAAGTATCACCTCTTTTTCTT
>MU227499.1:1104893-1137624 GCA_018584345.1 Thuja plicata | reverse complement strand
TATCTCCATAATAGCTCTTTGTCCTCATAGGTCCACATAAATCAATATGGACTAATTCTAGAATATCATCAGATGTATGGGTTTTTCTTTTGAAACTAGAATTTGTCATTTTACCTTTTTGACAATTTTTGCACATGATGTTGTTTGGCTTTGTCATCGTCGATAAGCCTCTTACACTTCTTTTCCTGCTTATTTTCATCATGTTGTCAAAATTCACATGACACAACCTTTTGTGTCATAGCCATATGTCTTTTTTTGTAGTTATCAAGCAAGTGGGGTTAGTATCATTCAGATAGAATAAGTTACCTTTGGTCTGTTCACCAGTACCAATCAGTTTTCCTGATTCATTGAAGATATTTACCTACTTGTTCTCAAATGCTACTCTGTGACCTGAATTATTCAGCTGAGAAACACTCAACAGATTATAATTCAATCCTTTACCCAATAAGCATTTTCACATTTAATCAGGTTATTCGGCATTACTATTCCTTTACCTTCAATTTGACAAGGAGAATCATTTCCCATTCTTACTGTACCACCTTTATAATATTCAAAAGTATTAAACTTTTCTTTGTCACCGGTCATATGGTGAGTGCAGTCACTATCTATAATCCAAATATCATTTTTACTAATCTTAGATATGAGTGCAATTTCTTCATACCTTTCATCTTCATCTGAATCATCCTTCACAGCTACAAACACTATCTCAACATCATCATCTGGTTCGGTGTCAATATCTTCATCTTTGTAAGCAACTAGATAGCTAGCCTTCTTTCCTTTGTCCTTGTAATCTTGGGTATCACTTCTTTCTGATCATTGGTAACCTCTGTAATCTTTGTTATCACCTCTGTCAGATTTCTTATCAAAAGATCCATTTTCACTTATGTCATCTTTTCTTTTGTTAGGACATCTTGTAGCAAAGTGTCCAATCTCTTTACAATTAAAACATAAAAGTGGTAACTTACCTTTGCATTTACCTTTTCTCCTTAGCATTCTTCTTGCCATGAGTGCTTCAATTTCATCTAGATCTTCTTCCTCACTTTCACTTTCACTGTCTTTTCTAGATGAGTGTCTCTGACTAGATTTGCTTATTCTCATAGAAGACTTGAATGTAGACTCTAAGCTTGGTAAGACACTATTATCAAAGTTATTCACCTCAAATGAAATCAGTCTACCAATTAGGCTATCAAGAGTGACTGTATTATTTGCTACTACTCTCATTTCTTGAATAGCAGAGACTCTAATAGCATAAATAGGCAATAAGGTTCTTAGGATTTTACTTACCATTGTCTTCTCTTCAAGTGTACCTCCAACGCCTCGTATAACATTGACTACTTCTTTTATTCTTGTGCTATACTATGTGATGTTTTCACCTTCTTTCATTCTGAGATCATCAAATTTTCCTGTAAGGCTTTCTACCTTGGCTCTCAGAACATTTGCATCACCTCCATGTACAAGTTTCAACTTGTCTGACATTATTTTTACATTTTTGCAATCTTTGACATCTTCAAATTCAACATCAAAGAGTGAGGCTGAAACCTCTATAACCATGTAGTTATGTTCATGCTTTACTCTCAATTGATCTACTATCAATGGTCCTGTAGGAAACACATATGCAGTATCTAAGTATTGAGTAATATCATTGCCAATACCTGATTAGTGAAGCTTTATCCTTCTTTTCCATGAAGCAAAGTTGTCCTTGTTCAACTTGGGCACATCTCATCTGTTCATCTTGTGATCTTTACTTAGGTCTTGAAACCTTCCTTCTAAGCACACAAGCTCATATATCAATTGTTAGTAATAACTGAGAGGGGGGGGGGGGGGGAATCANGAGAGGGGGGGGGGGGGTGAATCAGTGGCCTCAAATATTTATCCTTTTAAACTTCAATCCACCAATTAATACACCTTAGATTATTAAGTCCCTACAAGATGTATGCCTTTAAAATACTTGAAATAAATAACTGTCTGTCAGTTTACCTTTTCTGTCCTTCTTCTTCTTGATAATCGATAAGCAGTAAAACTTATTTATCGATACTCAATAAATATGCAGAGTATACCAGTCAATCCATAGATGCATATGTGAAATGTAAAATAATAAAGTAATAAACCATACACACATAACACAAGAATTTTAACGTGGAAACCCTGTTAAGGGAAAAACCACTGGGACCGGTACCCCAAATTTTCACTATTCTGAAGTGAGCCCTGTTAGGAACCAACCCTGTTAAAGGTTACAAACACACTATTAAGTATGACCTTGTTAGATGATTTTTATACATAGGTTGTCACTTAGTATCTAGCTTCTATGCTACCATCCTTGAATCAGCCTCTAAACTATAAATAGGCTTTATGCTAATCTTACTACCATCCTTGAATCAACCTCCTTCTTAGGCTGTCAATAGGATTTAGGTAAGATCAATGCTACTATCATGAGTCAACCTTCTGGTAATCTATTAGGATATACCTCAATTACATAAGACTATTAAGTATTGCTCTATTAAGAGACTTAATGCTTCAATGGTTAAACTGAAACACAATGACCTATTTCTAATGCAACTTTGAATTGCAGATATTTAGATCTATTTACATACAATACCTTTCTAATCAATGTATCAATTATAATCCTTTTTTCTTCATTCTTTCTACTCTTTGATGCTGTGCTTCACTGTGTGTCAATGTCTTCAGAATTCTTTAGCTCTTCCCTTAGCTCTATTGATCAAGACTGTATGAATTTTAACCTTCATCAGTTTCTCTTCAACATCTTCTATCAAATCACTCCCCCGTGTATCTGAGTGTCTTTTAAAATGAATTATACTTTTCTCTTATATAGACATGATATTCCTTAATTCTTGGTTCTTGATTCTTGATTCTTGGTGTGAAAAACAATCCAGCAAAATTGATTTACGGCTTTAACTCCTGATTTATCTCATAGTTATCTTCTTGCTAGGTGTGTAAATCATCTTTAAATCACTTAATTATGGTCGAATAAAACAAATAAAACAACTAGTTAAGTCTTTCTTTAAGCTCTATTAGCTAGATATTTTTGTCATTTTATGATCTCTCTATTCTGTCAGTCAATTCTAACCGGTGACAACTGCCAATTCCATCAGTACAACTTCAGTTAGCTTTGGGATCTCCATCCGTCAGGCATCATTGGATCTTTCTCATCGGAAAACACTATTTTTAGCTCCTTGAGCGTCTTGTGATTCTGCTTCATCAGGCAACACTATCTTTTTCTCGTCGGGCATCATTGTAACTTTATCTATGTCTTTACCGATGGTGTGCACTCCACCAGTGTAGTCTATCACTTGGTGAATACTTGACTTTTATGCATTGCTGAAAGCATAACCTCTGTTCCATTGATTCTTTGAAGTATTTTGCATTATGTATATGACCATATAGATGATATCAAGTTGACATCAATGATAATACAAACCATTAACTGATTTAATGTCTTGCATCATTTTCAACTTAACATTGTCAAACATTCAGTCAGTTACATGTCATCAACTATATCCTTATACTTTTCAAGTAAATCTTAGATTTTTGATGGAAAAGGTTCTTGTTTAGGCTTTTCTTCCTCCTTAGGCTTGAGAAAAATTTCATACCCTTCACTTCCTTCATCTTTAAGGCCATTAATGAACTCTTTTCTACTACTCAATAAGACACTAGGTGTCTTGGGATGTGGCTCATCTTCTTCCAACAAGGATTAAATTTTGATAGTTCTGTCATCTTTCTTGAAATATATGGAATTCTCCTTCTCATCATATACTGCACCCCTATCATATTTCCAAGGTCTACCCAATAGAAGATGGCATGCATCCATATGCAACACATCATAAAGCAAATTATCTTTATATCTTGCAATAGAAAACTCCACCCAAGTCTGTTCATTCACCAACACACGCTACCTTTGTTCAACCATGTCACTTTGTATGGATTGACATGACATATCTTTGACAATTTGAGTTTTTTTATAGCTTCCTCTGATATGATATTGTCTATGGAGCCTGAATCCACAATAACTTAGCAAACTTTTCCAAGAATTTTACATCTAATTTTGAATAAAGATCTCTTATTCTTGGGTTCATCCTTGACTGGCTATTGGATCAAAACTCTTCTAAACATTAGATTTTCTCCCATCTCTTACTCAATGTGATTAACCTTAGGTTTCTTGAAAATTGTTGTGTCTTAATGAGCATATGAAACCCTTTTACCATTTCTTGATGAAGTAGGTTTATCGGGGCATATATAGGTAGGGTGACCCAATTGACCACAAGTATAGCATTTCATAGTTGCAAAGTATGAGTTGATTCTGCCTAAACTTCTCCCTCTAATAGAGCTTCCTTGAGTACCTCTACCTCTGGTAAAACTCCCTCTTGGAGTAGTTTCACTACCATGCTCAGTCAACTTGGACTCTCCTTGGCTTCTATGTTCACTACCTCTACCTTGATAACCACCTCTATGACCCCCTTGGTCTCTACCTCCACCTCTGATATTAGATTCCCTTTTCTTCTTATTCATTTCTTCCACCTTAAGAGCTAATTGGTGGCACTTCTAAAAAATCCTTGGAGTCCATAAGCTGATCTCTTCTTGAATGTTCCATTTTAGACCACCTAAGTATCTTGCTACCTTAATAGGTTCCTCTTCTTGAATCTTTGGTCTAAGACATAATTTCTGAAATTCCTCTGTATAAGAGGCCACATCCAAGTCTTTTTTCTTCATACCTTGTCTCTTTCTATGCTGTTGTATTTCATAATCTTCTGGCAGGTAGTTTTATTTCACTTTAGACACCATAGAATTCCAGTTAGCTATAGGATTCTTACCCATTCTAACTCTTTCATCTTGTAGGTACTTCCACCAAGTAAATGTTGATCCTCTTAGCCTTGACTTTGCAACTTTTAGCTTTTGTGCCTCTGTAACACCTTCACACTCAAAGTGGTTCTCCATCCCCTCAATCAAATCCATCACTGTCTCAATATCCATTTTCCCACTAAATAGTGGTATGCCTTCTAGTGCTTTTCCACCTAGTTCCTTGATGGATTTCAAGAATGGTTCTTCATTCAATGGAGGATCTGGTTTAGGGATGATATCTTCCTCATCAATCTTCTTCTTATCTTTGTCACTACTTTCACCTTCTTTTCCTTTATCCTTGGATCCATGAAAAACTTCCTGTAGTTTTATTATCATTTCCTCTAGGTCTTCTTCAAGGAGTCTATTTTTCTCCTTTTTCTCACCCATGTCTTTGGCCAACTTGGCATTAGTCACCATGTTGATCTCCCCTACTGATTCACCACTATATAGAGACATACAATGAATCCCCAAATATTTAACTTGCTTTGATACCAATCTAATGAAAAGAAAAATCTTGCTCTCCAACCCTACCTTCTCCTAGGGTCTACTCTAAACAACTTTTATAGCCTATTAGGGTCCTTCAAAAAATCCTAACTCGTAAGGATCCCAATCTCAATCCTCCTCCTCTTCAATTTTTCTACACCAACAATGAAATCAACTCAATCATTATCATGCTCCATGGATGTTTTCTTGCATCCTCCACACTAAATGATCAAAAATGACCCAAAAATAGTCACCAATGGAGAGGTAGGTTTATTTCTAGGGAATTGGATCTAGGCCAATTCTTATCAACATAAAAATGCAATGAAATCCTTATCAATTTCAAGAATTTTCTTCAACTTGAACAAAATAGGGCTACAAGGAATTAGGCCTTAAAGCACACCTTTTGGTACATAACTCTAGAATTTTCTCAACAAGGTGGCAAAGAAGTTGCATTTCTTGGTACCCTTTTTAGAAACCTCTAGGATTTATCTGGTCTCACTTAACCAACCTATCCGTATAGTGGGTTGCTATATTTAGGCCTAAAAACAAGGGTTTCCCAAAATACTAACAACATCCATAAGGGTTTGTTATTTCACCCTATAGAAATCCTCACTAGAACTTCCCGTTGGACATGGGGCTTTCTCATAGACATATCCTCCTCACCACATGCTCAGATTGAAGCAACCAATGCCTTCAATCCCTCTAAATGCTTCTGCAGTTCACTGTGATCCCTAACCATGCTCCACTGGATCGCCTAGGGAATCACTACAAAAAAAAAACCTTGATTTATAGGGACCAAGATTCTACACAATTAATGCACAAGGAGTCATCTCATAAATACCAAGGAACTGGACAGATGCCACGGTGGGAAAATGATTTATGACCCCATGACCAAAACCTGTTTGGATCAAACCAGTGACAATGCTAAAACAAAAAACAATTTACAAAATTTAAAGGAACAAAACTAAACAACTATTTAAACACACACAGGAATGAGTATCTACATCTACTACATCATGCATGGGTTACAGTGTAGAGATCAATATTAAATGACAAAATAAATGAAAAATGCACTAACTATGGTAAAATTGCTCAAAAAATTTGCTTGTTCATTAACCAAATTGTTCCCAACTTTGTCCAATCCTTCACAAAGGTCAAGGGAGGCCTTAGATAGTTGATCCTTCTACACACCAACTATTTCACACAGTTACATAACCATATGTTTGAAAATGTACTTGAAGCAAGAAATTTTGTCAGTGACAACATTGTCAATTTTACAAAGTTGTCAGCAACTTTTACAACTTTCACATTCTTGCATCCAAACTTGGTCAACTCACTATAAAACTCAACCAAATGCATACTTATGCTTACTAGATCATGAAAAAGGTATCATACCCCTTTCTTTCTCAATTTAGTCATCTAAATGCACAAATGCAATGTTTCCACAACACTTCCACAATATTTGTAACAGTTGCCAACTTTTTCAAATTTGGACACAACTATAACTTAAGGACTCCAAAAGATTTAGCTAGGTCTCCTAAACAAAAAAAACACACTCTAGGACCATTTATTCCTCTTATTTCATTAGTATCTTGGGTAAGACCACTACAAGCCTAAACTTAACTAGGAACCCTAGGTTACAAGATAGCCTTACCTAGGTTCTCCTGCACCAACCAAGCTCTTCTAAACCATTATATAAAAATGTCATTGTGGTGATAATCATAATAAACAAGTGTGAATTCATTATTCCAGTGAGAATTTCCATTAATATCTATTAGATATGTTAAAATCCTTCATTACATGAGACATAAAAAACCTTGTTTTGAAAGGAATGAGAGAGCTCCCTTAATTGGGAAGATCCTTTGAGTACAACCATGTGGACGAATGTCCTAATTACAAACCAATTTTTGTAGCAACCAAAAACCTTCTATTTGTCAACATAGGCATTATGATTACATGCATTCCAAAGATAACTCTCATGTATCCCTCATATTGAGAAATTAAATTCATTTTGGTCTTTGGACATTAAGGAATTTGATTTCTTGGCAGCCCTGAGAAGTGAGTGTCATGGAGGGGAGCCAACCGTGCCAAGCATCTAACTATACGATTTGAATGGGATATTTTATTGTTAGATGATTTGACAAATATTGCCTTTTCCAACCTTAGGATTTGTAAGAATGTTCATGCATTGCATATTAGTTCAAAAATCTTAGGTGTCATTATTTTTTGTACTATGTGTGAATATTGTTCTTTTCAAAAAAAGAAAAAAAAAAAAAACATAGGAAAATAGAAAAATCAAACAAATTGAAAAATTGTACAAACTGAAGCAAAATCCTATTATTGCGCATGTATAACCTAATTTTGTGCATTTGATAAATTTTTATACACATACATTTGTTAGTAGAATTGTGCATTCATACCATTGTTCTGAACATTCATTTGACTGTCTTACACATATATTTATGCACATCTAAAATAAAACACTAAAATATTTAGAGAAACTTTTGGAGTCATATTTAGGTACCCTTTTCAACACACTTGTAGATTCCAAGATTATTAGATAATTTTTAGGATCTTTTGATATAGCTTGAACAATTTGATTCTAATCTTACATTCTTTATACCTTATCATACACTTATTCCATATCATTTTCCTAGCATTGATTTTGTTCGGAATATTGATATAGTAAGTATCAAACATTAGGATTTATCATCCTTATCTAGAAGCTTATGATTTACATCTTGTAATATTAGTCATATCATCGAGATTTTTCATCTCCTATAGACTTTGTTATTCAATATTGGTACTATCAAATTCAAATTTTTCAACGATTAAGTTCACCATTCACACATATCAACATATTCATCCAACTTGCCTTCATCCTATTTCATATGATCTTTTATTGTTCAAACTAGATCCAAGAAGAAAAAGGAAGAGGAATCACAACCAATCATAGAAGGGAATACTAATAATGAGAACCTCTTGTCTCAATTCCCTAAATGGGTCTCAACTATCAACAATAATAGCATTGAACCAACTGATGAGGAAATCCAAGAATCTCTACAAGATCCAAGGTGTCATAAGGTTATAGAGAGAATAATAAATGTGGACAAAGAAATATATGTTAGGATTAAGTAATACTAAGAGGGGGGTGAATTAGTATTACAATGCTTTATTTTAAAACATAAAAAATTCAAGATTAATGATGAAATTATTGAAATGAGAACATACACATAAAGAAAACAACTCATAACACCATAATTTGTTAACAAGGAAACGCTGGCCAATGGAAAACCCTGGCGGGGATGACACCCACAAATAATGTAATAAGAGTATAATTTCCCTATTAGGATACCTAGCCCTATTAGGAGCTTAATATTACATTTAGTATAAATCCCTATTAAAGGATCAAAGCCCTGTTAGGGGTAATACAAGGAGCTCACTGCTCTTATAATGAAAAAATGTATTTACAAATATTTATCACAAAGTGAACTATACAAGCAACTACTATTCTTAAGTAGTCCCAGTTATAGCTCACAACATCCTCTGTCTAATTCTGACATCACAATGCATCAATATCTCTCACACACATCTTCGCATCTCAAAACATCTTCACATATATACTTGATGTCATAACCTTTCCATTTGGCTCACAAATACATCACAAAATGTGTGCGATGCATAATTAAATAGAAAATACATATTCGGTGATCATATATCCACAAATTTAGGTAGGAACCAAACTAAATCCAAAGTAGCACTTCTGGAATCCATATGTTACTACCTTAAACATCGCAACCACTCATCTGCCCTGCTACACTACTACATTGCCTTCATGTAACCACATCAAGATACAAATTTCTCTATTCAACTCTAAAATACAAGTAACCTTAACTAAAGGTCTATTACATCCCATAATAAATTTATCTAAGCTCACATGACTTAATTCTTCACATATTGTGCTTGCCAGAAAAAAATTATGCAACTGTACCCTATCAACTGCTTCCTGGATAGTCATTTATCCAAATGAAATATAAAAAACTAGATTGTAATCAAAGTGACCAAGCCAATAAGTGGTTTTTCCAATAATGAAAACCTATATTCTATACTCATTAGGCCACTTTCCAATAATCCCCCCCTTTGGCATTGATGGAAACACTTATTGAAAAATAACTAAGTGTCTAATGTGAAACTACTGACTATACATTTTTCATACTACACTTATTACTCCCCCTTTGAGATCAATGGAAAAGGTATACTTAAATATTTAACTATATATACATAAACATTGTAGAGGCTCTCACCAAAAATTCATACCATATGAAGTATATCTTGAAAAGCAATTTCAAGATCTTTGTATCTGCTTTCCATATCTTCTCCAAGGTCTGACCAACATGAATAAGGTCATTCAAAGAAAAGGATGATATCTCAGCACCTTCAGTACTATAGGCAGAGCTTCATCAAGGAACCTCTTCTCTATCTCCATGTCCTTAAGGTGTTTCTCCAAAATAGATAGTTTAAGAGTAAGCATACTCAACATAGAAAATCTCCCCAAAACTCTTCAATTCTTAGTTTCAAGAATACTAATTTTGTCCACTAATCTGGACACTTCCTTATCCATATCTCTAACAAATTGTGAGGAGGACCCAAAATTATTCACCAAGTCATCAAATGTCTTCTCATCATTATAGATTATATCCACCACATTCTATACATGCCTAGAAGGGTTTATGCAATAGTTGTATATCTTATTTCCATGCTCGATGCAAGACCTAATACCCAAGATAGTGGTATCTAATATGCTGATATCCTGCTTCAATAACTGACATATCTCTTCTAACTTCTTTGCAATGTATTCCCTCTCAACTTTCATATTTGTGGCCTTCTCCAAAGAAGTAAAGTGAACATCAAAGTCATCAAGGACTTTGTTCAGATTATCCAATGTATCATTTCTCAGAAAGGTGAAAGGTATGAGTAGAATTTTTTTGATTATATCTACTACCCTATCCAATACCTTTATCTTTTTCTCTGTCCTCTATTATGATCTCTCCTTATCCTTAGAAAATGCTATGAATGAAACTTCATTAATGTATCCTCATCCATGTCATCAACATTAGTATTCAAAGGTTTCTTATCACTTGCCAATATTATAGTTGAAGAAACAAGAATGGATACATTTGTTTCTTGCTCAACTTCAACCTTAATTTCAGCTTCCTTCTTTACCTCAACCATACTTTCTTTAAGATCTTCCTTAGTGCCTTGATCTTCTTACTTAATAGCTCCTTTCATCTCTTCCCTAGTCAATGTACCAAGATCTATTGTATTGACTATACTTTGTTCATTGTTTCCATCTACTTTAGTAACAATACCAATAGTCCCTTGAAAAGGGTCACCAATATCCTGCAAAGTGTCCAAAGACATAGGCACACCTACTACAAAGAAATCTTGCTCCTGAACTCTACTATAGAACTTATTACTATCATCTTCATCCTTAGATGAGTCAATGTTTACTTATCAATGACTTCTTCAGGAACTCTCATTCTTTCCTTCATCCCCCTTTGAATAGTTTTGAACATGCCAAAGAGTTCTCCATCTTATACTCATGTACTATTTTGTCTTCTCTAACTATTGGTCACTTGAATACCTGTTGCTTCATTGTCTTTCCATGCCCTAGGGTGGATTTTGGGAAAGTTGTGTACTATATGAATGTAGATATGTACTAGTAGTGATCCAAACCTGAATGCCTTTTATTTTTTTTGCTTGATTTGTTTAATATTCTCCAGGGCTTGTTTTTTGAGTACTCTACATAAGTTGTATTGCACATTTTCCTTAGCCATCTTATATGCCATCATTATTACACCTATGGAGATAGAATTAGGATGACTTCTGTAATGAAGTTTGTATCCCAAAATCATAGAAATCAATCTTACATCTTGATGAAAGATGTTGGAAATTATCATTTCCATGTTGTCCCATTTCAAATGTGTTAGGGTTGCAACTTGTTTCTATGTGTTTTTCCGCAGTAGGTATAATGCCAGTATTATCCAATCTAGTCACATAATGAATCAACTAGTTGTAAATCTTAACATGTTCCTCTCCTAGCCATATAAATTGGTCATGGAATCTACTAAGAATGATCTTGATCCATTCTTCCTCATCAAATTCATAGAGTTCCACCATTCACATGATGCTAAGGTTTTATAAATGAGCGAACTCATCCTTCCAAGTTCCATAATCCTTTATCATGTATTTCATCTCCTTGAAGATTTAAAAGGCCCCTAATGAATCATACTTGAAATATATGTGGTTCAAGAGCACCTAAGAACAAAGGAATACCAGGAGGATACAAGAGGATAGAATCGATATCATGAATTTTATGGTCTTTTGTAAGACATTGTTAAAATTGTCTTATTAAGGTCTTAGTTGGGTCAAGAAGGTCAAAATATGAAAAAATGATTAATAAAGGCTAAAATATATGTAAAATTTCTATTAATTCAATTTTAGAGTGATTCAAGTTTCCATGCAAATAATTGTTAAGTTTGGAGTTAAACTAGTAAAGTTGTCATAAAAGTTGTAATGCAAAATGCATAAAATATTGTCAAAAGATGCAAGTATGTTGTAACAGGTTAAAATAATGTAAGGAGATGGTTTAAAAGGTGGTTGGGAAGTTTTAAACCACAAAAACCACTATAAAATCATTGTAATGGTCGTTCCAAATCATAAAGGAGCAGAAGGAAACATTTTGGAGTAACTTTGAGGTTTTCTAATATAGATATTTTGATTGGTGCTTCAGTTTTTATGTTGTTTCTAGGCATGGTACAGCCATGTACAGCCTAGAAAACATGTATATTCTATATATTTGGATATTTTAATGAAATAAGTTCATTATCTCTTTGATTTGGATTAATTTCATTCAGTTTGGAGTAAGTTATGAGCATTTTGGTGAAAGTGGGTATTTGAAGATTTGAGATTCCCTATCTACAATCCAATTGAAATGTTTGGTACAGAATAATTTTAGATGATCAGGACCTTTAATCACATTCATTGGAAATATATGTGAAGTATCTTTCATTCACTTTTTGTTTGGATCACTTTCATTCTGATTTGTGAAAGTTATGTATATTTGAATGGAAACCGGTTGTTAAAGATTTTGCACTGGAGTTGCAGGTAGTGATTTGTGTTTGAAGAATGATTTATGGATTGGATCACCCTAAAATCGACTTAATAAAAATTTTACATATATTTTATCCTTTATTAATCATTCTTTCATATTTTTAGCTTCTTGACCCAACTAGGACCTTAATAAGATAATTTTAACAATGTCATACAAAAGACCATAAAATTCATGATATGGATTCTATCCTCTTATATCCTCATGGTATTCCTTTGTGCTTAGGTGGTCCTCAACCAATATTTATTCCCTTATATCTTCCACATGAAGCACTTCAGAAGAGTTTATGAAAATGCACCTTTAGTATTGTCCTCCATAGATTTGTAAGGATGTTTCTTAAATTTATACCTCAGCCTCTCACTAACATCAAATATCAAACATTCATGAAAAGTAGAAAATGGAAGGAGCGGGAGATGGAGATAAAGAAAAAGGGTGGGTAGGAAGGAATTTGAATTATCACAATGGTAGGAACCATGATGCTGGAGGAATCCTGGCATCTGCTGTTTCAGGCAATCAACATGCTGTTGAAGGATCAATAGAAGAGGGCTCCAAAAAATATTCATATGATGTCAAGGATCCTCCTTTTTGAGATGGTGGGCTAGGAGAAAGGGTCATCTAAAGGTTCCCTGACTAATCCAAATGTTCAAGCCCTGAACAAGAGTCTTCTTAAAGGAAGTTGGTCGTCACTATTTGGGATCAAACCTTTAGGAAAATCCTCTTTTCCAAAAATCAGCAATATCTCGGATACCAGCAAGGGCTATTTTGGCATAACAATCCCTGATCCCCTTGTCGATCATACTGTATCCTCAATGGCTCTTACTCTAGTTGGTAAGTTCATGGGGACAAGACCTAATATCAAGATTTTTAGGGAGTTTACCTATCATAAATGGAAACTCAAGGGACAAGTAGATATAGCAGCAATGTCAAAGGGTTTTTTTTGTTTGTTTTCTCAAATATGGAAGATTTATCAAAGGTACTATGTGGAGGACCTTGGATGTTTGGAAAATCATCATTGGCTCTTCAAAAATGGGTTACGAATCTGGATCTAAATGCAGAGATATTTGATATAGCCCTTGTTTGGGTGAGATTACCAAGTCTCCCAATGGAATACTGGCACGAGGATTTTTTTTGGACTAGCGAGTGCATTTGGGGAACTGCTTTCGATTGATCTGATGACAGCTGCCAGATCTAGATTAGTCTATGTCAGAATATGTGTGAACATACACCATAAGAAGGATATTCCAGAGGTCATTACTATCAATTCAAAACTGGGTAAGTACATCCAATCTATTGAATATGAATCGCTTCCTTTTGCTTGTTTTTCCTGCAAAAAAGTTGGTCATTGGGCTAAACACTTCATGATTAAAAAAAAAAGGAAAAAGAAGAACAAAAAAGGGAACCTAAAAAGGTATGGAAACAAAAAAACAATACTGTTGTAAGTTCTTTAGATAATTCTAATCATGCTCATCAGGAGAATAGTACAGAAAAGGAGAATACTAATCAGTCTGAGGTTATTCCAGCAATCCAAACTATTCCAGATCAACCTACTAATGAATTAGAATCAATGTTGCAAATAGAAAACCAAATCACTTTGAATAAAAAGAATGGTTTGAACAAGTTATTATCACCAAATCTTTTCAAGAACAGTGTCAGTCTAAGCTGAAGGGATTAGAAGATTCTAATACTGCAACCATTTTGATTAGTTCAGAAAAATTTCCCCCATCTTCTATTGGGCCTCCCATTCCCAATATCAGAATTAGTGGGGAAATTGATCCCAATAGAGCCTCTTCAGAAGACAACGAGGATGAATCTCTATCCCCCATTGTAGATCTATGGGGTGAAGAAAACCTGGAGTCTATCTTGAACTCAGACGTGGTCATTCAAGAAGCT
Source organism: Thuja plicata (assembly GCA_018584345.1). Taxonomy (NCBI): domain Eukaryota; kingdom Viridiplantae; phylum Streptophyta; class Pinopsida; order Cupressales; family Cupressaceae; genus Thuja; species Thuja plicata. The sequence goes on along the minus strand of MU227499.1, from coordinate 1,123,226 downwards.
CCTTGGTCACAGGTTAAGAACAATAAAATCTCCAACAAATCTTCTGGCAAAAAAAGAGACCAAAACAACAGTAATTCATGTGAATCGGCCAAAAAAAAAAGAAACTCACATTCTAGGGGGAGTTCAAACCAAAAGACAAATGAAGGCTGATGTTGGTACTCCTAAGAGTAAGAAAGGAAGGGAATCATAAAAGAAGAAAAGAGAGCAGGAAGAAAAATAGAATATCGCGGATGGAAAACAATGTACCATACCTGAAACATGTTCCCCAAGCCTTTAAGATGAAAGTCATCTCTTGGAATATAAGAGTGCTTAATAGCCTCCACAAACAGGACATTCTTAGGAATATGGTTAGAGATAGTAAACCTGATATTCTTCTTATTCAAGAAACTAAAATGACTAAAGAGAAACTAGAAAGAATGCATGTTTCTAAAGGTTATGAGAGCCTAGGTGGTGATTCAAATGGTGCTTTAGGAGGAACAAGGATATTCTAGAATAATAAAAATGTTGTGTGCAACTTAATTCATAGTGAAAAAAACATTATTTTGGTTAAAATCACTTATCTTAAGGATAACTATTGTTGGAATATGATCAATGTTTATGCTCCTAATACTAGAGGTGGTAGAATAAACTATATGCAAAGACTGAAAGGTCTCCATAGTCTGTTCCAAGAAACTAGCTAGATGATTATGGGAGATTTGAACACTCCACTCAAGAATGGGGAAAAAATGGGAGGGACTCTCTCCCAACTAGATAGTAGATCTGACCTTATGGAATTTATCAATGAGGAAGCTCTCTTAGATATTGACTTGGAGGGAATTGAATATACCTGGTCTAATAGATGTACTTGGAAAGACTTAATTCAGGTTAAACTAGATAGAGCCCTCTTAACCAATGACTGGATGGCTGGTATTACTCCACTCTTTCTGCCAAGCTTTGTATTGGATCTGATCACTATCCAATATCCCTAAATATCAATCAGATCCAGAGCAGAAATAACTTTCCCTTTAGATTTGAAATAATGTGGCTTGCTCACCCTAACCTAGAAAAAATATTGAGGAATGCTGGAATTACATGGTGGAAGGGGGAGCAATGTATAGAATGGCTAAGAAACTGAACACTATTAAAATCAATTTGAAAATATGGAACAAGGAAGTGTTTGGGGATATTTTCAGTCAAAAAGGTAAGTTGCATAATGATATTAAGGAAATTTAGAACAACATCTAGAAAGAGGGTCTCTTAGAGGAAACTAAAACCAAGGAAAACATTCTGATTGTTGATTATAATAATATTATATCCAAGGAGGAGGATTTCTGGAGATAGAGATCTAGAGCTCTTTGGCTCAAGGAAGGGGACAAAAATACTAGATTTTTCCATATGATGGCTTTGAAACACAAAGTTATTAATAGGATAAATAATCTCCACTCCAAAGGCAAAAATATCTAGAAGGAGGAGGAAATTAGATCTAAAATGGTTAGATACATCTCTGAGCTATTTTCAAAGGATAATAATCTAAATAGACCTAATCAGGAAGAAATTATTAATTCCATCCATAAGCTAGTAGATGAAGCTTCTAACAAGATACTCCAAGCTATTCCTTCAAATATGGAGATCAAAAATGTTGTTTTCTCTTTCAAAGGAGAAAAATCTCTGGGTCCTGATGGCTTCCTTGTGATGTTCTTCCAGCAGTACTGGGATATTATTAGTCAAGATGTTTAGGCAGCTATTAAAGAATTATTTGGTTATAAGTGTCTTCTCAGGGAGTTAAATTCAACTTTCCTGGTTTTGATTCCTAAGAAACCTGGAGCTAACTCAGTGGAATAATTTAGACCTATCAGCCTGTGCAACTCTCTTTAAAAAATTATGTCCAAAGTTATTACCTCCAGAATTCTCCAGCTGCTACCAGATATTATATCCCCTCAGCAAAATGGCTTTGTTCCTCAGAGAAAAATCCTTGATTCTATCATTGTGGCTCATGAGAATATTCATTCTCTGGAGAAGGCTAAAAAATAGGGCTTCATGATGAAACTGGACCTTTCAAAGGCTTACGATAGAGTTGACTGGAATTTTCTGCAGATGGTGCTATCCTCTTTTGGCTTTCACAAGGGGGTTATCAAAATTATTATGCAACTTGTTACAACTATCTACTCCTCTATCATTGTTAATGGGGGATCTTCTCCCCTTTTTAAACCTTCCAGAGGCTTAAGACAAGGAGATCCTATATCTCCTATCCTCTTTGCTATTTTTGAAGAGTGCCTTGGGAAGTATATACATAAGATGGTGGAAAAAGGGGAAATAAAAGGTATTCAACCTTCCTTAGCTAGACTCATTTTCTCTCATGAGTGATTTGTGGATGACACTCTTATCATGGGAGAGTCGACAATTAAAGAAGCCAGGAATCTGAAGAAAGGACTATCTATCTATACTGAGGCTACTGGTCAGCATGTCAATTGGAATAAGAGTTCCATATTCTTTATTAATACCTCTAAAATAGACAAATAAAAATGTCTACCATTCTTGGTTTTACTATTGGAAAACTCCCCTCTTCTTACCTGGGATTGCCCCTCTGCTCCAATCCTCCTGAAATTTTCTAGCACACTCTTATTGATAGATATAACAAAAAAATTGCTAGATGGAAAGGGGTGCTTCTCAGCAATGATGGAAAACACCAAATTCTAAAATCTACCCTCAAGAACCTCCCTATTTATGCAATGAGCTTATTTAAAATTCCCCATAAAATTGCTAATGAAATTGAAAAACTTCAGAAAAGATTCCTCTGGTCTGGGGTCAAGGAAAAGAAAAGAATGAGCCTTGTGTCATGGGAAAAAGTTTATATGCCTAAAAAGATGGGAGGTCTTGGGTTGCAGACTATTAAAAAAGTTAATAAAGCCCTCATGGATAAACAGTTGTGGAGGATTTAAGTAGATCAAAAAGAGTGGAATTCTATCATTAAAAGTAAGTATCTCTTTCTCAACAATTCATTGGAGGAATTTATAGTGGAAGACAATAGTACTAATGGTTCTTTCATCTAGAATAGTATAAAATCAACTAAGTTTCTTATTATGAAAGGAAAAAGATGGAAGCTGGGAGATGGTTGTAGAATTGAGTTTTGGGATGATGAATGGATCCATTCAGTGCCTCTATCAACTAATCAAGACTGGAAGGAAATTATTGAAAGAAGAAAAGAAGCCATTGGCACCAAAGTTACTGATTACTGGTAGGAAAGTAACTGGAAGAATCTAGGAGATATTGATTCTAGTCTCATTTCCTCCAGCAAGAGCTACAAACCTGGCACATAAAAGATAACATTAAGGACTCAGTAATGTGGAATCCTACTTCTGATGGGAAGTATATTGTGGCCTCTGCTGTTAATATCCTATCATAGAGAGAGGAAAGGCCTCCTTGCTCTTTTTTTTGGTATAAAAATCTCATACCTAAAAGTAACTTCCTCTATTGGCTCTTAATCCATAACAAACCATTGGCTCTTGATAACCTCACTAGGAGGGGTATATACATTGTTAATAGATGTAGTATTTTCTTTGAAAACTCTGAATCTTATGATCATATCATGCTCCATTTTCCTTTCACTCATAAAGTATCGGAGATCATTTTTAGAAAATGGCATATCTGCTGGTGTTTTCCTTTTGTCTGGCAGGATTTTGTTTCTCAATGGAGTTACCCACCTTAGAAATTTATTGATAAATACCTCTGGTTCCTCATTCCTCCTTATGTATACTAGAGAATTTGGAAAGAGTGCAACAATAGAATTTTTAGAGAAAAGAAGGCTTCTCCTGAAGTGGTTGGAAATTAGATTTGTAGGGTGTTGGAAGAAAATTTCTTTATTTATAAACTTGAGGGATTAGGTAAGAAGAAAAGTGATAGTAATAACAATCAAATCAATCAGAGATCTCTAGCAACTTAGACATCACCCCCTGAAGGTTGGGTTAAAGCTAACTTTAATGGGGCTACAAAGGGCAACCCGGGTATTGCTGGAGGAGGTGGAGTAATTAGAGACCAGAATGGTAATTGTACTGGGGCCATTGCATCTCCTTTAGGAACACAATCTAACCATAGGGCCAAAGCTATGGTAGCTCTCAACATTATTTTGTTGGAAGAGGATATGGGATGTGAAAAAGTATGGCTAGAGGGACACTCACTAAATATCATTAATAATATTAGAGGAAAGAATAAAGCTTCTTGGACCATAGAACATATCATTGCAAAGATTATTAATGTGGTGGAGTTATTACTTAACTATTATAGGCTCAATCATAAGGCTGGTGAGGTCATTCACATTAATCATTCTGATTAATGATGATTTGATTAGGGGTATGACAACGGCGTCGCACATTGTGAAACATCAAATTATTGATGATTTACTTAAGACGCAAGGTTTCTGGGTTATCATTAAGTACTCTATCATTGTGAAGACCGAATTTCATTTTGTGCTGAATACTAGTATGAAACAAAATAGTGAAAGAATTCGAATTGCAAAGAAGAAGACATGGGTAGAGATTTGAAGAGAGAAGAACTTGTGGAGTGTAAATGGAGGGAAGAAAAAGATGTGTGGAATAAGCTTAAGAAGGGTAATGTTCATAGATATTTGAAGTGGCTCCATGGAAATGAAAAGGAGGTGACAAAATCCTTTGTAAAGGGCTGGGAGAATGACACTATCAATATATTGGGAAAATCTCTCAAGCTCACTCTGGACCAGATTGCTGAAATAACGGGCCTTCTAATGGATGGGAAGCATTTTCCAAATGACAAAAAGAAGGAAACAAGGGCTATAAAAAATTCCCCAAGACTGAAAAAGAAAGGGTAATGCTTGTGAAGGGTGACAATGATTATGTAAACCTATCAAATATTAAGCGGATTTGGGCATTTGTGATCCAGGCTATCATGGAGTACTTCACATTGGACAGAAGGTACTCTAAGGTTTACAATTATGATTTTATTATGGTAAAACATTTCCATGATAATATTAGGGTTTGTTTTCCCTTCTATCTCTTAAGCTCGCTCAACCAGAGCATCAGTGACCATATGAGTAAGTCTTCCCCTATTTTACATGAGGGATTAATCCTATTGATTACTGACTATGTCAAGAACCATATCCCTGACCCCATTCCCAAAAGTATTGTGAATACTAAGAGGAAAATTCTGGAGCTGTCTAAGGGTAAGAGACCTAGTAAGGAAATTGCTAAAAAAAGCCGCAAAGGCCTTGTTGAAGCGGATATATCTCTATCAATTTATGATGATATTGAGGGACTGAAAATGGATGATGAGCAAGAAATTATCTGAGGATGAGGGTTTTACTGGGAAGTTGCCTAAAAATGAGGACATGACCTCCAATGTGTCTCCGAGTGGTAAAGATGTTTTCAAGGAGACCTAGAATCTGGAGAACAAAAATTTGGATGATATAAGGGAAGAAATTGACAATTTGATTGACACCCATATTGAAGACCACATTGTAAATAAGGATGGTCATGAGGAATAGAAGCAGGAAACTCTGGAGTCTCAAAGGGAGTTGGGGGACACTAAAACCCACAATGATGACCACACTCTTATTATTGAAGGTGGGGAAGACTAGATTCAAGACTTTCAGGATCACCAAAAGGAAACAGGGGAATTGGAGAATGACAAAGGAAAAATAGAGAACACTGAGGAGGATATCATCCTTGACAAGGAAACCGAGAAAAATTAGAAAGAGAACATTGACAGTGAGAAGCTTGATGACAGTCGAGATAACTTGAAAGGTGACCCAGAAGACAAAAATGTATATAATAAGAGAAGCCTTGAGGATGATCTTCTTGACAGATAGGTCAATGTCAAAAGGGTGGAAACTATTTCTTTTCTGCAAATGGAAAATAAAAAAGCAGAGAATAGCTATAATATGGATAAGTAGATTCATGACAACATAAAGGTGATCAAAGATAAATATAAGAATCTGGAGAATAGGACCGCACTACTGGAGGAAATTGTTGATAAAATGCGCAATGATGCTACCATGTACCAGTAGGGGAAAATTTTTTTTGATAAGGTAAACAATATGGATACCAAGATCAGTACTATGGTTGATAACAAGCTCAGAAACATTAATGATAAGATTAACAACAACAAGGTTATCATAAAAAATCTTACTACTGTTAGAAAAATGGGTATGAATAATTCCCTAGATAATCTAAAATATTTATATACCCTTCTAGATGGTAATGACAGTGATAAGGCTAGGCATGCGGAAGATATAACTTAGGAAGTTCAAACTTCAGGCCCAGGATCTAGGACTCGTTCTAGCACTAAAAAGAAAGCCCAAGTCCAAACTAAAGATATCAAGAAATTATGGGACTCAATCCAGAGTATGGAGCTATAGATGGTTGAATTTTAGATGCTAGAGGATCAGCTAGAAGCTGTTTAGTTTGGGTTGCTAGAAGTGTTTTTTCTTTACGTCTGCTGGGAGCTTGTTTTTGTTATCTATTTTGATATTGTGTAATGTAATTTTTTGTTAAATTTGGGGTTTATCCCTCTCTTGGTTTTCTATCTCTTTTGATAGTTCGTTGTTTCCTTGTCCTTCATTGTCTATCTTTTGGTCTTTTGTAAAGGTTTTCGGGGCCCCTTCAAAACCTATTGTTACCTTAATAAAAAATAAATCTCATAGAAGATAAAAATACCTTTTACTCAGTGAATTAGGGTATGCACACTCAGCGATCACATAAATTCTCTAGCTTCTTTGCTTTCTCCTCTAGTCTCCTTTAGTTCTTCTTGAATGGTGATTAAAAAAATGTTTAAAGAAATGAACTTATAATACTTCACCATTCAAAAATTGACACATTCCTGATGAACTTGTAAGTCTCCAACAATCCATTCATCCATCTTTCTGTCGATCATCCAATATAATGTGTATAACTATGTGATCTTGGATATACACTCTACACTAATCGTATTATCTGTATATAAAATCACATACGCTTATTCTTGTTTCAAAGGGGATGGATAAATTTCTGTTATATTTCTCCAAATATCCCCCTATGGCCATGCTTAGCTATTTAGGCTAATGTAGAAATATTAGGAAAGGGTATACTAGCAACTACCGATTCTCCTTGAACATTAGTCTCACTATGTTCCTTCGCTTTACCACTGTCCTTGTTATCTTCCTTCACAAAATATTTGTCAAACTCATCCATGTATTCTACCAAAATTTTTCCAACATCACCAAATTTTTTTACAACTATAGGTGGAGGTCTTATGTTACTTACAACTCCATTATACCTACAAAAATTCACTATATTTCACTTACTTTTATATTTATAACATGTAGGAGACTATTTTCTCTAATTAACCTATAAGATGCAATTCCTTGCGATGTGCCCAAACTTGTTGCACTTGTAACATGTAATCTTAGCTCCACTTTCCTCTCTAATGTTATCTTTTTTAGTGCTGGATTGATCAAGTTTTTAGCATTCTACCTTCTTATGCCCATATTCATAGCAATTGAAGCAATAAATAGAAAAGGGCTTATAAGGATTCTAACCTCTCCAATCCCTCTTCATGTGACCAACTTTGTTACATCAAAAGCATCTTCATCTGAAAGGTATGATCTTCTTTCTATGTTTCTCTTATTGTATAGGATCTTCTTGTCGATTAGGTGCCTCATCTATTTTACATTCAGGCTTCCTTTCTTGAGATTTAGAGCATTTAGCTTTATCGAAACCAACTCTTGTCATGTCACCTTTAGGTTTTTGTCTTTACCTCTACTCATCAATCTTGTCACTGCTCACATGAAATATTGCAATGTGATTCTTTGCTTCAACAAGTTCTCCCTTAATGATGTGGTTATATTTCTCTTATTCCTTATACTTGAATCTATAATCATCAAGTTTAAACTACATCTTTCTCATCTATACATTTGCATTCTTCAAGATCTCTTCAAGCCTGGTCTTTTCATCTCTCACTTCTTGAATTTCTTTATCCATGTGAATATTAGTAACTTCACATTCATGTTTCAACACTTATTTTTCTTGTTCAAGCCATTTAAATTTATTTTATGAATCATTGTTAGATTCCTCTTGTATCTTTTCCGTAAGATCTTGCCTTTGGTTTTCGGAAAGTTCAAGTTGTTCCTTAAGCTTCTTTAGGAAACCCCCCAACTCTTCTCAATTTAAATTTCAATTCAACATTATCATATTTTTCCTTATCAAGGTCTTCAAGTGCTGCATCAAAATCTTCTTCCAAACTACTTGAATCCATTTATATCTCCCTCAAGTTGTTAGGATTTATCTCCAAGGGCCTCACGCTCTCATACCAATTGTTAGGATTAAGTAATACTGAGGGGGAGGGGGGTGGATCAATATTGCAACACTTTATTTTCAAACTTAACAAATTCAAGCTTAACCATGAAATTAATGAAATAAGGAGAACATACACACAAAGAAAACAACTCATAACACCATGATTTGTTAATAAGGAAACCCTAGCCAATGGAAAACCCTGGTGGGGATGATACACAAAAATAATGAACTAAGAGTATAATGTCCCTCTTAAGAGACCTAGTCATGTTAGGAGATGAATATTACATTTAGTACAAATCCATGTTAAGGGATAGAAACCCTATTAGGGATAATACAAGGAGCTCATTGCTATTACAATGCGAAACTATCTTTACAAATATTTATCACAAAGTGAACTATACAAGCATCTACTATACTTAAGTAGTCCTATAACTATAGCTTGCAACATCCTCTATGTGATTATGCCATCAAAATGTATCAATATCTCTCACACACATCTTCGCATCTCAAAACATCTTCAGATATATACTTGATCTCATAACCATCCAGTTGACTCATAAATACATCACAAAATATGTCCAAAACATAATCAAATAGAAACTACATAGTCTGAAATCATAAATAGAAAAAGGTAGGAACCAAACCAAATACAAAGTAGAACTTCTATAATTTGTTGGCACTCTCAAATTTTGGAGAAATTTGAAGTGACCAATTTGAAATTTCTCTAAGGCACAAAGTACCCCTGAAATTTTTTCAAAAGGCCTACTTGGGTAGCAAGTAAAATGAGACCCGAATATTATCATGAGAAACCACTTGGGAAATGTTTTATCACTTATCATGGAGCCAATATAGTGGCTTTCATGTTTCAAAAGTCATATTGGATATGTTTATGAGGTAGCTATTCAGAGGTGATAACCTAAATCTGCACTTTGCACATTTCCATATTTTACTAAGTGACCCACTTTGGAGGTTTGCATCTTAGGCCCAGTTGAACCTTATGGAATAAGGCTTGTTATGAGAGGTTGTAGTGATGAAAATGAATCTCCATGTCCATCTGCAGATCTATGTGACTTTGTATGATAAGATTTCCAAAGCCATTTGGTTTGGAAATTTTATGAATTCTCTGAATGTGAAATGCTAAAGTATAGAATACCCTAGTTTGGGGTCCCACGGTTTGCACCTAGTTGAATGATAGTGGGAATTGCATGTTACCCTATATTGGGATTAGGGAAATGTTCCATCATGAAGGTTTTCAGACTGTGGTAAATCCATTTGACCATTTTTCTCAGCCCATTCCAAATCAAGTTTATGTAGTGTTACTATGTTTGAGTTCAGGAAGATATTAAAAGGCTAACTTTGAAGAGAAATGTTGGTTGACTTGTTGACCATTGAAATAAGCTAGTTAAAACCTTGTCCTCTTTGTATGTAAATGAATCCATTCCCAGGTTTCCAAACTTTAAGGTGTGCATTTGATAGATTTGTGAAGTCAAAACTAAAAGTAATTTATGCAAGATACCCGTGTTGACTGAGTTGATTTTGCAGAATAATTATTTTCAGAAGTGCATATCTTGTAACTAGTTGATGTACATATCAGTGTGCATATTATAATTAGTTTGGAAGTAGTCATTTTGACTATCAATATCTTGTGATCTTGAAGGTGTTTAGAAGATCCTTTTGGCACATATTTTCTATGTATCTCAGCGAGTAGTTTCCTCCATTGGGAGTCTCCCGAGTTACAGTTTGGAATTTCTTTCAAAGAGACTTTTATAGTGGATTTCTACAAATTTTCAATGTGCCCATTTGCAAAAATAAGGAAGCAGCCAACTTTGACAATCAATAGCTCCAGTCTTTGGCATCATCATGCAAATCCACTTTGCAAAATGAATGTTGGTATACCAAATTATATGCTTTTCAATTTCAAAGGTCATGCAGGGGTCATCCGATTAGTTTCCAAAGTAATTATGGAGGCCGCTTACTATATTTTCATTAAGATGCAAAACTATCAAAGGTTGACTTTCATGGCCACAAGAGGAGTGTATTTTTTTTGCAAGATGTTTCAAGGGATCGTTGTCTAAAAATGTGGTCTTTATAATTGCAAGTCGTAATGTTGACTGGGAATGCATGGATTAGAATGTTGAAAATGCTCTAGAAGATTTCAAGAAAATGGATGTAGAGCCATTTTTCCATAGCTTGTGTATACATCCTCCATCCTTATTCTATAACAGGGAAGAAACAACCATGAAATAGAAAGTTCAATCAATTTGCAGAGTCAATGTCATTTAATGAAGGAAAGTATATTTGCATTGAATACATTTCACATGGCATCAACATTTTGGTATGAGAAAAGCATTTTCCAGTTATGGAGATATTGTTGGTTGATTCTTACGAGTTGGATATGGTGAAATGTCTAGCTATCATTTTTAATTCAAGACTCCACAAGATAAAGAGATATCTCTATTTGACTAATTTGTTATAGTCAATGGGGAATAATTGTCAGTATGTCAGGTTGTTCCCCAGCTTTGTCTAGGCGATCATAAAAGTTAGTTGAATGAATTTTCTATGAGATGTGGTTTACATTGCCTAGCTTACTCCAATATTTGTGTTGGTCCTCCATATAGGCCTTATTTCAAGTAAATAGTTAATTTTGATAGTCATACATTTGAAAGTCTAGGATCATTTGATAAAGTGCGGCAAGATGAACATGATACTACATTGGCAACACTCAATTAATTTTCTGATAGAGTATCTACCTTGATTGAGTCACATATAGGAAAGATTATTTTGTAATTAAAAGGACATAAAGAAGGTAGTACTTTTCTAGTATACATGACAACTAAACCTAATGTATCATGTGGGTCTAGTTTCACAAGCACCGTCAAGTTTAATGGGATGAAATTTGAAGGAAAACTTGCCTATAGTAAAATAAAAGTAGAAAACAATGCAGCTATGGTTGCATGGTCTGCTCTTAAAGAAATAAAAGGGTTAGATGTATCAACACCACATGTGCTAGGTGATAAGGGAAACACACCAGTTTGAATGAGTAAGGCTTTTGAAACCTCCAAGCAATACAAAATGGAAAGTGTAGTGTCGTATTCCTTCAAACTCTTGTTGGTGTTTGAAAATGTTTATGCTATCTAAAGCTACCAATATGCCTTGAGACTGATGTTAGGAATGGTTAGCTCCAAGTATGGAATCTCTACAAGACAATTGGACCAACTATATGGACAAGACTTTCCTCTACACTTATGACCTTGCAAAACCAAGGTGGGTACACCTAATCTAGATAACATACAAATCTTTATAACTCTTCAACACTCTAGATTACAATAGAAGATCATGGTAAGAAAGTGATAAATACTAACTAGGCATTCATTGAATCTCTATTACCAAGTAGGACTTATAATCAACAACCATAGGGTATGAAAATAATTAATGGTTTTGATGCAAACTTGCAAGATATGACAAAACTATATTAGACATGCATCAACAAAGAGTAGAAAATATTCTAACCAGTACCTTATCCATTGGGAAATTTCTTCAATCCAAATATTGAAATAGATAGACAACCTATTGGCAAGGATTCATAGCCATAAACACATGTATCTCAGATCACACACTTTCTTATAAGATCCCTATTCATATATATCAAATAAATCTATGTTTCCCTCAAAGTATCTTTAATCTGATCCTAAATCAGAACTATTCAATGAAACATACACATAAATAAATCTATGTATTGGACCAAAAAATCCAAAATTCATATAATAAAAGCCAAGGAGAGACTTGAAACTAAGACAATGTATTAAGTATAGTGGATCCAAAATCTGCAACAAAAGGATTGAATAAGTACACCACTCAATAATCTTTAAAAGATCAAAAGTTTCTATCTAAGCCTGAAATACAGTCTGATATCCAATTTGATGTACCCCTAGAACTCAAAATTTTGGGACCAACCCTTAGTATCAAAAAATTTGAAACCTTTACAATAGAGAGAGGAAAAGCATAAGTAGGAATATGGAAACCCTAGGATAGGGTTTCAACAACCACCTATCAAATCATAAATACAATCCCATCTCGCCAATCTGATCTTTCTTCAAAAGATCACCTAAAATATATGTCATGCTAATCAACTTGCCAAATTACAAGCAAAGTCCAACCACATAAATATGGAAAACCCAAAACACGGAAGAAGACATCCCAAAATAGAAAATGATCAGAGATCCACATAACTACCATGCTGTAATAAATATGTTTTAGTCCCTCAGAGACATTCCCAACCACTAAACGGTGCTATTAAGACTGATCACGGCCCAAGACAATCTTGAGCCATTCTCCTATAAGTCTGAGAGCACACCATCGCGCTAAAAACACGTAGAGAAAGATTTAAAAATTTAAAATAAACCACAATGGCCACTTCTCTGGCACTAAACATGATCAACGACTGAGATCATGACCCTTTTTAAACTTTAAAATGTGACCATCAATGTACTTTAAGTTATTAGGTCACCAAGAATAAAGAAAGTTACTTTTTCCCAGTCAAACCTTGTTGATTTCCACATGGCACCATCCCACTTGCCCTCACAACCACTTTTCTACTTTATCTCATGTAGGCCCCACCTTCTTACCTTGTCACTACCTAGGAGACACATCACCCATTTCATGACCACGTGGTGGTTAATTTACTTGCAACTTTCCTTCATGCAGTAGTGCATTACCGTCAGATCTTGATCTTCCTTCATCACTATCTTTTCCATCCATTGCTAGGTGTCATCATCTAATTTGATCCATCCTCAGTCCCACCTAACCATCCTATAGACTATGTCATGTTGCATCACCCTACTTTCTGGAACCTTGCCACGTGTCTAACCAATCTTGCCTGCCACCTGTCAAACCTGCCACATGTCACGCCTGCGCTATAACAGGATCTGACTAGACTTGTTTTGACTCAGTTTTTGCTATCATGCCTTGCTGGAACCTATAATCCCTTGATGATGTCACCTAACCATTCTTCAACATGGGCCCACCAAAATTATCCATCAATCCACCTGCTGACCATCACTACCCGCAACACTTCCCAAACCATTGGCCAAAAGGCACTTGCCTTTTGGCACTTAACTAGTATGGCCTGGGATATAAAAATGTTAAGGTTCCCTGATGGACAACAAATGTGGGATATATGACCAGAAGCATTTTAAATTTAAAACACACCTGTGAAGATGTAGAGATCAAAATGACTGGTCTGACTCCATCAAAGCGACCAAAAGGGGACAATACACGACCTTAACACTTTTTTGCAACAAAATTATGTGGGAAGAAGACATAAAATTCTCTACAACTTCAGAAAAACTACCATTAAAGCCCTAATTTCATTTTAAGTCCTAACAATGTCTCTAACTGGGGATATATGTCTCTTGCAGGCATAATATGGATTAAAAATATCAGGGAGAAGCAAACCACTCAAAAAAAAACGAAGGGAAAACCAACCTAAAACAGAAAGTAGGAAGAAACAAAAGGAAAACCTACTCCTAGAACTATAGAGACTTCAAGAGAAGTAGAATTTCAAGAATTGTCCATGAATAGGCAATTCTAAAACATTTCCAAGAAATTCCTTAAGAATATAAGAGTCTGCACCCCCTTTACTATGAATAACATATGGCCCAAGCCAAATAGGGTCAAATTTACCATGTTTTCCTTTGTCCTCAAGTTTGGAATTCCACATCATGACCAGATCATCAACTTCAAAGCTCTTGACAGTTGTTCTTTTATCAAAATAATTCTTATACTACAACTACATTTGAACATTCTTTTCATGGGCATCTCTGCTTGATTCATCTAATTGTATCAAGTCATCTATTTTGAGTCCCATATCATCATCCATCTCTTCATCATATTCCTGGATAAACTTGTACATCTACAATAGATTATTTTGAGTTAACCTAGCATGAATTCCATACACCAAGTCAAAGGGTGCACAACCAATTTCTTTCTTGACTATTACTCTGCCAGTCCACAGTGCTAACTGCAACTTTGAATCCGAAGCTTTCTTGTTTTTATCCAACATCCTCTTAAGTATCTTGATCAAAATCCTATTACTGGATTAGCCCTGGTCATTCCCTTGTGGGTGATATGGGGATGAGTAAGATATTTGGATCCCATATTTCTGGTAGAAAGAAATAAACTCTTTTGATCTAAAATACATTTCATTACCCACCACAATACTCTCTGGAAATCCAAATATGGTCAAGACATTTTGCAACATGAAATCAATGACAGTTTTACTAGTAGATTTTCTAGTGGGGATTGCTTCAACCCATTTAGTAAACTAATAAGTTGCTACAAGAATCCATGAATGGACTCCACTTGACTTGTTTGCAATCTAACCAATGAAGTTCATTCCCTATTTCTAAAAGGGTTCTTCCACTACTACAGGTTTCAAAGGAAAACTTCCCCAAAATTTGAGCTTACCTGCAAAACTTTGGCAGGGATCACATTTCTTAACATAGTTGTGGGCATCCTTGAAGATAGTTGGCCACCAAAAGCCAGACCTCAAAAATATTGTGTGCAGTAGTCTTAGCCATGTAATGTCCTCCACATGCACCACTATGCATTTGCTTCATTAGGCTTTTGGATTTGTCAGAGTCAACACATTTGAGAAATACGCTAGCATTGCTCCTCCACCATAACTATCCTTGAATTATAGCATATTTAACAAAATACAATTTGACTGTCCTTTTCCTTTTTTCATCCATGTTAGGAGGTAACACCATCTTCTAGAAATATCCAACAATGTCCTTATACCATTCACAACAGTCCATATCACAAATGTAGGGCCTTTGGTCTTCCTCCAATATGTTTATATGATCGGCATCCAAATTGATTTGTGTCATAAGATTTGTAAGCCCCGTACCCCTAACCAGTTTTGTCATATGTATATCAATGTTAAACTCCTGAATTTTGTTTGTCCATCTACATCTCCTTCGTGACACCTCTTGTTGGACTAAAATGTCTTTTACAGCAGCACTAAGAACATTAGCAATCACAACTGCTCCTACCAAATAAAACCTAAAATCCTTGATAGCTTTAACTAATGCATAATCTTGTTTTTCCATGATTTCATACTTTAATTATGTTGATTGTAGTGACTTATTGAAAAAGGAAATGGGCTGTTCAAAACCTTCTGCATTCTTTTGTAGTAGTACTGCAGTAATGGTGTTATATGAAGCAAATGAGAAGATTTTCAAAGGCTTATTATAATATGGTGTTCTAAGGACTAGAGCATCCTTGATAGCTTGTTTGATATTTTAAAATCCTTGCATGCCTCTTGATTCCACTCTACTTTGCCTCCTTTCTTCATCATCCTTGAGATTGGAATACTGGTTTCAGCAAAGTTAGTAATAAATCTCCTTAAGAAATTTACCTATCCAAAGAAAGATTGAATTCCCTTGACATTCTTAGGCTAGGGAATCTTATCAATTCCATCTATCCTTTCAGGGTCAATCCTTACTCCATCCCTAGATATAGTATGCCCTATAATATTTCCCTCTCTCACTCCAAAAACACATTTCTTTGGGTTAAGAGAAACCCCATATTGCAATGCTCTCACAAAAATCTTCTCAAGATGACCACAATGTTGTTCCTCGTTTGTTGAATATGAAGTAAGATCATCTTGGTACACTATTTGAAAAATATTTATGAAATATGCAAATGCCACATCCATGGCTACCAAAGCACAAATAGGGTGACTTCCTGAAAAGCAAACCTAATTCAAAAGGGGTCTACTTGGGGAAACCTTGCTAATATCTCCATGACAACAATGTGCGAGGATTTTAAAGGCACACTCAAACCTATGTGGTCAGATGGAGTCGATGCCTAGTACCTGCATCCTCCATCACCAAGTTGAGAAAAACACACACACACACACACACACACACACACACAGATCTTGGTTCAATTTTGTGTTTTCCTCTATATTTGCATGTCAGATCTGTGATTATGAACATGAGGGTTTCATTTTTGGGTGTTGAATGCCAATTGGGTATAAGGGTTTTCGTATGAAAGATTTATGTTTGGTATTTCCCTTAGTGTTTCAATTTGGGTGAAAATGTCTTCTTTGCATGAAAATTGGTTATTGTTGGAGAAATAGATTCCAAACCCTACGATCTGTATCTTCCTACCATGGAAAGATGAAATTCAAACCTTCACCATGTCCTTGCCCAAACCCCTAATCAACCTGAAAGAAAATGAGGAAAATGGGTTAAAATTGCATGCTTGGTAACAAGAAAACCCTTCTTGAAATTATTAATATTAAATTAGAAATTCTCCTTGTTTTTATCATATTGCATGTTGCAAAAGAAAGAGAAAATACCCCTTATTATATTTATAATTTTTATTGGAAAGGAAAAAGCCTATATTATTAAAAAAAAAAATGGCTTATTGAGTTTGTGCTTGAAAAGAAAGAAATTAAGCCTATTTATTATTGCTGGAAAAATTAGATTAAATTTAATAATAATAGGCTTGCTAGAATTTTCTTTTAAAAAAAATAAAAAAATAAATAAAATCTCCCTCTTTATCTTTTAGAACATTTCGTTGAGAAATATTTTTATCATTGAAAATATGATTTGTTAGTATTAGTGATAGAAATTAAATAATAAAAAAAAGGGGGACCTTGTTGTTTTAAAAAAAAAATATTGACTGGTTTTAATTATTTTCACTAGTAAAAAATTAAAAAAAAAAAAAAAAATCAAAGAAAAAAAATAGAATACATTAGATTTAAATTATATATTATAAATTTAAATCAAGCTTAAAAAATAAGAAAAAAGGTTTAAAAAAAGGGGTAAAAGCAATTGTTATAAAACAATTTAAATTGAAAAAGTTTGGGGTGGGTGGCGGGGGCCACATCAGCCCCCACACTATGCAAGTCATGCTGCCATGTGTCATTCCCCAGGGGAGAACTCGGGAGTTTGTTTGTTTTTTTTGTAATTCTAAATTTTAATATAGTTTTAAGATTTAGTTAGTTTAAATTCTATTTTTATTTTTATTTTAATATTTGTTTTTAAAGTTAAGTTAAGTTTATATAATATTTAATTTTCATTTTAGTTTAAATCATTTTAATATATAGTTAAATTTAGTTTGTAATTTAGATTTAGTTTTGAAGTTAGTTTTAATTAAAACTTTTTATTAAAAGATTATTTTGTTATGATTTAGTATTGTTGATTTAATCATTGGAAGGGTTTTATTTATTTTTAATTTAATAATATTGTTATTATCAAACAGTTAACTAAGTTAGTTAACTATGATGTTGCTTGTCCAAGTTATGTATAAATATATTAGATGTGTTATCATTGATACATACATTATATATATGTTATCATGATATTATTTTCATGAGTGTTTAAAACATGGGTTGTAATTATAGTCAATTTTAGTAATTATTGATTGGGTTAATTTATATGCTGGTCTTTATAAATTAATCTGTATAAAAACTTTAATTGCGCTCTTTGGAGATTTAATTATATTTGTGTTAGTAATTCTACTAGATGAGCAAATTTGCATATCATGTTGATATAAATTTGTTTATCAATACGTTTGTTATTAGTTCTTGCTAGAGATGTATTTGCTTTTCCATGATGCACCGTTTTGGATGAATTGTGCTATGTATTCATTCATGTATAAACCTTATCATGTCGGGTATCTGTTAGGGTTTTGGGACTTGAGTTTGTCATGGTTTCTTGCATGGATTTCCAGTGCATGTGTCTTATTGTTATGTTGGTTTGATTGTCTTTCTGAACCTAGTATTCTGAACTTAGGATATGTGATTCTTGAGAATGTCTCATATGGTTAGTGAGAACCAGTAGTTCCTAAATGGGTAGGAACCAGTTTATGAGTTCTTGGGATTATATTTGACCTTGAGCTTAGGGGATGGTTAGGTAGGTGCATCTTAGGGGAGTGGCTTACAATAGGATTTCGGGGCCCAAAGAGGCTAGTCCAGGGTGACCTATTGTAAGTTGATTAATAAGTGATAACTTAATAATAAAACTTGGGGATTACATTAAAT
>MU227499.1:1060015-1077083 GCA_018584345.1 Thuja plicata | reverse complement strand
CTTACAGAGTTTCTATTGTAATTGCATTGTATTTGGCCGTAACCCGGAAGGCCTTACAGCCGGGCATGTTGGATGAAAATATGATGATTTTATTATGAGTATTTGCATTGTGTGGATATAAATCTCTATTTTTTTATTTATATTCCATTGTGTGGTTATTTTATGGGGGCTAGGACATCTCCATCGGGGATTCTCCTGCCTTGCACTACATCAATTTTCTTAATTCTTATTGATGTTTTTTTTCTATTCACAAGGCATATATAAATTACATACTTAAAGTGGAATTTTTACTTCAATCATTAACATAGAGAATATAATACCAATTAGAAGATAAATTACTTGGATGTTACTATATTATTACCTTTGTCTTGCTTGATTAATTTTATACATATTAACATGGAATGAAAAATGATATAACTTTTTCAAAATAGGAATAAAATACTTCTTCCTTTAACCCAAACATGAATGATAAAACCTTGGGGGCATAGGTCCTTTACCCAAGGGTTTTATAACTATACACATATAAATATTACTAAAGGTGTTAATTTCATTTCTTTTCCCTAAGCAATCTTTAGTCCTTCAAAACTTATTCTAAAAAAAGTGAAACAGAGAGGGAAATATATTTGTTCTTTCTTTTCAACTTCCTACTTTGAGAAGGGTAGAGAAGAGAGAGGGGTATTTCATATCAAACAAATTTTATCGATTACTTGTTTTTCTAAGCTCATCACAACATTGTAAACATATTTAGCGATGCATTCATTATAAGTTCTCCTTCTACTAGTCGTGAAAGTATAAAAAGTAATAGAAAGGAAGAGACAACATGCATTTAAATTATAACCTCAACATGACACCAAAATTTCAAAATTTACATACGTATGAACCAACACAATATAATTTTTAATCCAAAAAAAATATTACTATTTTGAGTGCTACCTTTATGACTTCTTAATTCATGTAAATAATTCAATTCTTCAATCCAAATGAACTCTTTTCTCTTTCACAATCACTAAGCATATTGTTGATAGTTACATTAAATATTACATCTATGAACTTAAATTCATATAATTTGTATAGGAAATATAGAATGGGGAGTCATCCAAGGAAAGCAGTGTGTATAGTCCTTAACATTTCTCTAAATAATCAATTTAAAAGTAAATCAGAACACATGTCATGACATTTAAGAGATGCATTGGCATAGATGAATGATCAAAATAAAAAATTTCTTCCAAACACCTTAGGTTTTAAACAATATAAATGAAAAGATGTAGACTCCCTAGTGAGTATTTTTCACCTAAGCCGAACATTTATTTGAACCCATTATTAACCCAAAAAAAAAATCTTCAAAATGTAAGTAAATTTCTAAGATAATTCAATATTAGTGCTATCTAATATTTTTTAAAAACACTAATAACAGACACACTGAAAGATGTCATTTTCATAACTAAAATTCAATTTTGCAAGAATGATGCTAGCATCAGTAAGAAATATAATCCAAGACCTTAAAGGGTAAGCATAGGTGAGTTATGAGTCCCAGAGTTCCTAGTGTGGAAACATGGCTCTGATACCAGATGTAACGCCCCGCTAGGGAACCCAGGAGAACTGACCATCTAATCTCTAAAGATGAAGTAGATTTTTTTTGAACTATTACAATGCACATTATCAAAATACTTGATACACATATGCTCACAAAACATGAATGCACAACATAACTGAAGATTTCCTAGTCCCCACAAGTTCCCTAACACTGCTACTCAAACAATATTGATTAATCAAATTATATTTAAGAGTTTCATAATGAATTACAAGTCAAACATATTTATAACACTTCAGATTAAATGAATACTATCTGATGAACATGTTTCAATGATTAGTCACCAACATTTAATTTACCAACACAAACCATTCTTCATAACTAACTAATGGAATTCATAACATCTATAAACCATCTTATAAATTTAGTTTCATATAGACATTAGGGTAAAGATTATCATTCCTTATTGCATACCCTACCACCTGGATATACATTGTACTAGATATATTTTAAGGCACCAACCAAAATGTTCCTAAGTCATTCTTAATATCAATCATAAGTTAATAATATGTGAATCAATTTATTGAGTTACTATCATAGATTACACTGAACCAAAATGATTGTACTTCTTTTCTATAAACTTTCCTTAATATTTGGCATCTCATTTCTCAATTATACAACTGATTGCATTTCTATTATTAGTGTATCATTTTCTATAGTTCTTCTTATCTAAAAATAACATTTCACTTTGATATAAACACGATTTCCTTCATTAACCAACCATTTCATATTATTCTCTTTTAGTGTATTATTTATGAGAAGTTACTTATCACATCAATATAAGTTAGGTCCTTATCTACAAAACACAAGAGAGCAACATGATTAACTTTTCATGCAAGAGATAACTTACTATAAGATATCATAAGAGTGATACAAATGACAAAGTTCATATTATTTTAATTGCTTGTAACATATACAAGTAGGAGCGTAAATATTCCCTCCATTTCACCTAGAAATACCCATTCCTATTACATTGATTCTCCTTTCATTTACATTACATTGCATTACCCAAAAAGGGATCTCAATAAATCAATACATCCAAATTACAATTCATCGAAGTACATGATGCAAAAGTAGAATCCTTGACAGCTTCCAAGCATGAATCCAAAGGTAAAGACATCCATGCAACCACAAACAATACCTCGATAAGATTAACCACCCAACCACGTGGAATTGTGAAGTACCACTCCTCTGTGCTATGAGA
Organism: Thuja plicata; assembly: GCA_018584345.1. Taxonomy (NCBI): domain Eukaryota; kingdom Viridiplantae; phylum Streptophyta; class Pinopsida; order Cupressales; family Cupressaceae; genus Thuja; species Thuja plicata. Next base: position 1,074,288 of record MU227499.1, on the reverse strand, counting down.
TAGAACCAAGGTCCAAAAAAGCTCTAAGGAAATATATGGCCAACATACACCTTTCCCAAAAGAACCATCCAAAAGGAAAAAAACAAAAAAAAAACAAGGAACACGAAATACAACCAAGTATCCAAACATCACAAAATACAAGTGAGGGATCCATATTACCTACTAGGTGAGTGTCATCACACACCCTGTGTATTGGGATCCTCCCTAAAAACCATGTAACACCACTCTCCTCTAAAATTTTAAGGATCCACCCTGGCCATTACCCATGGTACTGGTACTCCAATAAGTCTATGCAGACTTTAACACTTCTTATACTTTATTATGTTTTAAACTCACCCTTAACCCAAGTTCATTTTAATGGTTATCACTTTATTAAGAACTCACCCATAGGATCTCCTAGTGACCACTTTGGGTCCTGGAACCTATGGTGAGCTACCCACGTAGGTACCTTGTTTCCCTACTCAAACATGCCATCAAAAAGGGACTTGCAATCACTACAAAACATCTAGTCCCTAGGTTTAGGAAACTCTCCTATGTTCTCAAACCGTTAGGATGAGTCCAAATGCTAACAATGTGTAGAATAGAAAAAATATATGGCCATCAAAAGAAACCTTGATAATGATATGAAACTTTCTCATACACAAAATCAAAGATAGAACATAGACAAAAATAATACTAAATTAAATAAACTATCAAAAGAAAGGGTGATAAAATGACATCCTAATCCTTAAAAAAAAAAAAAATTAAATAGGAATTTAACCTCTACTTAAACATTAAATTCACATAGAATTAAAAACCACACATGAAGACATAATAACACCCAATAATAGATAGGGAAACAATCACCAATCATATAGATTAGATATAGACACTTATTTACAGATTGCATCATGAATGTTTTTAAACTACATTATTTGTCTATAGATCTAATAAATCATATAACACTCATAATAATAAACACATTTCATAAATGAATTACTAGACACACTCAAGAACATGGGAATTATTTATGGTTCTAGACTCTACCTGGGCTACTCTGGATAATTCCCTTGGTGTTTTGAGCAATTTCATAAGCCTCCATACTTTCCAACTTCCTTCTTGTTGTCCTCTTGGATAGACCCGTGCACAGAGATCTATCACTTTTGAATCCCACCATATTTCTTTGATCTCTCTGGTGAAAATTAACGCAATTTAATTTTTACTAACATATCCAAACATTAGCAAAATCCAATGGTTGGTTAGCAAGATATGGCCTCCGCATAAGGACTATATTTTTTTCTTGCAACTATTATTTCTCCATTTTATCAGAAAAATAAAACAGTATTGTCTTCCTTAACTCTTATGAAATAAAACCATTTAAAATTGAAAATCCTCTTCTCATAATCACCAAAACTAGGTCTAACCTCCAAAAATATTTCACCTCATACATATGGAAAACTATATGGTTGGAGGAGTTTCCTTATAGGAAGAAACTTCTCCAACTTCCATAGTTGGTTTCAAATTAATTAATTATTATTGCGAATGATAGGTTAAAAATTTAATTAATTTATTAATTTAATAGCTTATGAAGTACTCAAATATGTTGATGACGATAAATATGATCAATTAACCCATGTAGCACATTGGTAACTAGCTAGCCTTACTCATAGTAGGTTTCAAGTTTGAATCTCCTAGAAAAGGTAGTTTTTCCAATTAAACATAATGACATATTTGTTGGCAAGTTGACTCCCAGGGAGTATATGACTTATTTTATGTTGTCATTATGGAAAAAAATTCATATGAAGTTTTGACAACAAACTTTGAAGTGGAAATTGACTAAGTATAGAAGACAAGATAGAACAGAGATATACAGATGATCAGAGCACCATTGCACGTGCGTACAACCAATTCAGACTAAGCGCCTTCAAACATAAGCTCCATGATATGTTTTTATGCTTACCCTATACACGCATGGTATGGAATGTTAGTATGGATAAGTTATAGAAAGAAAAAGTACACGAGTAGTCCAGAAAATAGAGTATGAAGCCAACTTCTATTTTTTTATTAGCGAGTAATATTTTATTTTGTAAAGGCTAAGTGCCTACTGTAATAAGTTTTTAATAATTTATTAAAAATTATTGTAGACACACTTAAGCCAATTTTTTTGGAAGCATTGTGAATGTTGTTCTTAGGTCGAGTAAGGTCTTGTTTATAGTCATGTCTATTCAGGCATGGACATACATATATAACATGCAAAGTTGTATTAAGAAGTGTCATCGAATATGTAGACCAGAGATATAAAAGAATAGTATAAGATGTTAGAATGAGATAAAGCTCTTTAAGAGTATAAGAGCAACAACACATAACCAAAAATGATCAGACTATTGTGTCACATACAACAGTTCACTTTTGGATATAGTGTATATCTATTATCAAGGAGGTTGTAGCCTTCACCCTACTGAGTAGTGAGCTTCTTGGACAGTGAGTCCTCACCCCTAATAGGGTTATTTTTAAAAGACTCCTAAAAGGGTCAAACCCTTAACCAAGTCATTGTACTTGCATTATAAAGACTTCTCCTAACAGGGAAAAGGAACTTTGACAGGTTCATTATACTAGTGCAATATTTGTGGGTGCTAATTCCCACCGGGGTTTTCCTCTACTCAAGGTTTCCCTATAATCATATTATGTGTTATGTGTTATTGAATTAAGCTTAAATTGATATGTATTTGGTTTATGTTTAAAATTGATGAAATATAATAAATAGACAAACACTAATTCACCCCCCCTCTTAGTGTTTCCAACAATTGGTATCAGAGCTCTAGTCCTCTGAAAGAAAGTTTAACCACCTGAGGAGATCATGGATTTAGCAGAAGAAAAACATCTGAAAAAGAATCTTGAAGCAGCCCTTGAAGATCTAGACAGATCTGAGAAATAAAATGAGGAACTTAAACTAAAAGTTGATGGCTCACAAATTCTTATCAAAAAGTTAAGAAAAGATTTGAAAGATTGCTCTGCAAATGATTTGGGTAAAATGGTCAAGAAATTGAATGAAGAAAACTTATCTTTAAAGGATAAGATAGAAGAATTGAGTGATCAGTTAACTGATAGCCTAATAGGTATAGAAGAGAAGAAAAAATAAAATAAATAGTTAGATGAAGAACTCATCCAAGATAATATGAAAATCTTGGAGTTAGAAAACATCAAGAATAAAATTGAAGCTAAATTATCAGGAGCAAAAGATAAGATTGATAAACTACACACAAGTTTTGATCTAATTCAATCACAACTTTATGCATAAAATCTAAAAGGTGATACCACTGGTATGGGATACAATATAGATCAAATTGAAATCAATTCAATGCAAGAAACAAAGAAAGCACAAGAAGCATCCACAGAAGCAAAGAAAGAGGAGAATATTATAGAGACTAAAACTGACCCACCTAAAGATGAACTCAAGCAAGTTACAGAACTTGTTATGCTTGTAACAAGCATGGACACTTGGAAAGGAATTGTAAAGAAGTAAGACCTTTTAATGGTTATTGTTACTCCTGTAATAAGTTTGGTCACATGAATATTCATTGCAGGACAAATCAAAGAAATCAGTCACTACTGAACCAAAGGAATCAGACTCAATACAATCAAAGAAATCAACCTCAAAGAAACTTGCAGAATATTACATGTCAGATATGTAATTACAATGGACACATAGCTAAGCAATGCAACATGATGAATAATAAAACCAGACTTCCTATCATCTGTCATTCATGTGGAAAAGCTAGACACATCTCAAGATTTTGCAGGTCAAGAACACAAAGACAAGAAAATCCTAAAAAGTCTCTCTTTGAAGAATCAAGTGAAGTTAAGTTTGTGCAAGCTAAATCTAATTCAGATAAAATTTGGGTCAAAGTAAAGAAATACAATGAAGAGAACAAGGTCGTAGATGCATCCTTAGTGGACTCACCTTCTACTTCTGGATAGTTGACCCTCATGGTCTTTGGGGGAGCTATTCTAGCTCTGAACCCCTATGTGGCTGGTATACTCACCTTTGAGTATGCGCCTTTGAACTCATGTCAGTGATAACAAGAGAATGCAGTATGCATTCATGCATTGTCTATACTACATTCTAATTAATGTTTGAAATTCTTAGTGAAATCATGTATGACATTAAATGCATAACAACTTTATATAAATTGGTGGATTGATTGATTATTCTCATTGTTTACATCTGAGATCATAAAATTTGTAGAGCATAGGAGCACTAAGCATCAAACATTCAAAGGTATTTATTTAATCAGTTGGTGAACAAATTTCAAGTTGAAACAGAACCCTAGCAGTTGTGTCATTTTGAATTGTCGTGAAACCCTATTTATCCAAGTAACAAGTAAGTATGGCCACTCTAGTTGTATTTGACATTGACAAAAGGAAAAGATTTGTGTTTAAGAAGCATCCCTTCAAGTCCATACAGATGATGTAGAAGGAGTATTTTCTAAGACTCTGCTAGGATTCGTGCATGTAGAAGACATTCACGTGTACATATACTATAAAAAGGAAATGGTTGAAGATAATATTATTTCTACTCTCATGGCCTCAATGATGAAACCATACTATTCATTCAAGGATGAATACGTGCATCTCACTGATAACCCTATCTTTGAGTACTCTAATGTGCATGAGTTTTACGAGCTAGAATGGGTGAAAATCCTATTGAGGAGAATACATGATGACCTCTATTGGATTAGTGAAGTTCTTGTCTATATTACTACAGACCTAATTCATGACATGACTAGACTTCCTAAGACAGGACTAGTTCTTCCAACTCGTAACGATGTGAAAAAGCAGGTTGAACTAGCTTATTTATCCAGAAGTGATATGTGCTGATGAAACATCTTTGAATAAAGAGGAAGATAATCAAACTAATGAGACACCAATCATGGAGATCCCAGTAAAAAGTGAATGTATGGATACTAGTCAGAATACTATATTCACACCATCCATTCAACCATCAACTTCAATGTTGTCAAGTTTAACTCTTGACTCAGCAAGTCTAGATGCATGGGGAGAAAAAGACTTGATCAAGATCAGTGTCCTAGCCATGGAAAAAGCCAAAGAGAACCAAGTTATGAGAAACCCTCTCTTTTTGGAGTTAGTGAACATTCTGAATGACCTAGTGCCTATAGATAAGAAAGTGGCTAAAATTCAGTCAGTTGATGATGTAGATAGCATCCTAACAAGCTTCAAAGCACCCTTTACAAGTTTAGTAGACTCAGCTGCTAGAATTGTAGAAGATGAGTATAAAAAGGAAAGATTGAATGAACTGATAAAGAATTTTTCCTTAGATTTAAAGTCATTAAAGATTGGTCAGACAATGTTGAAGGAGTTGGCATCAAAAGTCAAAAAGGTTATAGAAAATTGCATGGACAGAGGCAAACTCACCTCTGAACATATCAAAAAGATAGAAGAGGCAGATATCTTAGTTGATAAAATAAGGAAATTAGTTGAAACATCATCCCAAGACATAAACATCTATAACAATATCTATCAAGGTCAGATAGACAAGATAGGAAAATCTAAAATGGAGATTAGTAAGATAAGGATCAGGCAGACTCAACTGAGAAATGCACTTGCACCCTCCTTAGCAGTTCTGGATGAGAACATTAAACAAATTGAAGCAACCATTGCTACCTATGATCAAGGACCCAACATGGATGTGACAAAGATGGAAAATCTTACATATGCCTTATGCGCCCATCTATAAACAATTGATGCACTAAAGGCATTTTGGCGGCAAGAGATCAAGAATTTGTAGATAGCTTATTCAGATGTGTACATGGAGTAAGTATCTAGAGCCTTACAATTTTGACACATTTTTCATTAATGTCAAAGGGGGAGTAAATTATGTATGGGAAGTAGTGTATATATATGCAAAGAAATATGATATAGTATATGTTAAAGGAAAATAATATACAGTTTTTGGTGTTAGTCAATTTTGAGTAACTTGGCCACATTCCTTTGTTGCCATTAATGAAAAAGGGGGAGACTATTGGAAAGTTTACTCCTAGGGAGTATATGACTTATTTTTTGTTGTCATTATGGCAACAAAGTCATATGAAGTTTTGACAGCAAACTTTGAAGTGGAAATTGACTAAGTATAGAAGACAAGATAGAACAGTGATATACAGATGATCAGAGCACCAACGCACGTGTATGACTGATTTAGACTAAGAGCCTTCAAACATAATCTCTATGATATGTTTTTATTCTTACCCTATAAATGCATGGTATATAATGTCAGTACAGATAAGTTACAGAAAGAACAAGTACACAAGAAGTCTAGAAAATAGAGTATGAAGCCGACTTCAGTTTTTTGATTAGCATATAATCTTTTGTTTTATAAAGGCTAAGTGCCTATTGTAATAAGTTTTTAATCATGTATTAAACATTATTGTAGAAACACTTAATAAAATTTGTTTGGAAGTGTTGTGAATGTTGTTCTTAGGCCAACTAAGGTCTTGTTTATAGTCGCATCTATTCAGGCATGGACATATATATATAACATGCAAAGTTGTATTAAGAAGTGTCATTGAATATGCAGAGTAGAGATATAAATAATAGTATAAGATGTTAGAATGAGATAAAGCTCTTTAAGAGTATAAGAGCATCAACACATAACTGAAACTGATCAGACTATTATGTCACATACAACAGTTCACTTTTGGATATAGTGTATATCTATTATCAAGGAGGTTGTAGCCTTCATCCTACTGAGTAGTGAGCTTCTTAGATAGTGAGTCCTCACTCGTAACAGGGTTATTTGTAAAAGACTCCTAACATGGTCAGACCCTTAACTAGGTCATTGTACTTGCATTGTAAAGACTTCTCCTAATAGGGCAAAGAAACTTTAACAGGTTCATTATACTAGTGCAATATTTGTGGGTGCTAATTCCCACCAGGGTTTTCCTCTGATCAAGGCTTCCCCATAATCATATCATGTGTTATGTGTTCTTTAATTAAGCTTCAATTGATAATTATTTTGTTTATGTTTAAAATTGCTAAAATATAATAAATAGACAAACACTGATTCACCCCCCCTCTCAGTGTTTCCAACAATATTATTATTTTATTTACTCTTATATCACAATACAATATTACATCACAAAACTAATACATATATTCATATCTTTATATATACATAAATATATTTATATATATACATAGACATATATGTGTGCACCCATATATCCATTATATATATTTATTTATCTAATAAAATAACCAAGAAACATAAACGTAATTGACAATAATAAAAGAACAAGGTCAACTGACCAAAATAAAATCTCAAAACCATCAAAATAGTACAACCAAAGCCCAAATAGGGTGACTTATTGAAAAAGGAACCTAATTCAAAAGGGGTCTACTTGAGGAAACGTTGGTAATATATCCATGAAAACAACATTCAAGGATTATAAAGACATGCACATGTGGTTAGGTGGAGTCAATGTCTGGTACATGCATCCTACATCAACAAGTTGAGAAACACACACACACACACACACACACACACACATTGTTGGAAATGGGTTGAGTAACTAAGAGGGGAGGGGTGAATCAATTACCACAAAAAAATCCAAGTCCCTTAGATGTATTAAACAAACCTTTCACTGTTACTCAGTTAACAAAGATATTATGCGGTTACTCAGTTAACAAAGTAATCTTACGATATTAACTGCGATTATCCTTTAGTGATTAAATGTAGAAAAATAAAGCATAAAGAAAATAACATGTACAAATATGACACCAAGATTTAACGTGGAAACCCAATTTGAGAAAACCACCAATTGCAACTAGTTATTTTTTTTCACTCTTCTGAAGTGAGCACTGTTAGGAGCCAACCTTTTTAAAGGTTACAAAACATACTATTAGGTGTGACCTTGTTAGAGGATTTAATCACCCTATAAAGAGTGGCCTTGTTAGAGGTCTTCAAACACTTCAAAATAGAAATGCCACCTTGTGAGAGGATTTACAAAAGACTATTAAGTTTGCTCTATAAAGAGATTTGGATCACTGCTACAATTGTTAGAGAGTAACAATGGATTGACCTATTTTAAGAAGAAACTATCTTTGTTGATTCAGATCTCTTCTCTGGCTTTAAACGGAATCCTCACTAATCAAATATTCTATTGCAGCTATGTCTAGATGTTATGTCCTTAATTAGAATCCCATCTGATTTTGCCTTCACTCTTCATATCACAAAAACTCATACATTCAATCCAAACTTGACCTTGTATAAATATGATAAGCCTTGTCAAGTCGGCATGAATAACCTTCCAAATAAATAATAAAACTTAAGTTTGTCGGTTGCATATAACCAATTAAACATAATTTGTGAACAGTTTTTAGTCGGCTAACACTAAATATCTAACTCGGTTAATACTGTAATCCTTCAATGCCCAACCATTTCTGTAATGCCTGAGAGAACTTGGTTAGAACTCAAAATCACTTTGGTCTTCTTCAATGCCTGAGAGAGCTTGGCATACACTGACTGTGCTTGGTTAGGTATAGACATTTGTGTAAACATCAATGACAATACACAATTGAATAATTGTCTTCAACAATCTCCCTCTTTGGCATTGATGGAAACACAACATGTCATAATACAAAGAATTTTTAGAGCTATAGAAATAAGGATAAATTTTGTATTAATGTCCTTAGCTTCATTCTGATTCTCATCCAAAAAACTCCCTCTGTCTTCACAATTACCAAAATACATAATTCTCCCTCTTACATCAATCTTTGTTTCTGATAGAAATTCTCCATATGTCATCAATAATCTCTCCCTCAGTAATCTTTCCTTTAATAATTTCTTTGGCATGACATCAATAAAGTGTCCCTCTTTGACATCCAAATGCCAAAGACTCTATCCAATGAAATTGTAGTGTACCTGATGTACTGATTCATATGCAATAAGCTCTAACAATTTGCATCAACATGTTAGATCTGTACTGTAGCTCGGTTGATGCATCACTAAACTATGTTTTAGTGAGCTTCAATTAGGGGAATCACCCCTAGCTTTCCTCTAAGATACAAGACTGCATCATTAGGTAAAGGTTTGGTGAATATGTCTACAATTTTTTCTTTAGTATTCAAATATTCCAACCTTACTTCCTTGTCCTGAACAAATTCTCTCAAGAAATGATACTTTATTGCAATATCCTTAGTCTTAGTATGCATCACAGGGTTCTTTGAAATGTTAATAGTAGTAGTGTTGTCATAGTAGATAATAACTGGTTCTTTGATTTCCTCCTTCATACCTGACAACACCTATTTTAACCATATGATATTTGACCAATTTACTACTACAACAACATACTCTGCCTCTATTGTAGACTAAGAAATGCAGTTTTGTTTCTTACTGGTCCAAGAGACTAGCCTCTTTCCAAGAAATAATGCTCCACCACTAGTGCTCTTTCTGTCATCAACACTTCCTCCCAATCAGTATCAGTAAAATTCTTCAAATCAAAGTTTCCTTCTTTCTTATACCATAATCCATAATCTTTAGTACCTTTAAGATATATATCTTAGAATCCTTTTGATAGCCATCAAATGATTCTCTCAAGGATTAGCTAAAAACCTTGCAAAAATACCAACTTCTAATGCAATATAAGGTCTAGTGTGAACAACATATTGAATTTTACCAGTCATGGACCTATAGGTAGTCTGATTTACCTCCTTTGAGTCATCATCATTAGAAAACTTATGTCTAGTAGACATAGGTGTCCCAATTGGTCTGGAATCTTCCATTCCAAATTTCTTTAGTATCTCTTTGATGTATTTAGACTAAGTAAAGTAGATATCATCCTTCACCTGATGAACTTGTAAACTAACAATGAATTTGATTTCTCCAAACATAGACATCTCAAATTCCTTACTCATAGCTTCAGAGAATGCTTTGGATAAATCATCATATCCAATGAATAGTATATCATCAACAAATATATCTACTAATAGTATCTTGTTCTGAGGTCCTTCTTTGATGAACAAGCTACTATTGTCATTAGTTCTCTGAAATCCAATACTTACTAGGTAACCATGCAATCTTTTACAAAACCTTCAGGTTACTCAATATAGACTTCCTCTTCAAGAATTCCATTCAAGAATGCAAATTTTACATCCATTTGGTATACCTTGAATCCTTTATGTGCTGCATATGCCAGAAGAGTTTTGATTCCTTCAATTCTTGCAAGAGGAGAAAAAGTTTCTCCATAATCAATACCCTCTTCTTGAGCATATCCTTTACACACTAATATTGCCTTATTTCTAGAAACTTCACCTTTTTCATTCATCTTGTTTCTAAAAACCCACTTAGTACTAATCACATTCTTGTCTTTTGGTCTAGGTACAAGAGTCTAGGTTTTTTTCTTTTCTATCTACTCAATTTCTTCATTCATTGATTCTATCCCTCTTTCATCATTCAACGCATCTTTAATGGTTATAGGTTCAATTTCAATAAGAAAACATGTGCCTTTAAGTTTGTTCCTTGTCATTATACCTTTTGTATGATATCTAATTATTTTCTCAGTTGCATGATGCCTTCTAACATATTTGGAAAGTATAGGTTCCCCCCTCTTTGATTCTAGGCTTGCTCCACTAGGTTCACCATGCTCAAACATTATGTTCTACTCTTCCAACTGATACTCAAGATCCACTGTCTGATACTTGGGTTCCTCTATTTGAGACTCAGGTTCCTCTATCTACAACTTGGTTCCTTCTACCTGAGACTTGGTTTCTTCAGTCTGAGACTTGGATCCCTCTGTGTGTGACTCAGTTTCAACAGTTAGCAGCTCATGTTGCAAAGGTTGCAACAAGGTTTGTGCTAATGAATTTAGTGGTTGACACGGTTGTTGTCCAATCACCATTTCATGTGTCTTAGGTATAGTATCAAGTTCATAATACAAAAAGTTCCTATAGTCCTCAGGTTCTTTACTCCTCTATTCTTCACTTCTCTATGCAAACTAACCGATCTTTACATGTACACATTCTATGACATTATGAGTAGCAAGATTCAAACATTTATATGCTTTTCTTTTATAGGAGTAGCCTAGGAATATACCTTCATCACCTTTTACATAAAATTTTCCATTTCTTTCTTCCTTCAAGATGTAACATTTACTACCAAATAATTTTAAATAATGAACATTGGGTTTATAGCCATACCGTAATTCAAAAGGTATCTACCGAGAACCTTTCTTCAGTTGAACTATGTTCAAGGTGTGTACTGCAGTGCTAATAGCTTCCTTCCATTATTTGAATTTTGGTTTCAACATTCTTTTCAATCATCAAGGTCCTTGCACAATCCATAATGGATCTATTTCTTCTTTCTACTATCCCATTTTGATGTGGTGTACCTAGGGAAAATACCTGTCTTTTGATTCCTCTTTCATTGCAGAATGCACTGAACTCATTGGAAATGAATTCACCTCCTCTATCTGATCTTAGGAATTTAAGTTTCTTTCCTGTTTCATTGTCAACTCTAGCAAGCTACCACTTAAACTTCTAAAAATCTTCTGATTTTCATTTGAGAAAAATAACAATCATCATTTTGGAATGGTCATCAACAAATAGAATAAAATACTTCTCTCCTATGTAACTTGATGTTCCAATTGGTCCACATAGATTGGTATGCACCAACTCCAAGACCTCTCCAAATTGTAATTCTTTCTCTTGAAACTAGTTTTTCCCATCTTCCCTATTCGAGACTATTTTCATATTACCAATTCAGATTTCTTTAAAATAGGAATTCCTCTTACTCTTTTGTTCTTTCTTATGTTGACTAGGTTATCAAAATTCACATGACACAACCTTTTATTCCATAACCATCTTTCTTATACTTGTGCAATAAAACATGAACTTTCAGTAAGATCAAGATAGAATAGATTACCTTTTGTTTGCTTTCCAGTTCCAACCAGGTTTCCCTCACGATCCAGGAGCTTGGCCTTACCATTCATGAATTCTACCTTGATACCAATGTTATGTAGTTGTGCCACACTTAGTAGATTATGCCTTAGTCCTTCCACCCATTAAGAATTATAAAATTTGTTTCCTTCAGTTAGAGAAATCCAACCTTTACCTTTTACATAGCAAGTTTCATCATTCCCAAAACTGACACTCCCACCATCATAGTGCTCAAGATGTTCAAATTTAGTTTTATCACCAGTCATGTGGTGAGAACAACCACTATCAATTATCTAAGTGTCAGTCTTGCTAATATGAGAGAAAAGTGTAGTTTTTTCATTTTCTTCATTGTCTGACTCATCCTTAATAGCAATGCAAACCATTTCATCTTCATCTTCATCACTATCAGAATCTTTAGCAATATAACATAATTTCTTACCTTTGTCCTTGTAGCTTTTGTAACTCTTGAAATATTTCTTTCCTTTGTGCTTGTTGAACTTTCTCTCACCTTTGTAATCCTTTTTTGGACACTTAGCATAAATATGACAAACCTCATCACATGAAAATAAAATCAATGGTATCATTCCTTTATACTGTCGTTTTCCTTTGGCAGCTCTCTTTGCAAGTAGTGCTTCAATGATTTCTATATCTTCGTCATCAGATTCATCATCACTATCACTATCAATCTGTTTTCATTTTGAATTTCTATCCATCTTACCAAGGTTTAATTTAGCTTTGAATGCAGACTCCAAATTTCTAAGATTAGGAGAATAATTGTCAAAATTGTCCAACTCAAAAACTGTAAGCCTTCCAACCAATGCATCTAGAGTTATATCATTACTGTACCTCATCTCTTGAATAGCTAAAACTCTAACTACATAGATAGGAAGTGAAGTTCTCAATACCTTTATAACCACTATTTTGTCTTCAATTGTTCCACTGGAAGCTCTAATGGAACTCACTGTATTTTTTAATGTTTTCTCCTTTCATTTTCATCTGATCAAACTAACCTCTGAGAATTTTTTCTTTGGATCTCTTTACATTGTCATCTCCTCCATGGATATCATGCAATTTATCTCATATATCATAGGTAGTAGGGCAGTCTTTTACTTCATCAAATTTTGAATAGTTGAGTGAAGAAGATATATCAATCATCATTATGTTATGATTCTTCATGTCCACCATCTGATCCATAGACATAGGTCTCGATGGTTCCACATACTTGTGATCCAAGAATTGAAAGCCATTATCTCTAATAGTAGATATATGTAGCCTCATCAAACCTTGTCATGCAGTAAAGTTTTCTTTGTTAAGCTTGGGGATGTCCCTTCTGTAAGACATCTCTGATCTTTAGCTTAGGCCTTGAAACCTTCCCTAAAAGCACCAAATTCTCTGATACCAATTGTTGGAAATGGGTTGAGTAACTAAGAGGGGAGGGGTGAATCAGTTACCACAAAAAAAATCCAAGTCACTTAGATTTCTTAAACAAACTTTTCACTGTTACTCGGTTAACAAAGGTATTCTGTTGTTACTCAGTTAACAAAGAAATCTTAATATATTAACTATGGTTATCCTTTAGTGATATATGCATAAACATAAATCATAAATAAAATAACATGTACACATATGACACCAAGATTTAACGTGGAAACCCAATTTGAGAAAACCACCAATTGCAACTAGTTACTATTTTTCACTCTTTTGAAGTGAGCCATATTAGGATCCAACCTTGTTAAAGGTTACAAAACACACTGTTAGGTGTGACCCTATTAGAGGATTTAATCAGCCTATAAGGAGTGACCTTGTTAGAGGTCTTCAAACACTTCAATATAGAAATGCCACCTTGTGAGAGGATTTACAAAAGATTGTTAAGTCTACTCTATAAAGAGATCTGGATCACTGCTACAATTGTTAGAGAGTAATAATGGATTGACGTATTTAAAGAAGAAACTATCTTTTCTGATTCAGATCACTGCTCTGGCTTTAAACTAAATCCTCACTATTCAAATATTCTATTGCAGCTCTATCTAGATGTTCTATCCTTAATCAAAATCCCATCTAATTTCTCCTTCACTCTTCATATCACAAAAAATCACACATTCAATCCAAACTTGACCTTGTATAAATATGATAAGCCTTGTTAAGTTGGCTTGAATAAACTTCCAAATAAATAATAAAACTTAAGTTTGTCATCTGCATATAACCAATTAAACATAAAGTGTAAACTATTGTTAGTCGGCTGACACTAAATATTTAACTCGGTTAACACTGTAATCCTTCAATGCCCGACCATTACTGTAGTGCTATATATATATATATATATATATATATATATATATATATAT
>MU227499.1:1046074-1058781 GCA_018584345.1 Thuja plicata | reverse complement strand
CACACACACACACCATACAATACTTATTCTAAATAATGATTGAGTTAGTATTGTTAGCTCCACCATAATCTCAAAATAAAAATGAATTATCATCATTGATAATGTTATCATGTATATAAACCAAATTACATTAAATATTTTAAGATATAATTCATTAGGTGACATTCAAATCATTTATAAACTATCATTAGGATGAACATATTATCCAACATATTTTGAAAGCATCTCCTCATCTAATCAAATAAGAAAAAGCATAGAGTTCAAGTATGATGTCACTAGGGTATAAGAACCCATTATACAAAGTAATACTAATTAATTATAATGCAAGGGTCAGATTGAATCCATAATATGATCCATTAGGTGATTTGGGTTAATCCCTAATCAATACTTAACATCACAACCATTCATAAAGTCATACAAGAGTGTTACTAATGGCTAGGTAAAGCACATAGATAACCTAATCTTTATAGCAATTTTGAACAACATATATACACCATCTAGAACATAGTCATAAAGGTATCTTAATCAACTTAATTCATCCAAGTGTACTCAAACTATCAAAAAGGGAGTTCCTCACCCAACAAACATATTAGATTGTTTCATAACACGATGTTCCTAAAATATCATGAAAACATAGTTAACATCACTACTCAAAAATAAATATACATTAAACAATTATGTAGAGATGAGATAGATTGGATTATTAACTTCAATCAGAATCATTTGTAGAGAAGAAAAGTTCCGAAATTCCAACATGCATAATTAGGTTTTGTGAGGGTTGGAGCGGCATTACATCCTCCTCCTAGATTTGACTTACTCCTAGAAGTTGGTAAGTACTAAAACATCCATCATACATAAAAAAACAAATATCTAAAAAAATAACATAAGCTTTTCATGTAATCAAGTTATCAAAATTTTGTGGTTGTTACGTTGTTTTAACTTATTTTGGATTAACATAGATCACTCATTGATAATTTATGAAAAAGAATATTATAATGCAAGAAATTTATACAGACAAGACACATAGAATAAGAATGTATTTTCAATTTTACACTAATTCATAAATGTTGATAGTTCCTTCTATACATTCCTACTAAGACTAATATCAAGTATAAAGAAAAAAACATGGTTTATATATCGATATTCTTACTTTTCTTCAAAATCAAAGTTCTTATTCATTTTAACTAAGATAAGGGGTAAGAATTATTGATAACATCTCAAAACCTAACAAAATAGAAAATATGAGTCACAAAAGTATTACATTTGTTAGTATGATAGAATATCACTTTAAACCTTAGGAGTAGTTATAATGTGAAGCATCTATAAAATTCCTATGCAATTTTCAAATAGGGACCCTTAAATAGAAAACCAATAGAAGATGGCATAAAATATTGATATGGGAAATCAACACATTGTATGCAATCAAGCATTATCAAACTTACTAATTACATTAACACCTAGTTCTATAGGCAACTCTTAGTAAACACAAGACAGTTCCTTATTATGTAGCAACTATTTATTTCCTATCATCAAGTGTCTCCAATATAATTTAGAACACACACATAATTATATTATTTTTACAAGAATGAAAACATAAACACCTACTATAACTTATATTATCATTAGCTTACCTAACCTTACTCCTAGATAAATTATGAAAATTTAGCCAATTATTGCACCATTAATATAGAATACCATTCCCTATAGACTGTATGTCATGCACTTGTACCAACACACCTAATTCCAATCAAATTTAAATAGTAAGATGATGAGTTCATATAAACTTGTTACTTTAGAGATACTCATAGAACCATTAAGAGGAGGAGAAACTCATTGCCACTACCCAATTTCCACTAATTATGTTATATAAATATTAATAATCTTTGCCTTTTCTTTCCTCAAGAGAATTAAGGAGTACCCAAACATACTCTTAAACCTAATATGCATGATTCCTTTTTGTTTCCTAGTAAAGATAACAACATCTTCCACTACCATGATTACCTACATAATTGATTTTATTTAAAAACATAAAATTTCATCTCTAAATTGATAACTATTCAATTCTATTCCACTTGCGTTCTATAACTCAAAATCCCTATACTATAGAAAACCAACCAGAAATATTACTATATAAATGATGGTTATCATGTACACCTAAGCCAAATTCATTTTCATAATTTGTATTGATGGTTTCATTTATTCACTACACATCTAGAAAATACACATTTAAAGTGCAAATTTTACTTCAAACATTAAGATAGATAATCAAATACCAACTCCAAGAGAAAATACTTGGCTTTTATTATATTCTTACCTTAGTCTTTCTTGATTAATTTTGTACCTATTAACATGGAATGAAAAAATGATATAACTTTTCAAAATAGGAATTAAACACTTCTTATTTTAACCCAAACATAAATGGTAAAATCTTGGGGGCATAGGTCTTTTACCCAAGTATTTTCTAATTAGGCACATATGAATCTTCGTGAAGGTTTAATTGTTATATTATTTTTCCTAAGAAAATTTTAGTCCTTCAAAACTTATTCTAAAAAAGGGAAACAAAGAGAGAAATGTATTTTTTCTTTCCTTTCAATTCCTTACTTCAAGAAAGGTAGAGAAGAGAGAGATAGTGATGGTGAAATATACTTCACAAGAGCTTTCTTACTCTTCTCAAGGCCCTTTATTTGGCATTAATAGGGTACTTATCACTACCCTAATTATAGGACACTCCTATAGTTCCTCTACTCTAATGAGATCTCTCCAAAAACTTCAAACACTCTTCAAATCTTCACAATTCCTCTGTCCACCCATAGGTCCAATCAAGGAAAATATGCTCCTATGATGTTCTAATGAAACAGGTGGTCACACTATTTACCCTTCACTTTGAATCAATATTTATCCACTCTACTATGTTCTTTCAAAGTTTTTCCATTGAGTTCATAGGTTTCCTAGTTTCTAGGCCTTGTAGCCTTTTTGGCCCAATTAGGCCTCCTAAATTAACAAAACTTGGAATACCTTTTAATTACCCTTAACAACCCACCAAACTAACTATGGATTCTTTCTTGGTTCAACCTAGGCTTCAATATTTTCTAGGTCTTAGGTCTCCAAAGTGTCTGTACCCTCTATTTCCAAGAAACTCCTATTTTCAAGGGTTATTAGAGCTTACAGATCAGTCTACAACAAAAGAGTTCAAAAGGTATTCAAATGAACTCCTCCTCACTTCTCCTCTCAACCACATGTCATTAAAATGTGTATCTACATTTTCCAGTTTGTGACTGGCACAAACCAATCCTTCTCATCACTCTTTAACTCTCTGTAACTTTGCAATCACCTAGCCAAATGACTTTGGACCCGCCTAGGGATTGCTTGCAAAAATATCTCCGCTGCTCAAAATAGACCACAAACACATATTTACATAATTTATAGGGTTCCCTTCTTGATTCCAAGTGTCCATAAAGTTCCAACCATGAGAATTCAAGAAGGAGCCATATTTACATAACTGCCTCTGAACGAGACAACAACCCCAACAAACCAAAAGAATTTACAAATTAATAAAGAAAAGTAAAAAATTGATAATCTACCAGCACACAACTTATTTACACAAAATACTTTAAACAAACACAACACAAAGATTTACCTTTCAATCCATTAAGGTGTGGATGAAGTCTTTGAACACAAAAATTGTAAAAATCTTGCTACTTCCAAGTTCAGTCCTTACAATCGAATCATCAACCCCCAAATTAGGTTTATTTTGGTCTTATATAACCACACACTCAGACCCTAAGGTCAGGATTTAGACCCATTTAAGTCTATATGCAACTTTTTAGGAAAATGTTGTCATGACAACTTTGCAAAGTTGCAAAGTTGTCATGAGCAACTTTTGCAATTATTGCAATTATTGAAATTTTTCCTTTCCACTACTCCTAACTTGTCTAGATGGATTAAAAACCAACATTTTTGGACAAGAACCATGTATAGATCCCATCTAACTTCTCACTACTTATTTAGGAATCTGGTCTACATTTTGACCAATTTTGAAGCTCCTACCTCCTAGGACTAAAACCAAAAACAAAACAAACTAAACACCTCCTTTTTACAACACACACACACACACACACACACACACACACACAACTTGGGACTCTTAACATAGTCCTTATTCATGGATGGTTGGCTAGAACCACCTACAAGCCAAAATTTCATAGGATCACTACTAGGACCATAAGGTGGTCCTGCACCATTCTCCCCCTGCAAGAAGAAAGTCAGGTTACCTAAGGTGTGATAAAATCCTAACTGATGCCATATTTTTTGAAACCACTCTCTTCTATCCAAGTAGCCTCTAATTTAGGTTGGTGCTCCTACTTGACTAGATGCTCCATGTAGATCTTATTCCTGGTCTTCTTCTTCACTCAAGAATCTAGAATCTTTTTAGTTTGAGGCTTAGTTTGGACAAGTACATTAAGTTCTTCCACGTCCTTTTCCATGTATGTAGTGTATTCCTACTCTTTGACATCAGGGCCTTTGTATTTGATCAAATCTTTCACATTGAATATAGGAGAGATGGACATTTATTTTGGTAGGTCTAACTTGTATGCATTCAATCCATACGTAACCAGCATTTTGCATTTTCCAATTATCTTCATATGTAGCTATCTTGGAATTCCTTTTTGTAGCCTAATTTTTTCAAATACACCATTACCAAATCTCCTGCTTCAAACTGTAAGTCTCTTCTCCCTTCATCTACCTTAGCCTTAATCTTCTAATTGGTCTCCATTAGAGTCCTCTTCATCTTCTCAAGGACCTCTCTCATAGATTGAGCAATGTCATATGCATGCCCACTGATTCCTTCATAGTCTTTTAAGTCTCTAAGTTAAAAAATACCCCTTGAATGTAATCCATACACAACTTTAAATGGACTCTTACCTATAGTCTTGTTTGTACTATCATTGTAGGAAAATTTAGCTTGAGGGATGACTTGTTCCCATCCTGGACCATACTGCTTAGTTAGAAACCTTAACAAATTTCTAAGAAATATGTTGATTACCTTTGTTTGTCCATCCATTTGAGGATGATATGTAGAGCTATGTACTAAATTGGTTCCCAATCTCTTCTAGAGTGTTTTCCAGAAGTGCCCATAAACTACACATCCCTATTTAAAACAATACTTGTTGGCAAACCATGTAACCTTACTATTTCCTTAAAGAAAAGATGAAAAATGTGACTGACATCATGGGTTGTGTTACAAGGGATAAAATGACTCATTTTACTGAATCTGTCTACTATAACAAACACACTAGAAAAATTAGTTTGTGTTCTAGGTAACCCCACTATAAAATCTATGCTTAGGCACTCCCAAGGCCTATTAGGTGTGGGTAATGGTTGATAGAGTCCTACATTTGAAGCTGGTCCCTTGGCTTTCTAACATATCCCACATTGTTCTACATACCTCCTTACATCCATCTACATTTTAGGCCAATGATATAATATTTCCACTAAGCGTAGTGTCTTATTTAACCCAAAATGACCACTTAGGATACCATTATGTTTTTCTTGAATGGGGTTTTCCCTCATAGACCCCCTTGGAACATACAACTACTTACCTTTAAACAATAACCCATTATGTAATGTGTAGTCAGCATACTTATGATGGAAATGCTTATCAAAATCAGTGCATACCTTGTCAATCTCTGAGAAATCTACATCCCCTACATATAGATCCTTGAATCCTTCAACTCCTATGCTTTGCAACTAGATTTCTTAGACAATGATAAACCTCCTGCTAAGTGCATCTGCAACATTTTTGTTCACTCCCTTCTAAAGCATGATTGTGAAGGTGTATGACTGCAGAAATTCCATCCATTTTATGTGTCTCAAACTGAGCTTTTCTTGTATGTTTATGTACCTTAGAGCTTGGTTGTCTATGTATAAATAAAATTATTTAGGCAATAGATAATTCTTTCACTTCTTAAGTTCTTGGACTCATGCATAAATATCTAGTTCATAAGATGAGTACCTTGATTTTGCTTCATTCAATCTCTCACTAAAGAAGGCTACCAGTCTTCCTTCTTGGCTTAGGACTGCACCCACTGCTATGTCACTTACATCACACACTACAATGAACAATCTATCAAAACTTGGTAGAACTAGAATGGTTTGTGTAGCCATTTCTTTCTTCAATATTTCAAATCCTCCAGTGGCTTCTTTGGTCCATATGAGCTTGGTCTTGACTCCTCCTTTTATTGTATCTAGGAAAGGTGCACAAATTTCACTAAACCTTCTCACAAAATTTCTATAAAACTGGGCCAAACCATAGAAACTTCTCACTTCAGTCCCTGTCTTAGGAGTAGACCAACTTAAAATTGCTTCAAACTTTCTTTTATCCATTTTTTAGATCACCTTGGGAAACTAAAAACCCTAAATGGACAATTTATTATTTCATGAACTCACTTTTCTCAAGGTTAATGGTTAACTTCTCTTCTTGGAGTTTCTTCAACACAATCTCTATGTGTTTCATATGCTCCTCTTTGGTCTTACTAAAGATGAGGATATCATCTAGGTAGACTACTACAAACATCGCTATATAGTATTTTAGGACTTCATTCATTACCCTCATAAATGTACTAGGTGTATTTGTAAGCCCAAATGGCATTACTAACCACTCATAGAGTCCCTCTATTGTTTTAAAGGAAAAATTTCACGCATCCCCCTCTTTCATCCTTATTTGATAATTTCCACTCTTAAGGTCTATTTTTTAAAAGTACTTAGCACCCCCAAGATAATCCATCAAGTCTTCTATTCTAGGAATAAGAAATCTATACCTAATTTATTATCCTATTTATTTCCCTATAATCTGTACACATCCTCCACTTACATCCCTTTTTAGGAGCCAAAACCACTAGAATAGAACATGGGCTGATGCTCTTTATAATTAGTCCTTTGTCCAAAAGCTCTTGGACTTGTCTTGCAATCTCCTTGTTTTGTTTTGGTGTCATCTTGTAAGTAGATTTTTTAGGTAATGATGCCCCTGGCAAAAAATCAATCTGATGGCTGATTTCTCTTTGTGGAGGTAGGGTGGTAGGTGTCCCATTATATATGATATCTTTAAACTGATCCAACAATTGTTCAAATTCTGTAGGCATAGGTATCTGTTTGGGTGTCTCTTCCTCCTTTTGTTTCACCAAGATAGCATAACCAACTCCTTCTTCCTTCTTCATGTCTTGTAGGGATTATTTTACACACATGAGGAGTGTGTTGGAGTCCATAGTTTTCACTATTTCTTCCTCTATTAAGGACTGTATTTTATATTTGACTCTATCCTTCTTGAAGGAATACTTATTCTCCTTTCCATGATGGAGTACTTCTCTATCATACTACCATGGTCATCTAAATAACACATGGAAAGAATCCATTGGTAGCACATCACAAAGTATCTTGTTCTGATACTTCCCTATGGTGAAATCAACCCATACTTGTTCATTAACTAGTATGTTTTTCCCCTTGTTCAACCAAGTTACTTTGTAGGGGTAAGCATGGGGTATCTTGTTCAATTTTAACTTTTGCACTTCCTCCTATGAGATCACATTATCTGTTGACACTGAGTCTATGATTACTCTACACACCTTGCCAAGAATCTTACACTTCACCCTAAAGAGTTCTCTCCTTTGTTTGTGTTCTTCCTTGTTAGTTTCTTTGATCAAGATCCTACTAAGAATTAGGTTCTCTCCCTTCTTTGAATCAAGACTTATCTCAAAATACTTAGTACTATATTCCTCTTGCACCTATAGGAAAGGTGACCTAACTATCCACATTTATAATACTTCATTGAAGCAAAATGTGAGCTTCTTCCAAAACCACCATATCTACCTCTTCCACCACTATGAGAACTCCTTCCTCTGCCATAGCTTCCTCTATTTCATGGCTCATTTTTATGTTCAATGAGCTTGGAGTATCCTTGACCTCATGTTTCATTGCTTCTACCACTAGAACCTCCTTTATGTCCTCCTCTAGAGTCTCTACCTCTTCCTCTAACCCTAGAGCTTAATTCTTGCTTCTTCTTAAGTTTTTCCTCCACCTTAAGGGACATTTGGAAACAACCATGGATAGTTAAAGAGGCTTAGTTCCTCTTGAATGTTCCTCCTAAGTCCATTTAGAAACCTAGCTACTTTGATGCTTTCTATCTCTTGTACTCTGAACCTAAGGCATAATTCTTGAAATTCTTCAATGTAGGTAGCCACATCTAAGTCACTTTGTCTGAGATTATGTCTCTTTTTATGCAGTTGGATGTCATAATCCTTTGCTAGGTAATTTTATTTTACCTTAGCCACCATAGCCTTCCAATTTACTATTGGCTTCTTCCCTTCTCTCTCTCTTTCTTCTTGTAGAAACTTCCACCAGGTTAGTGCTTGTCCTCTCAACCTAGACTTGGCTATCTTCACCCCATGTTCCTTTGTAATCTCATCACATTCAAAGTAATTATCCATGCCTTCAATCCATTCCATAACCAATTCTATATTCATTTGGCTAGAGAACATAGGGATACCTTCAAGTACATTTCTAGTTAGTGCTTTAAGGTCTTTGAGGAAAGGTCCCTCGGGTAATGGTGGGTCTGGTTTTGATTCTACATCTTCTTCTCTTTGTGCTTTTCCCTTACCTTTTTCATCATCTAACTGCTCCTTCACTTTTTCTACAGTCTTTGCAACTTCATCTAGTTTTAGCTTCATTGCCTCCACAACTTCCTCTAGAAGTCTATTCTTCTCTTTCTTCTATTTGAAATCTCTTTCCAACTCAACATTTTTCACCATGGTGCTTTCTCCTATAGACTCACTCACCTTTGCCATACACAACTCACTTCCCAACCCTTTCAATGGCTCTAATACCACTTTGATGGGTAGATCTACTTCACCAAAGCTTTATTTCTCTTCTCAAGGCCCTTTTGTTGGCCTTAATAGGGTACTTAGATATAACCTAATCAAAGGAAACTCCTACAGTTCCTCTGCTCCAACAAGATCTCTCCAACAACTTCAAACACTCTTCAACTCTTCACAATTCCTTTGTGCACCCATAGGTAAAATCAAGGCAACTATGCTCCCAAGCTATTCTAATCATGGAAATAGGTGTTCACACTATTTCCCCTTCACTTTCAATCAATCTTGATCCACTCTACTAGGTTCTTTCAAATATTTTCCATCGAGTTCATAGTTTCCTAGTTTCTAGGCCTTGTAGCCTTTTTAGCCCAATTAGGCCTCCTGAATTCACAAAACTTTGAATACGTTCAAGTTACTCTTAAAAACCCACCAAACTAACTATGTATTCTTTCTTGGTTCAATCTAGGCTTCAATATTTTTTAGGTATTAGGTCTACAAAGTGTCCGTACACTGTATTTCCAAGAAACCCCTATTTTCAAGGGTTATTAGGGCTTACATACTAGTCTACAACAAAAGGGTTCAAAAGGTATTCAAATGAACTCCTCCTCAATTCTCCTTTTGACCACATTTACTTGATACATGTCTCTACACTTCCTAATTTTTGATTGGCACAAACCAATCCTTCTCATCACTCTTTAACTCTATATAACTCTTCAATCACCTAGCCAGATGGCTCTCGACCCGCATAGGGATTGCTTGCAAAAATATCTCCCCTACTCAAACTGGACCACAAACACATATTTTCATAATTTATAGGGTGACCTTCTTGATTCCAGGTGGCCATAAAGATCCAACCATGGGAATTCAATAAGGAGTCATATTTACATAACTGCCTCTGAACAAGACAACAACCCCAGCAAACCAAAAGAATTTACAAACTAATAAAGAAAAGTACCAAATTTCTAATATACCACCACACAACTTATTTACATGAACTCCTTTAAACAAACACAACACAAAGATTCACCATTGAATCTATTGAGGTGTGGATGAAGGCTCTGAACACAAAAAATATCAAAATCTTGCTCCTTCCAAATTTAGTCCATACAATCTAATCATCAACCCCCAAATTAGGGTTAATTTGGTCTTATATAAAATTTTCCCATGTGCTCAGACCCTAAGGTCAGGATTTAAACCCATTTAATTCTATATGCAACTTTTGAGAAAAATGTTGTCATGATAACTTTGCAAAGTTGCAAAGTTGTCATGAGCAACTTTTGCAATTCTTGCAATTTTGCCTTTCCACTACTCCTAACTTGTCTAGATGGATTACAAAATAACATTTTTGGACCATAAACATGTCTATATCCCATCTAAATTCTCACTACTCATTTTGGATTCTGATCTACATTTTGACCAATTTTGAAGCTCATGCCTCCTAGGACTAAAACCAAAAACAAAACAAACTAAACATAGGTATTTACAACACACACACACGCAGCTTGGGACTCTTAAAATAGTCCTTATTCATGGGTGGTTGGCTAGAACCACCTACAAGCCAAAATTTCATAGGATCACTACTAGGACCCTAAGGTGCTCCTGCACTAGAGAGGTATTCTATATAAGAAAAAACAATATTATCGATTACTTAATTTTTCTAAACTCATCACAACACTGCAAACATATTTATCGATGCATACATTATAATTTTCTCCTTCTACTAGTCATGAGAGAATAATAAGTAATAGAACGTAAGAAACAACAAGTATTAAAAATAAACATATGGAGAGGAGAGGAGGAGAGCGAGCGGCTGGAGGAAATTTGAATTCCCCTTCGGGTGGGAAACCTGCTGGAGGAGGATCACAGGTGAATCTAGGGGAAGGAAACAAGATTTCCAAGGGAGGTGAGAAGGATGCTGAAGGGGACAAAGACCCAGATCAGAATTGACCCTAAGAAGGTGGAAAAAGGGACTTTTTGAATCATGACATGAGTGGGAAAGAGGCCTCTGGCAACGAACAGAGATATTCCATGCCAGTGATTCAGAAAAAGGTAAAAGATGTAGCAGTGGAGGGCTCCAAAAAAGAGAAAAGGGAGGACAACCCTCTATCGAGATTCCAAATCTGAGAAGAGGCTCTAAAGGTAATGAGAGGTGATGATAAGCTTCCTGAATTTGCAAATTACAGTCAACCTTTATTTAAAAATACTGTAAATGGAAGTTGGACCTCTCTTTTTGGTGTGAAAGCTACTGGGAAATCTTCTTTTCCCCTTGTTGACAATACATCAGATCCTGTGAAGGGAATATTTATTATTTCCCTTCCTGATTCATTAGTTGATCACACAGTATTTTCAATGAAAAATATGCTAATAGGAAAGTTTATGGGCCCAAGACCTAATATTGATACTGTTAGGGTTTATGCTGCAAGGAAATGGAGGCTAAACGGTCAAGTTGACATAGCTGCCTTACCAAAAGGTTTTTTACTTTTGCATTTTCTAGCTCTAAAGACCTTTCTGTTGTTCTGTGTAGGGGTCCTTGGATGTTTGGTAAATCATCCTTGGCTCTTCAGAAATGGGGGAAAATTTTGACCTTAATATGGATATGTTCGAATCAGCCCTAGTGTGGGTTCGATTCCAGGGTCTTCCTCTGGGATATTGGCATGAACATGTTTTTTCAGGATTGGAAAGCTCATTTGGGGAGCTCTTATCAATTGACCCAATGACAGATGCAAAGACTAGATTAGTATATGCAAGAATCTGTGTCAACATTAATCAAAAGACTGATCTCCCAGAAGTTATTTCAATTAACTCAAAGCTGGGAACTTATAACCAAGTGGTGGAGTTTGAATCTATCCCTTTTGCCTGCTTCACCTACAAAAAATCTGGGCATTGGGAAAAACAATGCCCTCTTAAACCTTCTATTAAGCCTAAAAAGAAAGAATCAAGAGTTTTTTGGAGAGATAAAAATGGTTCTTCTTCCTCTCTTCCAATCCACCCAAAATTCTCAGAAGAGGAAAAATCAAAAGAAGACCAAACTGTTGAACTAATTAATCAGCCAGAGGAAGATATTATTCAGGCATCAGTCAATAAGGATTTATGCTTGATCCTTGAGCAGGAGAACTCAAATTCAATAGAACAAGAGATAAAAGTGGATAATGACCCCACTCCTGCTTATCAAAGTCCTCTGGTCAGGATTAGGGAGAAGGAACCCTAGCCCCAAAATATTCCTTAGGAAGTATGTATTGAAAAGGAGCCACAAGGCCCAATAATAGATCTACAAAAAGAGAATGGATGCCTCTTTGATACAACTAGACGGGGAGTCATAGTTTTGGACAAATCGGAACCTTCCCCTTTTGTGATTGAGCAGGTGATATCTATTGATAATGGAAATAGCAGCAAGTGTTGGTCTGAAGTCAGCGAGGAGGACACCCAAAAAGAAAGTTTTGATGATTTGTCTCCTACCTCAGAAAAGCAAGAATCCCTATGGTCTGAGGTGAAAAATAATAAGAAAGTCAAAAAACCCTCCAAGAAAGGAGGACTAAATCTAAAAGCTCATGAATCAGGGAAAAAGGAATATATAACTCCTTTAGGGGGAGTCCAAACTAGAAGGAAGAAAGTAGATGTTGGATCACCCTAGGGAGGAAGAGGTAGACCTTCTCATAAAGCTATGAGAGAGCTAGAAGCAAAACAGAGTATTACGGATGGTAAACAATCTACTATCACTGAGATTTGTTCCCCAATCCATTAAATGAAGATTATATCATGGAATATAAGAGGTCTAAATAGTCCTCATAAACAAGATGTTCTTAGAAATATTGTAAGAGATACAAAACCTGATATTATTCTTAT
>MU227499.1:1030472-1042268 GCA_018584345.1 Thuja plicata | reverse complement strand
CAGGAGACCAATCAGGTTGCTGATTGTCTTGCCAATATTGGAGCCAATAGCAAGGGGATTCAAAAATGGAAAGGCAACACTATGAGTAATGATGTGGTCATCTCATTTATTAATTATGATAAAATCAGGGAAAAAGAAGGAGTCATTAAAAGGGTTTTTAATGATATCAATTAATTCATCTCAGATCGGGGGGAGTTGGATTGACATCCAAAATAATGCGAAGTACATATCCAAAATATGGAATTTTTCTCTAATTATGAAAGCCCAAACTTTAATGTGTGTCGCTATCATCATTATTATCTTTGGCTAGTTCACACATGTGAAGAGGATCATGAATCAATTTAATAGCTTTAATCTGCCAAAGAACAACCAAAATCATAACATCTCCCAGTCTGTGAAAAAAGAGCAGGTGAAGTATCTAGCCATGGGTGGTGATCTCAGAAGGGAAGAGCCCACGGAATGCAAGTGGAAGTAGGATAAGGAAGTGTGGAGAATCTTGAAGAAAGTTCATGTTCATTGATATCTTCAGAGACTCCATGGTTTTGATACAGATGTATCCAAAGCCTTTGCTGATGGCTGGGATAAGGGCACGATAAATATTGTGGGCAAATCTTTTAGCCTCAGCCTCAAGGTCCTTTCTAATATTACTGGTCTCCCACTGGATGGTCTGAAGTACTCAAAAGAGGTGAAGGTTGGCACCAGAGATTATAAGAAATTTCCTATTACTGATGAGGAGAGGTCTCTTCTGGTGAAAGGTAAGAAAGACTATGTAGATATGGATAATATTGATAAAATTTGGGGTTCTGTTATCAAAGTTATAATGGAATACTTCACTCTTGAGGGGAGATTCTCTAGGGTCTACAATTATCATTTTGCCCTAGTTAATCACTTCAGACATGATATCCGCATTTATTTTCCCTATTTTCTCCTCTGTTCACTTAACCAGAGCATTACTGACTATAGAGTTAAGAATTTCCCTATCCTCCATGTAGGGCTTATCCACCTAATAGCTTATTATGATAGAGACCACATTCCCGACCCTATCCCTGCCTAGATTAAAAAAAGGAAGAATGTCGGATCTCTGTCAAAGAATCCTAAATCTAAGAAAGCTTTTTTTCCCTCTGAGCCAACTTCCTCTAAGCCTCTAGAAGGGCCGAAGAATGATAAGCACCCTAGTGATGTCAATGCCCCTGTTCCTAATAAGAATGTCCTAGAATCCTCAACTAGTCCTATCCTCCAGGAACTCGATGGTGCAAAGCTTATTCCCCAGGATACTGAGTCTGAGGTTGACAAGAATACTTAGATGTAGTCTAATGTTGAGCCTAATTCCACTATCTAGACCCTTGTGGTGAAGGATTTAGAGGATCCTGAAATCAATAATGTCAAGGACAGCCTTGAGGAAAGTTAAGAAAATCTAAAAATTGGGGAAAAGCTTAACCCTGCTCTGGAGATTATTAATATAGAAGGAAACAAGAATACTAAGATTGAGGTTGATGATGTTTTCAATAAAGACAAAGAGACTGATACTAATCTTATTGATAGTAATGCAGACAAATCGGGGGACAACAACTTTAGGGTTCTGGGAGAGGAAAATTTGGATTCTCACGATTCTCCCAGCTCTAAGAAGGATAACAAGGAAGAAGATAGTGAGAGAACCCTTCATGGTAGAAAACCATAGTTTCTTCAAAGAGAAATCAGAAGGATGGACTCACAGGTCAGAAGAACTATCATCATGACCCCCCTTGAGATTGCTAAAAATAAATCCATCTACAGTTATAATCTGGACAAATGGGTGCAGAGTGATTTGGTTGAGCTTAAGAATAGATGTATCAAATTGGAAAATAAGAACTCTATGATCGAGGATACTATGGCTATTCTTAGAAAGGAGTTTCCTCATAATGCTGATGCCCATGTGTTTGATTATGGTTCTGATATTGATGAAAAAATTAAAAAAGCAGTCGAGATAGCTATGATACCTATCCAGAAGAAAATAAGTGGGAATGAGGAAATGTTAAAACATTTGCTAAGTCTGGTGAACATAGGTATGAGGTCTACTCTGGAGAACTTGATTTCTCTAAGTAAAATGCTAGAAGGAAAAAAAGATACCATTGACCTTATTGATCCTACCCAGCAGATGGGACCTAGCACTCGAACTAGGTCAAAGAAGCAGAAGGTTGATGATCAGGATATTAAAAAGCTAAAAGACAATGTGAAGACCATGTAGACTCAGCTGGAGGAATCTAAGAGCTTCTTGAAGACTTTGTTTTGACCTCGGTGCTGGTGGCTTTCTTTCTCTATTTCTCTTCCAGCATCTTTTTTGTTTTTTGCTTTGTAGGTGCTTATTGTTGAATCTGGGAGTTGTCCCTTTCTAGTCTGCTTCTTTCCTTGGGGTAGCTTGTTGTTCTTTGGGTTTTGATGCCTAACTCTCTTCTCTTTTGTTAAAGGGTTTCGTGGTCCCTTCAAAACCTATTTTTACCGTAATAAAAAACAAGCATTAAAACTTTGATCTCAACATGACACCAAAATTTCAATGTTTAGATGCGTACAAACCTATAAAATACACTTTTTAATATGGAAAACAAATAAGACTGTTCTGAGTGCTACCTTAATCGCTTCTTAATTCATGTAAATAAATCAATTCTTCAATCCAAATGAACTGTTGTCTCTTTCACAATTGCTAGGAATATTGTTTATAGTTACTTTAATGTTCATGTCTATGAACTTCAATTAGTATAATTTATACATGAAATAACAGAATGGGGAATCATCCAAGGAGAGCAGTATGTATAGTCCTTAAAATTTCTCAAAATAATTAATTTAATTGTTGTCACTAGGGATTGCACCCGAAAGAGATAAGTATGAAACTCCACAATCCTATGAAACATGGGAATACTTTTAGATTGTGGGGAACCTATAATGAAAGTAGACCTCTGGATTAAGGGTCAGCTTCCCCTTTGAATCACCTTTAAAATTAAACCTTCGGAGGAAAAGGGAACAGAGAAGTGCATAACTAGAAATAATTGAAATTTAAACTAGGTGATTCACCAATCTTTAAGGATACACAGATTGAAGGTATACCCACAATAAAACATGAAAATGACCTTGTAACTCACAAATTGATCCTACTATTTTGATATTCCTTGAATTAAAGAGGTACTCGAATAGAAGGAAGGGAAAGAGCTTCCACAACCTAAAAATCAGATGTACACAAATTAGGACTAAGAATAGAATTTTTTTTTTTAAATAATCAATTTGAACAATCATGTAAAGTAAAGGACACAACCTGGATCACAATGAATTTAACATGTAATTCAATAGACAATTCAAAAGTAGATAAGAACAAGGACTACTATTTCATATTCAGTAAAAAGGGGCTGAATACAATCTGCATCACCAAGAGATACAAACATTCAAATCTTAGAATGAGATAGAATGGAGGTACTAACTCATCACAAAAATTGTGAGAGGTATATATAGGAGTGAAACCAAAATATTCATTCACATGGAATCCTAAATCCACCTTGACTAAATCCTCCAAATTTGGGATTGAATGAAGGGGAATCACTGAAAATCTGCATTTTTAGGTCCATAAAGATGTTGCTCAAATCCATATGATAGGAATCCCAGATTTATAAGGGTAGGTGAGAAGAGGTAGTTTTAGAATATATGCCTTAAAAAAAATCCTTTTACCAAACCAAATCCATCTCCTCCCCTAATCATGCTTATAATAATATTGGACCAAATGATTTATAAAAATATCATATGTCAATATTTTACAATAAAATTGCATGATTTTACAATTAAACATGGCTTTATTAATAAATGACCCCTAAAGACATAAAAATGATATCTAAAGACATCAAAAATATCAATCATAACCTGGGACCTAGGGGACATTTGCTCATATTTTTAATTTTGCCCTCTTTGAAAATATTCATGAATATATTTTCAAATTTCTTAATAAAAGCCCATGTTTACTCTTACCTCCCATCTTAGGCAAAGAAAAAACCCTTAATAATGCTATGCATTAACATTATAACTTACCCCTATGTTTATGAAATAACATTTCAAAAAAACTTCCATTTTTAATATCTACTTTTGGAACTATCCCCAAATCAGTCTTGGCCTTTTCCATGCTATTTTTCACTCCAAAGAACTCGAGCTTTATCTCCTTTTGCTGCACTTTGAATGGGAAGGAAATACTGAATTTTGGGGAATTTTCTATTTTTTTTATCTTTGCATGGACTTGGATTTCTAAATATATGGCAAGGTAAGAGATTTTGAACTTCATTTTCATTCATGCTCTCTAGTTTTTCTATTTTCCTTCCTTAGTCGTGGCTTTATGGCTTGAGCTCTCTCCATATTTGCATTTAGTTGGGAGTATTATTTATGGTTTTTCCTCCATGGAAAGTGCTATATTCACACCCTATTTCTGTCTATGGATTAATCAGAGCTCGTTGTAGCTAATGAAGGTTTTATCAAAAATGTTTTTAATATTTAAACTTGTTGTTTTGTATCAAATCTTTGGATGGAACTATGGCATTTTTTTTATTACCTCTTTGTCTTTCTTGCTTCTTTGAATCCATGAGAAGTGGTGCCATGATCTATATTGTGGATTCCCTTCTTGATATGGATGATCATTCAAGTGTAAGTATGTTTGTACTATTGTTTTCCCTCTTCAAAATGTTGTGTGACATGTTGTTTTTTGACTTTACAGATAAATGTGGTTTATAACTACACCCTTGTTGCTATTGTATTGATGTTCTAAAACATTACCTCTACTTTTTAATCCATAGGAAGTGGTGCCATGATTCCTTTTGTGGATGCTCTTCTTAACTTGGGAGACCATTCAAGGAAAAAACATTTTTAAAATGTTATTTAGGCTGTGAGCATATGTTGTTTTCTATCTCTTTGCATGGTTACTACTGCTTGTGAATTAATGGAAACATCATTTACCTTTCTATTCTGATGCTTCCCTAAGATGCATGCATACTTCCTTCATCTTTCTCATAGCATACTTTCTATTTTGATTTTGAGATATCATGACATTGTTTTCATCCATGAAGCCATAAACCAATCCTTCCTGGCTTAGATGCATTTGTTGTTTTGACTCCATTGGGATTCCATGGATATGCTCTAGCTATGGATTCAGAATGTTCTTTTATGGGGATACATAATTTTTTTTTTTTAATACAAAAATGCATTATACTTTCTATTTACATGCACATCATGTCTTGATTATGCTGAGATGAAATACATCATGCATTATGCTATTTCATTTATGTTGAAGTATGAGGGATTATTGCAGATTTATCTTGTCATAAAATAGAATTATAGTCACACCATTGTACTTGCATCTTTATCATGATGCATGGAATACTTTTATGCCCTCTTGGCTATCCTGTAGCCATGGTATCATATTTCTCTTTTAGCTTTACTGATCCTTATCATTGCACTATTATGGCTCTGGCTCCTTTATGGTTCATTTAGAATGATGTATACCTTCCTACTCTCTTGAATGTTCCATTAAGTACTACTGCTTTTGGTGCATCTTTATAAGTGTATTTGCTCAGTCAAAGTTATCGTTCAAAGGTGGCTTGTGATGGTTGTCCTTGAAGGCTTCTGATTGTATGAGCAAGGGCATTTATTTCATACCAATGAAATGTCACAACTTCTTTAGAGCCTTCACATGGAACAAACAAGTTAAGAAAACATGATACTCTTCTTCCTTCTACAACATTTATGTGAGTGTAGACATGCTTGGAGCATGATCTCCTTCTTCTGATGTATGGTCGATTACATGCATGCATAACTATAGATGTAGATAGATGATTGGTTATCATGCATTTCTTAGATACATTAGATCTAACCCATCTCTCTCTCCATTTGCAGGTTCTGGATCAAACAAGAGCATACTGGAGTCACACTCGGGTCAATACTTCTTCCCCTCTTTAGGCAATGTCTGGTACCCTATTATTTATGTTCATTTTATTTATGTATGTATGTAGTTAGCCATATATTTTTAGGAGTTGTCTATGCTTGCAGCCTGTGTGAGCTCTGATAAATTCTTTAATCTCCTTCTCAACATATTTTTCATTTATGCTCAAATCTGAATATGATTATATATATATATATATATCATTCATTGGATATCTTTGTTATATTCTTTCCCTTTCATGTATTTTCCAATTTCATCTCAAGAAATGAACACAGATTTAATCCATATCACTAATAATGTGCAAACTAGGTTATCTTAGCAACTCACTAGTAAGTAGGCTAATAATCTTAACCAATTGAATGAACATAAAAATTGGGTAACATTAAAAACAACTCAAAATACATAGCTTGACATTAAATAGATGCATTGACATATATGAATGATCAAAATAAACATTTTCTTTCAAACATTATAGGTTTTAAACAATATAAGTGAAAAAAAATTTAGACTCCCCAATGAGTAATTTCCACCTAAGATGAACATTTATTTGAACACATTATTAATCCAAAACACAAAATCATTAAATGTATGTAAATTTAAAAGATAATTCAATATTAGTACTATCTAAGTATTTTCCAAAACACTTATAACATACACACTTAAAGATGCCATTTTCATAACTAAAACTCAATTTTGCAAAAATGATGCTAACATCAGTAAAAATACAATACAAGAGCTTAAATGGTAAGCATAGATGAGTTATGACTCCCAGAGTTCCTACTTTGTTAATCTAGGGCTCTGATACCAGATGTAACACCCTGCCAAGGAACCCAGAAGGACTGACCATCTAATCTCTAAAGATGAAGTCAAAAAATTTATTTTTTGAAACTATTACAATGCACATTATTAAAAGAATTGATACACATATTCTCACAAAACATGAATGCAACATAAATGAATATTTCCTAGTCCTCACAGGTTCCCTAACACTTCTACTCAAACAATATTGATTAATCTAATTACATTTAAGAGTTTCATAATGAATTACAAGTCTAACATATTTATAAAACTTCATAATAAATGATTATTGTTTCATGAACATGTTTCAGTGATTAGTCACCATCATTTAATTTACCAACACAATCCATTCCTCACAACTAACTAATGGAATTGCATAACATCTATAAATGATCTTATAAATTTAGTTTCATATAGACATTAGGGTAAAGATTACCATTCATTATCACATACCCTACCACATAGATGAATATTTTAAGGTACCAACCAAAATGTTCCTAACTAATTCTTAATATTAATCATATGTTAACAATATGTGAGTCAATTTATTGAGTTACTATCACAGGTTACATGGAACCAAAAATGTATTGTACTTCTTTTCTATAAACTTTCCTTATTATTTGGAATCTCATTTCTCAATTATACAACTATTTTATGATTGTAATTCCATTAACATTTATCATTTTCTATAGTCCTTCTTATATAATAATAACATTTCACTTATTAACCAATCATTTCATAGTATTCCTTTTTATTCTATTATATTTAAGAACTTACTTATCACATCAATATAAACTAGGTCCTTATCCATAAAACATTATGATTAAATTTTTATGCAAGAGATCATTCACTTATTACAAGATAACATAGGAGGGAAACAATTGAAACATTCCACCTTATTTAATATTTGTAAGATAAACAAGTAAGAGCATAACTTTTCCCTTCATTTCACCTAGAAATACCCATTCCCATTACATTTATTCACCCATCATTTACATTTCATTACATTATCCAACAAGGGCTTTCAATAAATAAATACATCAGAATTATAATTCATTGAAGTACATGATGCAGAAGTAGAATCCTTGACAACTTCGAATCATGAATCCAAAGGTAAATTCATCCATGAAACCATGAATAGTTCCTTGGTAAGATAAACCACCCAACCACATGGAACCATGGAGTTCCAATCCCCCATGATAGGAGATAGAACTGAGATCCACACAAGCTCTAAGGAAATCTAAGGCCAACAATACACCTTTTCCCAAAATAACCATCCAGAAAAAAACAAAACAAGAAACACAAAATACGAGTGAGGGCTCCAGATTACCAACTAGGTGAGTGTCATCACATAGCCTGTGTATTGGGATCCTCCATGGAAACCATGTGTGTGCAAAAAAATACACCTTCATGAAATTAAAATTAGAGCAAACAATTCTATGGAAAGATAAAACAAAGTTAATCTAAGAATTGAAGCTAAATCTATATCATCTCATGGTTCTCTATCCAAGATTTGTTAAGAGAGCTCTCAGGCTTAATCTCTCTCAAGGAAAATCCTAGAATGAGATATGTATGAAAAAGAATGCTCAAATCTAGCTAGAATGCTCAAAAATGCTCCAAGATAATATGAGAAAATAGCAAATGCTCCTAAACATGATATTCTATATGTAATGAAAATGCTAAAACTCTCTTGAAAAGGCTCTCAAATTCTCCTCATATGCCTATAATAAGGATGATTTTTCTCTTGAATTCTTGGATCCCAAACACAAAGGAAATTGCTTGTATTTATAGCATTTTCCCAAGGGTAGGGGGTAGAGTGAGTTGATCATGATCAAAGTTTGGTTAAGTCAAAAGCTTTGAGGTGTTCTCAAATGGAGGGAAAGTTGCTTGGTTGTCTCAAAGAAATTAGGAATTAAATAACTCCATCATTTAATTAAATTATCCATGGAAGGGTGATTGGGTTGGATTTGATCCTTTTTGATTTGAACCATACAATTGAAAAATCAATTGCATAATTTGATTAATCCCTTTAGGCTTGAATTTAATTATTTGATTTCATGATTATTTGATCATTTAATTTGATTTGAATTTTATTCCTTTGATTTGATAAATGTCTATTTGATTTGATCTATTTGTTTTACATTGATATTTTGAAGCATTTGGCTGAGATTTATAGTTTGGAATGCTTGAGATACACCTGGTAAATTTTAGGTGTTTACAAATGCCCCTCTTTGAATTAATGTGTGAAGTGCATTGATTCAAAGAAAGCTTGATTGTCCTGATCATTGAGTTGATACTGATGAGCTGATATGAAAACCTGATATGAAAATCTTGATATGAAACTCCCGATATGAAACCCTGATATGAAACCCTGATATGAAATCTTAGATATGAAACCCTGATATGAAATATTTGATATGAAACCCTGATATGAAAATCCAATATGAAAACCCGACATGAAAACTCTGATATGAAACCTTGATATGAAACCTTGATATGAAAATCTGATATGAAACTATGATTGATAAAGTTTGAAATTTTAATGCCCCAGATTTGATACAAGATATGCTATAGAATCCCAGTTTGATGATATGATGATGCCCCCTCAGAAATGGAATCATCTTGATTGTAGGTAAAAGTTTTAGATGAACAAATCTGATAGGATAGATCCAAGATGATTACATTTCTGATAAACGATGATGTGAAAAGATGGTGAAAAAATGCCCCAGTGAGTAGAATATGTAGATTAGGTTTAACTGGGTCAAAAATCTCATAAAATAGGTTAAAATAGCTTAAATAGGTTGAAAAACCCAAAATTACTATTCATTTTCACTTTTCACTATTGAGATTTTGCTCTGATCCTCTAATGACTGATAGCGATGGTGGTCCCCATACGAGAGCATAGGTTCGAGTGAGTGCACCGATATCAGAGACCTCCTAACTACAGGCCTCTAGTGAGTGATTCAAACCCTCTTGGTGCATTTTTTGCTTTGAAATTTGCATTTATTACATGTTTTTAGTGCTTTTTAGAAAAACTTTAGCCAAATGCCGCGTAGGATAGGTAAAGTGTCGCTTAGGCCTGTTAAAAGCTACGTCTATATTGTGAAAAGCCACATACATGCAATTCATACCCGTGTAGGAGCTAGGTCAAAATTTCTATCCAAAATAGACAATGCGCCGCCTAAAAACACCATGTTTTAAAAGCCATGTATGATAGTTTAAAAGCCACGTAGGCGTACAAAAGGCCACCTAAATAGTAAAGCACTACCTCCACGTGATAAAGTGCCACTTGTAAAGATTAAAAAGCCACGTACACTCAGTTAAGTGCCGCCTGCCATAAAGTTGAAAATTTGATATAGGAAAATAGATGAACTCAGTTTGATTGATCGTCCAGATGACCCAATTAGGTTCCAAGCTAGAAAATATTCATCTAGAATGTTGCATAGTGTTTAGGATGTTAGAAAAGTCATAATGATGAATGTTTGATAGGTCAATCAGATATGATTAAAAATGATTACAAATTGTCCTTGTGTCTCATGATTTAGATGTTAGGAGTAATAAGTTGATATGCTCAAGTTAGAGAAAAGATAGATTTAATGTGTTGTCATTGACTTAGAATGGTTCATCAAGAGAAAAAATAACATGATGCACTTTATTTTAAAATGTAGGAGAATTAACACAAGTTGCGGGTGTGAGGAGTAGTGTTGTGGATTTTTGATCTAGCAGATGAGCTTACACCACCTGAGCAGCACACTGTTGAGACTTGTGGTCTTAGTTTCCTTTTGGATCTCCCTTGGTTTCAGCTGAATCAAGGTTTATTGAAAGCTATGGCAGAGCGATGGCACTCTGACCATAATACCTTTCACTTACCTCTTAGTGAGATGACAATTATTCCAGAGGATGTATATAGACTATTGAGGATCCTAACTCATGGAGAGCAGGTGTATTATGATGCAGTGTATGATAGCAGTGTTTGCAGATGGGTGTTTGGAGATAACACCATTGCAGATGATTGCATTACTTGGGCACAGTTTGCCTCATTCCCTATGCTACCAGTGTTATTAGGAGCTATAATAGGAGGATTATTATTGCCAGATAGGTGAGGACATGGTTTTGCGATTGGATGGGGCCAGATTATAGAGGACCTAATTTCTCATCCACAAAGATTGGATTGGGGTTCCTGTGTTTTGGCATAGTTGTATCATGATTTACATGAGATTGTATATTAGTGTAATGCAACTATTTCTATAGGTGTAGTTTTGTTACAATTGTGGACATGGGATCATATCCCTATTACTAGGCTAGTGTTAGCATGGGTCCGGGCTCACGGTTACCCATATGCATTTCTATATGACGGCATGATTGTCCAGCATCGTCTGGGCAAAGTTGATTTTTGGAGACGCATGATTGATGACATTGATCAGGTGGTTTGGAGGCCATACTTGCAGTGCGAGTGATGGTGGGAGGATGATGATGAGTTAACCTACATGTTTTCCCCTTAATGGATGATAGGTCGATCATCTTTGGTTATTGAGAGATTTTGCTACGGTAGAATATTACGCCAGTTTAGCTGGATGCAGGATATGCCACAGGGTATGGCCTTATATGCTCAAGTATAGGTTGAGAGATCAATGTGGGGAGCATAGGTTGACTACCAGTCAGCCTATTTATAGATAGATCAGATGGGATATGCGGTGTGGGATTTGCTACCACAGGTTGCAGACACAGGGATGTCAGCAAAGTATCGAGAGTGTTTCATGCGACATCGTTTCATGAGATTCAGTAATTCGGTAGAGCCTATCTGGGATGTTGATGAGCTTTCTGAGGATGATGGTGATGGTGGAGATGGTGGGGATGATGGCGGTAGACCATGCTGGTGTAGAGTCTAGAGAGCATCCAGAGTGCCATAGGTACAGAGAGCAGCTGGGCCTTAGATGAGAGGCGAACATGCGAGAGGCCGAGGTGGTGGTTTTAGACAGTTGAGGTAGAGACTAGTAGGTGCACAGGTACCACAGGGTCAGGCTCCATTGAGAGTGGATGCAAATTGGGCCAGACGTAGG
>MU227499.1:996304-1009472 GCA_018584345.1 Thuja plicata | reverse complement strand
AGTAGATTAGATGAATGAATGGCTAAAGAATATAAAAGTGCAGAAATGTTTTAAAGTTTTAAGTGTTACTGATTCACCCCTCCCCTCTCAGTAACTTGGTTAATCCTGAATATTTCCAACACTTATTACATATATAATTGACAATAATAAAAGAACAAGGTCAACTGACCAGAACACAAATCTCAAAAACATCAAAATAGTAATAAAACCCAAGCCCAAATAGGGTGTCTTCCTGAAAAGGGGACCTAAGTCCAAAGGGTATACTTGAGGGAACCTTGGTAATATCTCTACGAAAACAACATTTACGGAGTTTGAAGGCATGCTCAGACCTATGACTAGGTGGAGTTGATACCTGGTACCTGCATCCTGTATCACCAAGTTGAGAAACACAAATGTGTGTGTGTGTGTGTGTGTGTGTGTGTGTGTGTGCGCGCGCGCGCATGTGTGTACGCACATGCGCAAGTAGTGAAAAAAAAGGAGGGGAAGTGCAACATCATGTCGATCTCCTGTGGAAGTGACTA
The DNA here is from genome assembly GCA_018584345.1 of Thuja plicata. NCBI lineage: Eukaryota > Viridiplantae > Streptophyta > Pinopsida > Cupressales > Cupressaceae > Thuja > Thuja plicata. The sequence continues at coordinate 1,008,951 of MU227499.1, read as the reverse complement.
CAAATGCCTCCCCTCATCCTACACACACATACACCATACAATACTCATTCCAAATCATGATTAAGTTATTATTATTAGCTCCACCATAATCTCAAAATAAAAATGAACTATCATCATTGATAATGTCATCATGTATATAAAGAAAATTCCATTAAATATTCTAAGAATATAATTCATTAGGTGAAATTTAGATCATTTACAAACTATCATTAGGATGAATATATTATCCAACATATTTTGAAAGTATCTCATCATCTAATCAAATAAGAGAAAGCATAAAGTTAAAGTATGATTTCACTAGGGTATAATAACCTGTAATACTAATTAATTATAAAGAAAGGGTCAGATTGACTCCATAATATGATCTATTAGGTGATTTGGTTTAATCCATAATCAATAGTTAACATCACAATCATTCATCAAATTATACAAGAGACTTAATAATGGCTAGGTAAAGCACATAGATAACCTAGTCTTTATGGAAATTTTGAACAACATATATACACCATCCAGAACATAGTCATAAAGGTATCTTAATAAATTTAATTCATCCAAGTGTACTTAAACTATCAAAAAGGAAGTTCCTCACACAACACACATATTAGATTGTTTCATAACATGGTGTTCCTAAAATATCATGATCACATAGTTGACATCACTACTCAAATAGAAATATACATTAAACACTTATGTGGAGATGAGATAGATTGGATTAGTAACTTCAATCAAAATCATTAGTAGAGAGTAAAAGTTCCAAACTTCCAATAGGAATAATCAGGTTTTGTGAGGGTTGGAGGGACATTACACCTCACACATCTAAACCCTAGCTGTTTGTGGGTCTATATCTTGTATTTTGACCTCATTATTGAGGGACTTCTTTCTTTTTCCCTTTTTTTGCACTTTGCAAAAATCAAACATTATTGTATGGAAGCATATTGTGATAGATTCCAGAGAGTTTATATAGAGATTGAGACCTTCCTCCTTATTCTTCTATGCATTATCAAGTTGAGTATGAATTATTGTTCTTTAGATATTATGCTATTGCCTTTATTTGAAATCAAATTTTCTCTCAATTTCAAATGTTGGATATGATTATCTCAGGGTGAAGATTTGTGAATGTGTTTAATTCAGTGCTTTAACTATGGAAACATATTGTTTTCCTCTTTAGTACTGATAAACAAACCTTTCATAGAGTAATTTTTGCAGGGTTTGTCTATGTGGGTTGTGTTTTCATTATCTTTAAAGAATCTTATGGGATTTTCTACAAGTTTATTATCAGTGCATCACCTTCTAGTATTAGTTTTTATTTACACAAGCATATCCTTTTAACCTTTTTCTAGTCAAACTAGTTTTAGGTGATCATAGGGAGGAAGATGACCTATGATCTTAAGATTCATTCTCATTTACACCAATGAGAATGTTTCCATGTTCCAACAATGTTTGTTAGGACTATCAATTTTATTCTTGCTTGGTATCCTTCTGGCATTTTTATACAAAGTTTTAGGGCTTGTTCTAATGTCCTGATTGTTCTTAAGTCCTTAAACTCTTAGTGTGTTTTGGAAAACCCTAGGTCATTTGTGTTTCTTTATAAAATGGAGTTACCTTTTGGATCACTTAATTTCTTTAACCCATGTGTCTAATGTTATCATGTGTAGGACCTACATCTTTAATGTTCATTAAGTCATAGAGGGGTCCATTTTAATATTTCCTAAAGTCCTAATATTCTCACGATACTTTATTTCCTCCCATGTGTCATGCAAGTCTATTTAGATCTAATGGTTGTCACTTGCCATTGCTCGCAAGATGTTGTCAGGTTATTCATTAAGGCATTGCACCTAGGTGACACGTGGATATCTAAGATTTTGGGGCCCACTACTTTCTAAGCCAGTGACGGGATAAGGGCCAATTAGATTCATCTTCATCAAACAATGGGCGTAAAGCCTCAAATGGAAGATAAAGCTAGTTTAATCATCACGGCATTGTGTCATGATGCCAAGTGTCCATCCTAGGGATTATGATGTCAACATGTTTGAAGGCTAGCAGCGAAGATCTTGCACTATCAAATTTTCTTTGATCTAATGGTTGGCAGTTTCCCACTAACAAACGATGCATGCTAGTTAAACCTTTGCGAAATCACACCTGAAAGACACATGGAAAGTGGTCAAGCTAATGGGAAGTAAACATAGAGCAGCTTGTTTTTAATCTGACAATGGGTGCGATCCCATAAAGGTCAAGATGCAAAGAAGATATTCATTGAGGAATTGCACTTGATGAACACGGGTCATTTTCAAGAAGTGGGGCCTGTAGTTTGTAAAGATAAAGCGGAACCATCAGATCAATCAAGTGGTGGGTGTAAAGCCTTAATCAAAAGTTGTACAAAGTTTAAGTCTTTGGAGTATATCACCTTTGCAATTCATGGCAGATGGTGGGGCAAGTGTAATGACAAAGGTACTTAAAGGAAAGTCAGATTGGAAAGGATCTAATGGTGTGCACTATGCCTCGATCAGAAGATGCATGAAGGTTATGAATCAAGGGTTTGCACTTTATTGACATGTGGCATCCTATCACTATGGGTCTAGGTTTACAAAGACAGCTAAGATTAAGGGAGGTTTTTTTTCATTGGACAGTCAATACTTTCCCTCAAACATAAGATGCATGATGGGTATTCTTAAAGGAATTACAACTTGTTGAAGGGTGTCCAGATTTGATCTTGTCTTGTGGGTATCTTAAAGGAGGATCGACTAATATATTTTAAAGATGTGAAAAGGTTTGAATCTCATCTTTTGATGGAGTTTTTGGCACCAGGTGTAGCCATTATATCAAATCATTTGAATATTTAAATACCTCCCTGAGATTTTTGAACCCTTGGTGTTTCTTTCAAGTTGCAGAGAGTAGATAGATGAATCTGATCTTCTGGATCACATTTATGCAATCATGGGATGATGTTAGGATAAAATATGAAAAGCTCAAAATTATTTTATACTGCATTTATTTTGAGAAGTGATGGCTTAGGATTTCTAATCATATTTATAAATCTTATGTAACCCTTAGATGATGCCTTGTCTCCTCTGCATTAATATTGGATTTTATCCCGAGCTTGGTGGTTGGAAAATTTGATTTCATATGAGGACATACTTACCCCAAATGAATTAAAAAAAATAGTATTATTCCATTGTTCCTTCAGTAGAGGATTTTTTTCCAACAGCCTAAGGTGAATAACAGTTGTAGATCACATTGTACATAGAAATGAGTGAAGAAAAGGTTTCAACTTGATGGCAGAACAATTTAGTGGTTAGATGAGTTATTGCTTTGTAACTTAGTTGTTGGCTCCTAACCCTAAATGATCTGAATCTTGTTAAAATACTTTTTCTATAAAACAATTTTCAAGGTCATTTAGTAGGGGATGGAAAATTTGGGAAGTATAGGAAAGCATTAGGCTACATACTTGTTTCCAGTCAGGAATATAGAAAATTTGTTTTGAAGTTGTATCAAGGAAGAATAGAAATCTTTTAGATGTTTTGCATTTGCTGAAGTGGTATGTATTTTGGAACAAATTGATACATAAGCATGATTCTTTATACTCAATACAATATTTCATATTCAAGTGTCTCCTTTGTGTTTATCTCTTAAGTTTTGGATCTTATGATTCACTACATAGAGTTTATCTATGTATATGTTGTTATTCCTCAATTTTGATCAAGGACCAAATTAAATATTGCTTTGGATAAAACATAGGTTCATTTAGTACTACACACAGATCTTATACGTAGTGTTTGGTCTAAGATTATTTGTGTTTATGGATTTGAGTCCCTGACAATAGGTAGTTTCTATATTCTACTCCTGAACTAGAAATATTACCCAATGGATAAATCACTGATCATAAATTAGTACATCCTTTGTTGATACATTTTTTGATTGATTTGGCTATATTCTGCAAAGTTAAATCAAAATAATTTCCAAGTTCTTTTATGTTTTGTGGTTGTTGGTTGTTTTCTACATGGTAATGGAGAGTCTATGAATGTGTGGTTGACATTTAGTACTTTCTTACCATTATCTATTGTTTAAAATCCAAAGTTGTAAAGAGTTATATGTTGAGCTAGATTAGGTGTACCCATCTTGGTTTTGCAGAGAAAGAAGTGTAGAGAGAAGTATTTTCCCTATAATTGGTCCAGTTACCTTAAAGATCTTCACATATTTGAAGCTAATCACTCTTAAAATCAAACTCAAGGTATATTGGTAGATTTTAAAGAATAAACATTTTGAAACATGAACATAATGGTAAATCCACTGGGGAGATGTAATATATTGTCATAAATGATGTAGGTTTTAAGTTGAGATAAACTTCTGGCATGCTTATTTATATAAGCCAGTAAGTTGATCATTGGAAGCATAGAGTTACTCTTACCTAGTTCCTTGTTGTTATCCTTGCCTATAAAACCTTATTGCAATATTCATATAGGTTAGTGTTGTATTTTTCCAACTTATCTTGGGTGGCAACTCTGAGAAATCTTTGCAGTAGTGCTGAGTAATGTAAATATTATTTTATATACACTTTCTCAATATGAGTAATAGAAATACCAGATCATGGGTGAAAAGACATCCTAAAGATAAATTGGAAGATGGACTTCCAACTACCTCTAGAGCTAGTCATTCAAGGAAGGAGAAGAATAACAAGGGTATTTCTCAAATTGGGAGACAAAGGAGACAAAGGAGGCATACAAGGATAGAAGATCCAATCCAACATAACCATGAAGGAAATGCATCAAAATATGAAAAGGATGCAGAATTGGGATTGGGTGCATATGGAGAGTGTTATTTTATTAATGAGAGAGAGGAGGAGAGATCTGACACCACCCTCCCAGATTCATAAAGTCTTGATGAAGAAGCTATTGAATTGGAGAGAAGATTTCCATCAGACAAAAAAGTGAAAAGGAAAGAGAAAATAAGATAAAAAAAGACTAGATTAGGGTTGAACAAATGAAGAGGCAATTGCTAAACCTAGAGGCAATGAAATATGTTGAAGAATCTGAGAGGTTCGAAGACTAACCTGCCATCCACCAAATTTTTGTTACTCAAGATCCTAAGAATAAGGGAAAGAAGAGGATGACAGGAGTTCAAATAAATGAACCTATGAGTCACAATATTCCAGTGGATCCAATGTCTAAATTGGACACTGATCTTGAGAGGGCTAGAAGGGAGAAAGAAATCATAGCTAAACAGATTGAGAAAGAAGAATTAGAAGTTTTTGGTTTAGAAATGAAGAAGAAGGTTGATTTTCTCAGGAAATATACTAGGCCTTCTCATGCTAGTGCTGAGGTAGCTACAACATCAAATTCTAGGGAATCTATTTCTCATACTGATAATCCATTTCAAGGGAGACTGGCTCATGTAGAAAGGTACAAGCAATTTTCTTTTCTTTGTATTTCTGGTTATCCTAATGCAGTTCTAGATGAAATTAGAGATAAACTTCCCAAATTTATTAGAAATAATGTCATTACTTGTGAGGAGCATTTAAATAAGTTTATTGATATGATGGATGACTATGAGATTGTGCATGAGGATATATTGATGAAATGTTTTGTTTAGTCTCTATTTGAGGATGTTAGGGATTAGTTTAAAGGGTTACCTTATGATTTTTTGGGATCTATGGATGAACTAAAGGATTTATTTAAGGAATAATATGGTGACAAGAGAAATGAGGGATTCATGTTAAATGAGTTCAATAATATCAAGAAGAATCCAAATGAGGATGGTGTTGAATTCAATATAAGATTCCAAAGGGTCATGCATAAAATTTCCCAAGTTATGAGCCTTGATGATAAGCTATGACTTGCCACCTATCTAAATGCTTTTGATTCTAAAATGGGATACCTTCTTAGAGACAAGAATCCTAGAAACATTAGAGAAGCTTATAAGATGGCTATTAACATTGTGACTAATAGAAGAGTGTCAAGAAAATTGGTTAGAGGGGAAGAATGGAAGCCTGCTAGGAAAGAAATAGATATGCCTTCTAATGTGAAGCCTAAAGAGGAGGTTAATATAAAGCATATTTTAAATGCAATAAAAGATTTGAAGCTTGGAGAAAATATGAATAATAGGGCTCCAAGAAATGAAAGACCATTCACTAGAACTTTTAATCAACAACCAAGAATGCAAAATTACCCATATACCACCCAGTGGAAGGATGTGAATCCTATTCTTCCACAAAGGAAAGTCAAGCCTGATGATAATACTCTTGATCCTCTACAAAGAAACTCTGTTAACATATGTGATGATGTTTCATGGTGTATATCTTGTCAATCCCCACACAATCCTAACAATTGTGGTTTTGCATTGAATATATCTACAAATGAAGCACAACAAGAAGGGGAAGAGGAATATGAATTGTATGATGAAAATGGTTATGCAATGACTTTTTCACACTTGAGGGGTGAAGAAGAATCTGAAGATGACACTAAAAAACAAGATATGGTTCCATCTGATGAAGAAGAAGAAGAAGAAGAGATTGATGACATAAGGTGTAATACTCAAAGAAGTAAGGAATATATTGTATTAAGAAGACCTTCAGATGAAGAGATTGCACAAATCATTGCCAACATAGTTTGTCAAGAAAGGATTAATTATAATTTGATAGATAGAAAAATTGATAATGTAGATGGAGAACCAGCCAGTATTTTTATTAAGGAAACCAAAGCAGACAGTAAGTGGACACAAGAAAAGGAAAAAACTAGCTGAGGCTGTAAAAATAATAAAGGTTAGGAAAGAAAATAAGTCTAATGGTCCAAGTGTTGTCTATAAGGTGAAAATAAAGATGCCATAGATAAATTTTTCCCCTCTTCAAAAGGATAATAAAAGAAATGAGCCAATCTTGGCTACTCAAGGTGAAAGAGAAATTGTTTTTACTATGAAGCAAGACATCTCTGATATAAATAACACCCCTATTGATATGGGGCAATTGTTCTAACAAATCACTATCAAGGTTCCACTATTGGAAGTGATGAGGATTGAGGAACATGAAGAAAAGACTTTGACATGGGTAAATAGCATTTCTTTCACGAGGATTCAAAATCTATAAAAGAATGAGAAAATAGGAAATATAAAACATAAATCTGATAATAAGGGGGAAGAGTCAGAAGAAATTGTTGCAAAAATCCTACTGATTTATTTGAATACAAATCATGTAAATAATCCCTTAGGAGCTATGGATCCCTTTTTCTTGACTCTAGCTATCAATGATAAGATGCTAAAAAATTGCATGATAGATTTAGGATAATCCAACATTGTTATTCCTGCAGAGATAATGAAGTCCATGGGATTGCAAGTTGATACTCCTCACAGAAGATTTTAGGAAATACATTCTAGAGAAGTACCTATTATTGGTACTATCAAGGTTTTTTCTTATAGGTTAGCTGCATATCCTGACAAGATGCTAACAATGAGTGTCCTAGTGGTTAATATTCCTCCCCAACATGGAATGCTATTATCAAGAAAGTGGAGTGCTTCAATGGGAGGAAGTATTCAATGTGACTTATCTTTTGCAACTTTCAATATTGTTGGTGAAAATGTTAAAGTATCCAAGGAAACTAGGACTCCACACATGATTGAGGAAAATGAGGATGATAATATGAATTACTTCTTGGATTGGGTCTTTCTAGTGCAAGATAGAAAGGTTGAAGGAGAAGTCCAGCATGTGATTTTATCTAAGGAAAATGATAACTTGAAAGACCAAAATTACTTATGGACTATGTATTTTGATGGTGTAATCTCAAAAGAGGAGGCCCGTGTAGGATTTTTGTTGATAGCTCCTAGTGGTAAGACTTTCAAATTATCTTTCACTTTGTTGTTCACACGTGCCAATAATATTGCAGAGTATGAGGCTTTGTTGATTGGATTAAGGTTGGCCTCAAGACATAGAATAAGAAATCTCAGAGTAATTGGAGACTCTGAATTATTAATTTCTCAAATAAGATCCAAGTATGCTTCAAACAATCAGAGACTAAAGAAATACAGAAATCTTGTTTAGGATAAATTAGAAAATTTTGATGCATTTGGTATTGACTGGATGGATAGAAGCCAAAAAAAATGGAAGACTTATTAGCTAATATTTCTTTAAGGTGAGAAGATATTACATTTGCAGGAATTTCCAAAATAGAGGTTCAATCAAGGCCTTCCATACGAGACAATGTTGAAAGCTGGCAAGTTTTTGAAGATGATTTGGATATTCTGAGATTCTTATATTGTGAAGCAAACTTTGGTAGCAAGTAGATGGATTTTAGTGGATATGTGGAGACCTTGGATGGTAAAGATACTATTTCTGGTAAGGATATCCTACAACTAAAATTAAATTAGGTTCCAAAGGGATTAGTTGTTCTTGAGATATCTTTTGATAATAAGGACAAGCCCTTTTCTAAAAACACTGTGAACAAGCCAAAGGATTTGGAAGAAGTGAATCTAGGGACAATTGAAGCTCCTAAGAATATATATATATTGGTAAAAGGATGTCTCCTAAATTTAATAAGTTGTTAGTTGATATTCTCAAGAAATATAAGCATTTTTTGGCATGGTCTTATGATGACTTAAAGGCATATAGAGAAGATCTCTTCCAACATGAGACTCCTTTGAAGGAAGGCACAAAGCCTTTCAAATAGAAATTGAGACCTGTGAATCCCACATTAGCACCAAATATGCAAGAGGAGTTGAATTAAATGAGGAATGCTAGAATTATAAAGCCTATTAGACATTCAACATGGGTATCAAACTTAGTTCCAGTAAGGAAAAATAATGGTGACATCAGACTCTATGTAGATTTTAGAAATTTGAATATTAATTCTTTAAATAATAATTATGGTTTTCCGAACATGGAAGCCATGCTATAGAGAGTCAATGGATTTGAATTGATGTCAATGTTGGATGGTTTTTAGGATATAATCAGGTCATGGTCAAGGAATCAAAACAATTCAAGACTACATTCACCACATATTGGGGTACTTATGTATATGTTAGAATGCCTTTTGGCTTGATAAATGTTGGGGAAAATTTTCAAAGAGCCATGGATGTGGCATTTGTAGATTTCATAAATAAGTTCTTAGTAGTATATCAAGATGATCTTACAACTTATTCAGCAAAGGAAGATCAACATTGTGGTTATATTGAGAAGATTTTTGTGAAATCTTTGGAATATGGGGTTTATTTTAATCCAAAGAAGTGTGTTTTTGGGGTCAAAGAAGGAAATCTCCTAGGACATATTGTGTCTAAAGATGGAGTAAGGATTGAACCTAAAAGGGTTGCTTCTATTGATAAAATCCCTCAGCCCAAGAAAGTGAAAGGCATTCATTCTTTCTTTGGGCAGGTAAATTTCTTAAGAAGATTTGTTACAAATTTTGCAAAATTAGTATCCCTATTTAAAAGATGTTGAATAAAGGAGCTAAGGTGGAATGAAATGAAGAAGCATGTAAGGCCTTCTCAGGTATTAATCAAGCTATCAAAGATGCTCCTATTTTTAGGACACCTGATTATGAAAAGCCTATATATAGATTTTCTCCTTTGCTTCAAACAATACTATTGCTACACTATTGTTACAAAAAAATTCAGACGGCTTTGAGCAGCCCATTTCCTTTTTTAGCAAATCCTTGCAAGCAATAGAACTGAAGTATGATATCATGGAAAAATAGGTGTATGCTTTGGTCAAGGTTTTCAAAGCTTTTAGATGTTATTTGGTAAGAGAAAGTATTATTTCTTATGTTCCTAGTGATGCTGTGAAGGATATTCTGGTCCATCAGGAAGTTTCAAGAAGAAGGTGTAGATGGATCAACAGGATCCAAGAATTCAATATTGATATTCATATCACAAAGTTTGTCAGAGGCCTAGGACTTGAAAATCTTATGGCTCATAGAAATTTAGATGCTAATCATATAAACATGCTAGAAGAAGAGCAAAGGCCTTATGTTTGCGATATGGAATGTTGTGAGTGGTATAGGGATATCATTGGATATCTATCAAAAATGATATTACCTCTTGAAATGGATGAAAATAGGAAGAGAACAGCTAAGTTGCATGTTGTTAAGCATGCAATATTCCAGGGTCAATTGTGGTGGAGAAGAAATGGAGTCTTGCTCAAATGTGTAGACCAGAGTAGATCCAGAGACCTGTTAGACCAAATGCACAATGGTGTGTATGGAGGGCATTACATGGATAAAAATAATGCACATAATATTATGAGATTTGGTTTCTGGTGTCCTACTATTTTCAAGGATGCCCATAATTATGTTAAAAGATGTGATGCTTGCCAAAGACTTGGAGATAAGCTTAAATTTAGTGGGATTTTTCCTTTGAAGAATATTAGGGTTGAGGCACCTTTTCAGAAATGGGGAATGGATATCATTGGTGAGATCCCAAACAAGTTTAGTGGGGGTCATTCAGGGATTCTGGTAGTGACTAATTATTTTACCAAGTGGGTTTAAGAAATTCGCACCAAAAGAGCCACTAGTAAAGTTGTGATTGATTTCATGTTATAAAATATCCTCACTAGGTTTGGTTGTCCAGAGACTATTGTGGTAGATAATACAATGTGTTTTAGATCATAAGAATTTTTTTTTTGTGCCAAGAGTATGGAATCCAAGTTTCTTATTCTTCCCCATATCACCCATGGGGGAATGCTCAAGGTGAATCCTATAATAAGAGCCTGATAAATATTTTGAAAAGAGTGTTGGATAAGAATAAGAGGGCCTTAGATTCAAAGTTGCAACAAGAACTATGGGATGATAGAGTGACAATTAAAAGGTCATTGGTTGTGCGCCTTTTGATTTGGTATATGGTATTCATGCTAGGTTTCCACAAAATAACTTGTTGCAAATGTACAAATTTTCCCAAGAATATGATGAATAATTAGATTATGACATGAGGATCAGAATAGATGATTTGATACAATTGGATGAATCAAGAAGGGAAGCACATGACAAAAATATTAGGTTGCAGCTTCAATGTAAGGATTTGTATGATACAAGAACTACTGTTAGAAAATTTGAAACTGATGACTTCGTCTTGATGTGGAATTCCAGACTTGAAGATAAAGGAAAACATAGAAAACTTGATCCTATTTGGCTGGAACCATACATCATTGATAGTAAGTGGGGTTCTAATTCATACATTTTGAAGGATTTAATTGGAAATGTTTTGGAATTGCTAGTTCATGGAAAATTCCTAAAATTCTACTTCTCTTCAATAGTAGGATGGAGAGTGATAGGACTATATTTGTGTGGGGCTGCAACATGCTATCCCATCTATATCATGAGTTATGTCAGTGGTTGTAAATAGGTTCTTATTTTTTTTTTCTATTGTAGGGTAGTTCCTTTCTGTAGGTGGTCTGATTAACCCTAAGATTTTGGAATCGTGTTATGCCTATAAGAGACATACATTCCCAATCAGAGCCATTGTTAAGAATGTTAAAATTTTGCTTCAATGGTGTTCATCTGGAATTTTTTTGCAAATTTTTAGGGCTGGTTCTAATGTCTTGATTGCTCTTAAGTCCTTAAACCCTCGGTGTGTTTTTGAAAACCTTGGTCATCTATGTTTATTTATAAAATGGAGTTACCTTTTGGATCACTTAAGTTCTTTAACCCATGTGTCTAATGTTATCATGTGTGGGGCCTGTATCTTTATTGTTTCCTAAGTCCTAGAAGGGTCCATTTTAATATTTCCTAGAGTCCTAATATTCCCATGGTACTTTATTTCCTCCCAAGTGTTGTGCAAGTCTATTTTGATCTAACAATTTTTTCTTTCCCTTGATCACAAGATGGTTTCATGTTATTCATTAAGGCTTCATGCCCAGGCAACACATGGATGTCTGAGATTGTGGGGCCCACTACTTTCTAAGCTAGAGGCAGGATAAGGGCCGATCAGATTCATCTTCATCAAACGGTGGGCATAAAGCCTCAAATGAAAGATGCAACTAGTTTAATCATAAAGGCATTGCGCCATGATGCCAAGTGTCCATCCTAGCGATCATGAGGTCAGCATGTTCAAAGGCTAGTGGAAAAGATCTTGCACCGTTATATTTTTTTGATCCAACAGTTGGCACTTTCCTGCTAACAGGTGATGCAGGTTAGTTCAAATTTTGTGGCATCATACTTTAAAGACACGTGGAAAGTGGTCGAGTTAATGGGAAGTAAAGGTAGATCAGTTTTTTTTTTTAATCTGATGATGGGCATGATCCTGTAAAAGTCAAGATGTGAGTGTGAGGTCCTACCCCGACTGTCATTTTAGAGTTAATACTTTTATATTATGTTTATCAGGATGTTACATTATTTTTGATACACTGACTTATTGGACAAAGATTTCATTGCATAGATATCATATGATGAATCTATTTTTATGATGTTCACATATATTGTTATATACTTATGATTCTTAGATCTTGATGACATGTCTTAACAAGTTTCCATTCTTTGATTCTGAATTTTCAGTTTGATTATATGACATATAAATGTGGATTATGGATTTAAATACCCCAAATGTTCTATAAGGGTGAACCCACAATAGTGGGTTACACTTTTTTGCCTGAACGGACACTGTACTCTAAATTTTGAAAAAAACTTTTAGATTCAAATGCATATTGTCGTTAAACCGTTAAGAATCATAAGATGAAGTAA
>MU227499.1:962240-984834 GCA_018584345.1 Thuja plicata | reverse complement strand
TTAATGAGGGATAATGTATTAAATAAGATTTAATACATAAAAAGGGGTAGTATTTAAATTAAATTTAAATACTAAGGGGAATGAATCATATTTAATTAAATAAATTTAATTAAATAGATAGAAGAATATAACAAATATAATTAATTAAAATTAACTATAATGTTATGGGAATATTAATTAAATTAATATAAGGACGATTTTGGACATCTACAGTTTGTAAATTTAATTTATTATATTTTTGTAAGTTCCAACTAGACATGCCAATGTGTCAATGTGATGTACTTTGTAGTGCTAATTGGTACATGTATTTATGAGTTGGCATGCCCATGGGGTTAAAGAGTTTAAGGTTTCACCCTAGGTTACCTTGTAGTGTTCCCATGTAGGGTTACTTTCCTTGGAAGCCTAAATCAAGAGTCCCATCATAGAATTTCATGGGTTAACTCTTAGTGAGTTTAGAGGGGTTAAAATGAGCCCAAGAGGGTAGTTAAGGTTAAACATAAATATTATTATAGCTATACTATGAGTTAGGGGTTAATTTTTGATGATTAGAGTATCTTAATCACATTTATGACCCATCAAAAGTACCATTCTTGAATAGTGGCGAAAATTGGAAAGAGGGAAGACCATCTCCTTCTTTAAGATAGTGGGTCTTCTTTTCATTCATGAGAAGGGAAAGTGTTAGGGAAGGTGACTCATGTCACCTCACATCTTGTTGGGAAGAGGTAAGAGTTGGGTAGGGAGGAGAATTGGGGTTGATTGCCCACTCTCCATTTCTGGGAGACTTCTAGTTGAATTTGAAAGACTTGATCATTTTTGGAGCTAAGGGAAGAAAAACTAAGGAAAGAAAAGCTAAGGGAAGGAAGGAGGCTCATCTCAACTTCTTAACCATTTTGTAGGAGCAAGTTTGGTGCTCCCAAACCATGTTTAGCCTCTTTGCATCTCTTGTTTTGTTTTTAACTTGAATGAATTTAGTTACTTGTGAAACCATCTTGTGTGAATGGTGATCTTGTTGTGAAAGTGTATGTTGTGAATTTTCATTTTTGTCCTTGTTTACATTTTTTATGTTTTTGTGGTGTTTCATGGGAGTGAATGACCAAACTCACCCATGGGAGGAGAGAGCCATTGTGGGTGAAGGACTTATTTTGGAAAATCATTGTAGTGTAGAGTCTCTTCTTGGGAAGAAGATGGAGATTAGATGGATGTTATGGGCTCCATGTGCCAATTATTTTGTTATTAACTCATGGGGGTGATAAGGGTTAATGGATGTTGTTAGCTCTTTTTCTTGCAACACAACTTTTAATGTGATAGTATACTTGTATACTTGAATGGAAACTCCTTTTTCATGCAAGAGAAAGGCTAATTGATGACGGTATTAGATAACATCTGGGGAAACTATTACCTCCTCCTTCTTTTTTGAGATCCACTAACTAAGGCAGGTATTACCTATGGATGATTACTGAATAACAATATCTTTTAAGTGGATTATCTTCTTACTAAAATGTTGAAATGCCTTTTAATGGATCAATAAGTAAATGAATTTGAAAATGACTATGAATATCTTGATACAGAGCTTAATGAACCATACTAGTATTTTGACAATAGAAATTAGTAAGGTAATAAGATTCTCATCCTTCTTCCTTTTTTAGTTCTTATGAACCTAAGGAGGGATAACCTATTTTGATTCTCTCTTAAAGGAATCAGTAAACTGAATTGTATTCCTTAAACAAAATTACTTGATTGGAATGTATATTTGAAATGTGAATGATTTGATAAATTAAAATACTGGTTGGATAATAAAAAATTACTTAGCCAACTATAAACCAGTGCCTTATCCTTGGGCTATAAGTGAATATCTGGTATAACTCTAAAATAAGGGGATCAATAAAACATTTGCAACAAAGATAAAATATGTTACAGATTATCCTCTCTTTAAAATTATATCATTAGATGCTTAAACTAATGCTAAGATCTCTGGGGTCACTTGAAATAATTAATCCTTCCTTGAAAGAGCTTACAAATGACTGCACAACCACCTTGTGATCAGTATGCCTAAATGCCTTACAAGTAAACATACAAGAGATATAATAGTAATGAAAAGAGACAATCAAAGATGCATAAAAGAGATTGAAATATATTTGTATTAATGTCTTAAAGCTTCAAATACATATAGATAGACAAATAGTACAGAAAAAGGCTCAGACAAATTTTAGTAGTTTGCCTTGTAATATATTTCATTAATTTCCAACTCCAACCTCTTTACAAAATGATACAATAGAAATATATATAGACCTAAACCATCTTGGAATCCTTAAGATAAGGATGCAATAAGTTTCGAATGATTTAGAAGACCTAACCCTAAAAACTAGAAAAGACAAAAGATAGGAAAACACCAAGTGGTGGAAGGAAAAAAATGAAGAATAAGATATGATCTTCCTTTGTATTCTTGTGGATGCCGACACCTTTGTCTGTATATGTTCAGGATAGCATCTGATATTTGTAATAAGATCTAGTGACCGCCAATTCAGGCTAACCTACACTAGTCTTTAAGATTGCTAACTTTCCCGTGCTTATAGAACAGGTGCCTTGTGTCCTCTTATTCTTCATCCATGATGTCCCATTTAGCATCAGTTATTCTTTTTACATTTGTGATGAATTTATTGTAGTCTATCTCTAATTTAATTGCTTCATCCAAAATCTTATTGTATCTCTCCACGTCCAGCTCTCCTTGATCAGATATATAAACATATTTCTTGGGTAGCACATTGTCAAACTTTGAGCCCCATAGCCCTAATGGCTTGATCTGTTTGTCATCAGTTCTGATGGTAGGTACAAACCTATTGTAGTTTAGCCCAAACATGTTTAACCTTGCTTCTATCTAGTTTTCTTTTCATTTGAAGAATGACAAGGTGGCTCCAATCTTCTCTATCTATGTCCCAACCAAGGTAACTATCTCTGGTAAGTCTGACCTTAATGGTTGCACACATACCAATCTTTCAAAAAGTCATGTCCTACCAGATAAAGTTGCATAGTAAGGATTTAAAATTGATATAAAATTATTTACTTCTACTTGAAGGCCTGACAACTCAACATAGGCTGTATACACCACATCAATCTTATCCTTAATGGTTTCTATCCTATGCTGAAAAATTGATGCTAGTGCACCTAAAGTTACACTATTATGCTCTTTCATCTCTTTCTCTATTTCAGCTTTTATCTCCCCTGTTTCTTCTGTTTGGACTTCTACATCCTACAACTCTTTAGGCTCAGTAGGGGCTGCCTCTGGCATATCTAGCAGTTGTTGTGTAAGCTTAGCTATGATCTTCCCCTATGCCTTGATCTTTATTATCCCTAACTCTTTGTCCTTGATAATGTCACTAATGTCACTAGTTAGCTTTTTTAGTTTCTCAGACATTTGTACTTCTTTGGCCTCATTGAGTTGGGAAAAGTGAGTTAGCACTTGGGAGATCTCCAAATCCCCTGTATTCTAGACTGACTAGATTATATTATTTCCTTCCATCTTCTCTTGGATGTTCAAAAGGTCTGACTTTTGATTATTTGGAGCCAAGCTCCACATTGGTAGTGTCTGGGACTTGGAGTTGTATCCAAACCCTCTAATCATGTCCCCAACATGTGTCTCTGATGACAATTTAACATCAGGTTGTTTTCTTATTTGATCAATAATAAAGGCTGAGGCCAAGTCCCAATCTTCTACTAGTAATATTACATTGGCCTTAACTAGTTTCCTTTCCTACTCTGGTGTAATCTACTCTAATTTGGGATCATAGTCTTGAAGTGTTTGAAGAGCCTCTTGGGTCACTGGGTCACCACCTACCAACTGTACTTGTGCACCCACCTATTTTTGCTTGTTCTAAATGAGGAAATGTTTAAATTCCTTAGTCTTGATGAAATTATCATCCTTAAGGAATTGATCTTGGTAAGTCAATATCTCATCTTTATAGGGTCTAAGAGGCAACTCTTCCTCCTCTTCCACATCCTTTTTCAATTTCTTCCTTGCTGTGATCTATTTTCTAAATTGACGATCATATGGCTTATTTTTAGTTATGAGGCA
Source organism: Thuja plicata (assembly GCA_018584345.1). Taxonomy (NCBI): domain Eukaryota; kingdom Viridiplantae; phylum Streptophyta; class Pinopsida; order Cupressales; family Cupressaceae; genus Thuja; species Thuja plicata. The sequence continues at coordinate 980,765 of MU227499.1, read as the reverse complement.
TCAATTCTATCTTTTCTCTTCTCTCTTTTTTTATAAGGTTCCCCTATTTCAACCTTTTGTCTCTTATGTGGGGGTTCATTTGTGATTTCTTACTTAGGGACTTCTATTAGGTCAATAATATCTTCACCCTCAGCAACTTGTTCTTCTACAATTTCTTGATTGACTGGAGGGGAACTCAGCATGGAGTATCCTTTATCACTATCATCATCATATTCTGATGATGAGTGCCCCTTGTGGCATTTCTCTTGTACTACTAGTGCATCCTCTAACTGATTACACCAGAGAGTGTGAGAGTTTATCATGGCATCTAGCCTCTTTAAATAAGGCATGTCTCAGAAGAATCCCCCAAAAGCAAGGCCCTTTCTCTTCACCTGCCTCTCTAAATCCATAAGTTCATTGAGCTTATCTTCTCTCTTATACACCTCCTCATCCTCCAAAATATTTGTTATCAACTCCCCTTCCATGCATTCTTCATGGTCTTTGGTGTAGGGGATGGTAGGTGTCAGCAATTTCTTTTCACTTAGGATGAAACCCTCTGTATCAACATACCTATATAGAGCCACATTCATCCTATAATGGCTCATCTAGTTATTTATAGGGTCTAATGCCCTCTTCCCAATTGTGAAATTGTAGATTTTGAATTGCCTTGGGGTAAATGTACCCTTCCTATGTGGAGCAAGGTGTTCCTTATTAGTTGAAATGAGCTGCCTTATGAATTCCATGGCAGCAATCCTTGGTTGCACATGAAATGGCAAGATATGGGGAGGGTGGGTACAACCATACACCCTAATTAATGTGAAGTTGGAGATATTTTTCCACAGCAAGTCAAATTGTGATATTGCTATCAGGATTTAACTGTGTAGTTTTTAAGTCAAACTCATTGACCCATAATTCATGAGTAGTGGTTCAACATGAACCCGTCTCTCATGAGAATGAATGGAACACTTAGCACTCATTGGATATTTGAAGTAATCCAATGAATTCTAAGTGTTCCATTCATTCTCATGAGAGATTGGTTCATGTTGAACCACTACTCATGAATTATGGGTCAATGAGTTTGACTCAAAAACTACACAGTTAAATCCTGATAGCAATATCATAATGTGAAGTTCTTCTCATAATAGAAGTCACCCCAGTTGTGATCTCCTAGCTATTTTTCAAGATATTGGTAGGGTCTAAGTAGTTGAATGACTTTGATTGGTAGCCTAGTCTTATTGACACCTAGGCAGTGAAGAATTGGATATACTACCCAATTTTCAAAGGCACATAACTCCTTCTCCCTAGAGGTGTAACTCCACACTCTTAGCCAGAATGGAATGGGGTTAGGCCGACCGTGATGAAATGTCTATGGACTTAAACATTGGCAATTCATGATGGGGAAGTTGTAGTACAGGATCAAATGCATTAAAATAGAGTAATGCATGAATCTAGGGTTGTCTTTCTTATTCTGAATATCCACAAACCCCTAGTGCATCTGATCAATGATATACTAAATATAATCAAAATTAGTACTGGTGTGAGGGCTCTGCATTTCCAACACTATCATTAGGATATTTGAAGTAATCCTCTCTATCCCTCCATATTTTTCTATCACTCTACATAGTGCATATGATATATACTTCATATCGAAGTTCAAATCTTTGTAGTAATATGGGGCATTTCCTGGAATAGGTGCAATATAGTTCTTCATTCTCTTTGAAACATGGTGTTCTTGAATCAATTTGGCAGAAATACCACTGTCCCTTGTATATCTATTCTCCAAAATCTTCAGGTTAATCTTATTAGCCATGGGATGGTAGACAATAAAGGCTTTCATGAAGGAGTTTATGTCTAGGGTAACTAGGGCTTTTCCATCATCCCTCTTGATTGTTTTTGTTAGGGTGTCATATCTATAAGCCATTTCCAAGATGAAATCGACATCAAAAAATATGTGTGGGATAATAATCTTGGCCAATCGATAGGTCCATGGGCTCGATATGGGTACAGCTTCATCACTATTATTATAGAAATAATTGTATAAAGAAAACCTAGAAGACCCTGGGGTTTTGGCATCTGTAATAAAGCTCAAATTATCAGTAAGGGTATCAACACTTACCTTTCTATTCTGAGTTGACCCTGGTCGTAAGGAAATGAATTCTTCTAAATATTTGTGTTTCCCTTTCATGTCATCATCTACATCATCACTCCTTCCACTGTTAGATGCCACACTTACTGCCCTACTCATTTTTTCCAGTTCCAATATATGTTACTAATGTTGAAACAAATCTCCTCAAAACCCTCACCACAGGCTATCAATTGCTCTGTAATCTATAATTCTGAGCACTAAAAATACTGCCAATCACAATTACTTATGAATAATGGACCAGGAAATCACCTTTATCAATATGCATTGCTGGAGAGCTCTACTTCTTAGAAAATGCTGAACTCTTTAAAATTTCTAGCTCTGAAAACTTGGAAGCTTGGTAAGAATGAAATGATAATGGATAACTTACTTATAATTGAGAAATCATTGTAGCCATCTCTTCACAACTGGTAAAATTACAATTCAGTTACTTCCACTATTAGTTTACGCACTTTGACATCAATTCTGGTTCTAGCCGTGGCAATTCAAACTAACATGTAATCAATTTTCAATGAGTGCTTTTGCTTATAAAAACCTTATAAAATTCAAAAAGAGATCAAACTCAAATCTGATTGGCTATTTTTAGTCATATTTTGGCTACTTTTCCATCTGTCAAAATATTTGAAATCTTATTGGTCAGATAATGTCCAACACGGCGTTCAAGAAAAGTCATCTTTTAACTCTGGTTTTGCTTCTGGCGACCTAGCGACTATATAATCTCCTTGTCACTTGATATTGATTTTGACTATGGTTTGTTACTGAGACTTAGCAACTGCTGTTGGATCAAACTTTAGATCAACGGTTTTCTCCATGTTGCTTGATCCTTTTACTTAACTCATCTTCTTATAGAGACATCGTGACTAAGCCTTTTCTTAATTGTTCTTCAACCTCAGGTCACATCTGAAGACTTGGTGACTCTTATATCTCTATGTCACTGAACCAAATCTATAACTCATGGTTTATCTAGAGACCTTGCGAATAAGACCTTTAGTCTCTTTATCGCTTGATTATTTCACTTTTATGATTTCCATGTGGAGACAACACAATTTTTGTTGATATTCTTTTCCTCTGCATTTGACAGTTGTCGCTAAGTCACCTGATCTTCATATCAAACCCTAATCTTTCTCGAGACTTAGTGACTGATGAACATGTGTCTTATTTTTCCTCTTGTCTCCTGATCGCTAGATCCTATTTGAATTTTCAACTTCTTATAGAGACCTCACAACTACCATCAGATTTAGCTTCCATCTTGTGGTTTTCGCTAAGTCTCTTGATCATGAAATTAACTCATGGTGTCTTCTGTGAATAGCCGACAACACTGTTATCCAAACTGACTTTTAACTAAGGTTTATCTAGAGACTCGGTGACTATTAATTCTCCATGTCACTAGATAACTTTGAAACTATAGGGCTTATCATGAGATAACCCGACCACTGTTAGATCAACTCTTGAGATGAATGGTCTGCACCAAGTCTCCTGATCTTCAAAAGCATATTCTTTTTGTTAAGAGACAACGCGACCAATGCATTTTTCCAAGTCTCCGAATTGAATGGAATATTAATTTTTCTTCACGAGACCAAGAAACTAATAATAAGCACATGCAAATAACTCAGACATAAGTTATGAAAAAGGTAACATGAAAATAGAAACTTGGCTGAGAAATTAGGGCTTTTTTGCATTTCGAATAGAAATAACCTTAAGATTTAGGGTTTTTGGCATTTTTGGCTAGGTTAAGGGCTCAAACATTTATTTTTAGAGGTATAAGAGCAATTTCAACCATGATTTTTAACCTTTCGAGCGTAGGTTTGACAGGAAACTTCAAAATTTTACAAGTAAAACTCAAAAATAGGAAATACAACCAACTGTGGCTCTCTCTGAGGATGGCTAAATATAAGTTTATGACAAGAACCATAGAATCTCTAGTTGAAAACCTCTTCAAAAAGCAAAGGCAATGCTAACTAACCTACTGCAGGAAAGAAACAAACTAGTAAAAGGAAATTATCGTACATATAATACATACTTACTTGTGCATGATAATTTGATTTTCAATTGAAAAATCTATTTTAGAAATTTCCCATGCATTGGAAATTTGAATTCTTCTCTATTCATATTATTTAGAAGATAATAATCCTTACCAAATCTCTGTGAAATATCGAAAGGTCCAAGCCATAATGACTCAAAATTTGTGTGCTTTCCTTTATCTTCTACTCTTACATTCCACTGCAGAACAATGTCATATGGTTGGAGTTTTCTATTGCTAGCCCTTTTTAAAAAAAGATATTTCATCTTTTTCTACAACTTTATGTTCTCCTTTTGGCTATCCTTTCTAATTTCATCCAACTCTGCCAATTGCATCATTCTATTTTGCATATTGTCAGAAAGTTCTAATTGTTCTTTTAGTATGAACTGATATACTGGTAACAAATTATTAATAGACATTCTTGACTTCATACCATATACAAGCTCAAATGGTGATTTTCATGTTTCTTTTTTGACTGTTACCCTGTAAGCCCATAATGCCAATTTCAAATTTGTATGTCATGCTCTCTTGTTCTTCTCAAGAATCTTCTTCAAGATCTTCAATATAATTTTGTTACTAGATTCAACTTGTCCATTTTCTTGAGGATGACATGGGGATGAGTATGACATCATTATCCCATATATATCAAAAAAATCTTTTATCTCATCTAATCTAAAACACAAGGCATTATCCATTACTAACTTTGTAGGCACACCAAATCCAGTTAAAATATTTTTCATTAAAAATTTAGTAACCACCTTACTTGTTGCCTTTTTTGTGGGTATAGCTTCAATCCATTTTGTAAAATAATTTGTGGCTACAAGTATCCAACTATGTCCACCACTAGATTTTTCTTAAAATTCACCTATAAAATTAATTCCCCACATAGAAAAAGGAGCTTCAACATTCACAGGATTCAGTAATAGGGCTCCTAAAAATTTTAACTTATTTGTTGTCATGCCCCAAAATATGGGCATTAAAACCTTAACCAAATGAACTTAAACTTTCCATAATACTCCTATGCAATTTTGACAAATTAAGTTAATTGAAAGTTTACAATATATTAACAGCATCGATTAAATTTATAGTCCTTAAGATTCATCTTCCACTATTTTTAGTAAAACATTCATTAATTCATTTTGGGATAACCATCATTTCAATAAAGATTCAAATAGTGGAAGATGAATCTTAAGGACTATAAATTTAATCGATGCTGTTAATATATTGTAAACTTTCAATTAACTTAATTTGTCAAAATTGCATAGGAGTATTATGGAAAGTTTAAGTTCATTTGGTTAAGGTTTTAATGCCCAGATTTTGGGGCATGACATTTGTGAACCTTTGACATGGCTCACATCTCTTGAAAAATGCATGGGTATCTTTGAATAGGCTAGGAAAAAAATATCCAGCCCTTAGAATATTGTGGGCAGTAGTCTTGGCAGTAAAATGACCTCCACATACCCCAACATGCATTTTAGTTAACATCTTCTCAGATTGGCTTTGATCTAGACATAGAAATAATACACCATTTCTATATTTCCATTATAAATCTTCTTGTACTAAAGTGTATCTTTGAGCCTGTAATCTGAGGCTTCTCTTTTGGTTATCTGTCATAGCATTAGGACACTTGGCATTTTTCAAGAAATATACAATATCAACATAAAATGGTTGTTTCTCTATACTTGTGATTGTTTGATCATGTATCTTGGTATTATTTACTTGTACTAGATCCAAGTTCTCCTCTCTAATAAGTTTTGACAAAACTCGACCTCTCACCAATTTTGTAATGTGTATTTCTAGGTTGAACTCCTTTATTCAATAAATCCACTTACATCTCTTACCAATCACTTCTGATTGGGTAAGAATGTCTATCAGTGCTGAATGAGGAACATATGCCAGCACCTTAGCACAAAATAAGTATGGCCTAAAATATTTTATAGATTTTACTAGGGCATATGCTTGCTTTTCCATCATTTCATAATTTAGTTCTGCAGCTTGAAGGGATTTACTAAAAAAAGCTATTGGATGTTCAAATCCTTCATCATCCTTTTGTAACAGAACAACAACAATAGTGTGAAAAGATGCAAATGAAAATAAATAAAAGGGCTTACAGTATTCTGGTGATTTTAAAATAGGTACCTCTTGTACTACTTTCTTAATTCTCTAAAATGCTATTTGAGCTTCCTCATTCCAGTGAAATTTTGTATCTTTCTTTAGCAACTTGATAATTGGTTTGACAATCTCTGCAAAATTAGCTATGAATATTTTGAAAAAATTTATCTTTCCTAAGAAAGATTGTACTCCTTTTATATTTTTTGGAGCAGTGACCTTTTGAATAGCCTCTATTCTCTTAGGGCCTATCCTGACTCCATCTTTGGACACTATATTTCCTAATAACTTTCCTTTTGTGACTGCAAAATAGCATTTTCTAGGGTTTAGTGAAACACCATATTCTAAAGCCTTATTAAAAAATTTCTTTAGATGCTCACAGTGATCCCTTGCTTTTTTAGAATATACAGTCAAATCATCTTGTTAAATAACCATGAATAAATCAATAAATTCTTTAAATGCCACATCCATGGCTCTCTGGAAAGTTTCTCTTGCATTTATTAATCCAAAGGGCATTCTAACATAAACATAGGTTCCCCATGGAGTAGTAAAAGTAGTCTTGAATTTCTCTAATTCTTTCACAAGTACCATGTTATAGCCTGAGAATCCATCCATCATTGATAGCAACTCACAACTAGTTACCCTATGAAAAATTGCTTCCATGTTTGGTAGAGAATAGTTATCCTTTAGGGAAGCAATATTCAATTTTTTGAAATCTACACACAGTCTTATATCACCATTCTTCTTTCTTACTGGTACTAGGTTTGAGACCCAAGTTGAGTGTCTGATAGGCTGAATAATTCCAACATCTTTTAACTTCATCAACTCTTGTTGCATCTTAGGAGCCAACATAGGATTAATTGGTCTCTAATTTTGTCTTCTTTGAGTGGGATTTCATGTTGGAAAATATCCTCTCTATAAGCCTTAAGATATTCATATGACCAAGCAAAAACATGCTTATGTTTTCATAGTAATTTTATCAGGTTGGTTCTAACATGAGATTCTAATCCTTTTCCAATGTAAACTATTTGAGGAGTGGTCTTTGAACCCAAGTTTATCTCCTCTAGATCCTCAATTTTAATATTGCTTACCCTCACTGTATGTTCATTTTGATCAGTAAACAATGCCTCAAGTTCTACCAATCCTTTAGGAATTTGGTTAGAACCCAGTTGGACAACCTCATCCCCTAGTACACAATCCTTACCATCAATGACCTCAAGTAGATTATTACAATCTATACACTGGTCCTCATAATGATCAAGGCACTGAAGAAATCTAAGGATATCTTGGTCATCCTCAAAAAATTTCCAGTTGTAAATGTTGTCTGGGACAACTGTTCTTCTTTTAACTTCCACAATTGACACCCCATTTAAGGTCATATCATCAGTTTTCAAAGACACATTGGCCAAGAAATATGCCATAATGTTTCTAGACCTTTCTACCCAATTGATATTAAAGGCATCAAATAATTCTATTTGGTCCCAAATAGAATGTGTATACATTTTTAATCTATCATTATTTACAACATATTTGGACCTTACTTGGGCTACTACTAACTCTAAGTTGCCATAAAATTTTAAAAACTTTATACAATGCTTAGTAGCAATTTCTAGCCCTAGAAACAAAGATTCATGTTTTGTTGTATTATTTGTTCACTGAAAAGATAGCAGAAAAGAATATTTGAATGTGGTACCTGATGGAGATATGAGTAGAACTCCAGCTTCGGATCCTTCTTTTGAACAGGCTCCATCAAAGTACATCTGCCACAAACCATCACTCTGTATAGATAACTCCTTCACCAAAGGATCAACATTTTCACATTGGTGATCACTCCTTTTGATTCTAAAATTGTCCATGTCAATGTCAACACAATAATTAATGTCTGTATCCTCAAGCAGTTCTATCATATGAGGTGTTCTTCCTTCTCTAGATACCTTTACATTATTTCTAGCTATATTGAAAGTGGCATAGGGTAGGTCACACTGTATACTGCCACCCATTGAAGCACTCCATTTTCTAGATAACAACATGCCATAGTGTGGTGGTATGTCAACCACCAATACACTCATAGTTAACACTATATCTGGGCACATGGCTAATTTGTAGGGCAGGGCTTCAATAGTTCCAACAACAAGGATTTCTCTTGAGTCCATTGCTTGAAATATCCCATAAGGAGTATCCACTTGTAAACCCATGGATCTCATAATTTTTGCAGGCATGACTGTATTGGATGCTCTAGAATCTGTCATACAATTTTTTAGCATCTTTCTATTTATAACCAATGTTAAGAAAAATGGGTCAACAACCCTTGCAGAATTGTTTGTATTTAAGTAAATCTGAGGGATCTCAAAAATCATCCCCTTAGGTTCCTTTCCCTTTTTGTTGATCTTCTTTTCAATATGCTCTATTTTCTGAGGTTTTATCAGTGATACATTATTCAATACTGGAAGAACTTTATCTTTGTGTTCTTTTATTCTCATCATCTCAAGGAATGGGACCTTCATAGTCATGTGAGATAGGCACTGCCCCATACCTACTGGATTATACTTTACATCAATTGTTTTAGGATTTTCTACAATGATATTATTATCTTCTATTTGAATATTCACAGCAGGTTCTTCCCTCCTAGATTTCTTATTTTCCACTTTAGGTGAAGAAGAACTTGCTTCTGGCTCTTTAGCCTTTTCTACATGTACATCCTTTTGTTCACTGGCTTTGTTTACCATTTTAACCTTAAGTCTATTTACATTTTCCCCAGGTCCATATTTTTTAGGTACATATTTGGCATCTATTTTATTTTCTTTTATGAAGATGCCTGATGGTTGAATACCAGCATTACCCACCACTCTGTTTCTTAGGTGATAATTTTTTCTAGCTTTGTTTACCAAATCAATAGTGATTCTAGATTTTTCCTCATCAGAGGATTTTCTCACTACTGAGGATTCCTGACTATATTGGGCATAAAATCTTATGTCGTCATCCCTTTCTTCTTCTTCACTATCAGACAAAATTTGTAGCTGAAGAATTTCAATTCTTCCTTGCAAGCCATATATGTCATGATTTTCAATATCTTCATCAGAATCCATATCATGACAAGAATATGTATTATTCATACTGTAATCACATGAATCATCTTCATCCTTTTCTTGCTCCTCATTTTCTTTTAAATCTAAGGAAATAATGCAAAAATTAGGACTGTGTGGTGCCTCACAACCTTCACACCAAAATTCATCATTGCACATGTGAATAGTATTTTTGTGTAATGGATCAGGAGTCCTATTCTCAGGTTTGTCCTTCCTTAATGGAGAAATAGGCTTACCATCTTTAAATTGGTTACCGTAGGGGTAGTTTTGCATCCTATTTTTTGGATTGTAATTGTTATTATAGGATGGCTTATTATTTTGTGGATCCTTGTACTCCCTGTAGTCAGGTTCCTTTTGATTGCTTCTATTAAAGCATGGGTTTTCTCTTTTACCCAATTTCCCTGATATTCTCCTGTTCATTTCTATATTGAGAGCTATTTTATAGGCTTTTGTTGAAGTTCTAGGATTTTTTATCTCTCAGTGCATAGGCCATTTTTGAATCAAAGGCAATAAGATAGGTAGCAAGACATACCTTTTGGTCCAGCTTCATTTTTTGGAACAACTTATGCATAGATCGCTGAAATATTGTATTGAAATCTATTACTTATTCATTTGAGTTCTTCCTTATGTTGTTAAATTTATTAACCAAAAACCCTTCATTAGTCTTATCACCATATTGATCGTTGAATAGATCAATCAGTTCGTCCATTGTTCCTAAAGAACCATGAGATAAGCTCCTAAACCATTCCACAGCATCTTCTAGTAGAGATTGTACAAATAATTTCATAAGAACATCTTCATGATTGATATTTAAATAATCTATAACATCAAAGAATTTTCTCAAATGTTCTTCACAAGTTACAACATTATTACCTAAAAATTTTGGGAGATTCTCTCCCATATCCTCTAGTATTACATTAGGGTAACCTGGAATTCCAAAGAAATAAATTTCTTGTACCCTTTTGTAGGAAGGGGTCTCCTTTGAAAATTTTCATTCTCCTTGGGAGAAAAGAATTTTCTATGGCCTTTGAAAGAAGCCTTATTTGTTGATGTTGTATCATCTTCTGTATCAGCAAAAGAAATCGTAGTTGACTGCAAGAAGTCAAATTTTCTTTTCATTTCAATAGTGGCAGCTTCTGCTTCAGCTTTTTCCAACATCTTAGCCAAAGTTTCCTTTTCTTTTCTAATCTTTTCAAGGTCAATGTCTAATTTAGACATTTTCTCAGTCAATTTCTTTTGAGTTTTAGGCTTCTCAACTTCTGTTTCTGCAACTTTAATCTTTCTTTATATTTGAAGTCTTGAGGACCTAAATTTTGGTGGGTGCTGGGAATCTCCTGGTCTCTGTGAGACCTCTCAATATTATTTGTAGCTTGATGTCTCAAGATTCTTTTCCTATACTTGTCAACATCTTTCTACTCATGTTTTATTTTTATTTTTATGTTCTTTTGCCCTTTTATCTATTGAATAAGGGCTAGTTGTTTTATGAGGACTCTTTCTTCCTCTACAAGTTCTCATCAGAAGGAACCTCTGAGTCTAAACTAATTGTATATGTTCCTTCTCTTTCACTAGAGGTGGTAGTGACTGCATAGGTTTCTAATCCAAGGCTTGGGGCTTCTCCATATTCTAAGGCACTCTCTTCTTGACTAGATTGATTATTGCTTTTCCTTCTGGTGCTATTCTCTTCACTTCTTAGAGAAGAATTATTGATGCTTTCCTAGTTTTTATTTTGTCTCCAAGACATTCTGGTTTTTGAAGTAGTGGGAATCCCACTATCCAACTCAACTTCTGGATTATTTCTCATTCTAGACCTAGTATTCATATTTGAAAATATATACCTCATTTTTCCACTGATCATAGAGATTTTACTTTTAGAGTCGCCACCCAAACTTGGGAAATAATGAATACTACTAGAATGACTTAGGCCAGTTTAACTAAAAATTTGATTTATCTTCTGAAACTAGGGATTTTGAATACTTCAATGAAGACTTTATAATCTCTATCCTCAGTAGATTTGTTAGTTTGTAAGCTGCAACTTGGATGGGAAAAAACAATATATGGTATTCAAAATTGAATCTTCTTCAACTAGAGTTTGAGATAAATCTTTCAAATTCCCAAGCGGAGTCGCCAGTTTTTTAGCTCTTTTTCTTGCAGTACAACTTTTAATGTGATAGTATACTTCTATAATTGAATGAAAACTCATATTTCATGTAAGAGAAAGGATAATTAATGAGGGTATTAGATAACATCTAGGGAAACTATTACCTCCTCCTTCTTTTTTGAGATCCATTGACTCAGCCAGGTATTACCTATGGATGATTACTGAATAACAGTATCTTTTAAGTGGATTATCTTCTTACTAAAATTCTAAAATGCCTTTTAATGGATCAAAAAGTAAATGACTACGCAAATGAATATGAACATCCTGATACAAAGCTTAATGAACCATACTAGTATTTTGAGAACAACAATTAGTAAGGTAATAAGGATTCTCATCCTTCTTCCTTTTTCAGTTCTTATGAACCTCAGGAGGGATAACCTATTTTGATTCTCTCTTAAAGGAATCAGTAAATTTAATTGTATTCCTTGAACACAATTACTTGATTGGAATGTATATTTGAAATGTGAATGATTTGATAAATTAAAATACTCCTTGGATAATGAACAATTACTTAGCCATCTATAAACGAGTGCCTTATCCTTGGGCTATAAGTCAATATCTGGTATAAATCCACAATAAGGTGATGAATAAAACATTTTCAACAAAGATAAAATGCCTTACATATTATCCTCTCTCTACAAATATATCATCAGATCCTTAAACTAATGCTAAGCTCTTTGGGGTCACTTGAAATAATTAATCCTTCCTTGAAGGAGCTTACAAATGACTACACAACCACCTTGGGATCAGTATGCCTAAATGCCTTACAAGTAAACATACAAGAGATATAATATTAATAAAAAGAGACAATCCAAGATGCAGAAAAGAGATTGAAAAATATTTGTATTAATTTCTTAAAGCTTCAAATACATATAGATAGACAAATAGTGCAAAGGCTCAGACAAAGTTTAGTAGTCTGCCTTGTAATATATTTCATTAATTTACAACTCCAACCTCTTTAAAAAATGATACAATAGAACTATATATAGGCCTAAACCATCTTGGAATCCTTAATATAAGGATGCAACAAGCTTTAGATGGTTTAGAAGACCTAACCCTAAAAACTAGAAAAGACAAAAGATAGGAAAACACCAAGCGGTGGAAGGACAAAACTAAACAATAAGATCTGATCTTCCTTTGTCTTCTTGTGGATGCAGGAACCTTTGTTTGTATATGTTTAGGATATTATCTGATATTTGTAATAAGATCTAGTGACCGCCAATTCAAGCTAACCTACACTAGTCTTTAAGATTGCTAACCTTCCTGTGCTCATAGAACAGGTGCCATGTGTCCTCCTATTCTTCATCCATGATGTCCAAGTCAACTGTAACATAATTTATCTTCTTGGGATTTGTCATGATATCAGATGCTATTACATCTTCCTCCTTTGGCCACTCAAAGCTCTGTATACTTTCCAACTAGGCCTTCCACCTCTCCAATCTGGCATCAGTTATTCTTTTTACATCTGTGATGAATTTATTGTAGTGTGTCTCTGCTTTAATTGCTTCATCTAGAATATTATTGTATCTCTCCATGTCTATCTCTCCTTGATCGGATATATAAATATCTTTATTGGTTATCAAATTGTCAAACTCTGAGCCCCATATCCCTAATGCCTTGCTCTGATTGTCCTCAGTTCTGATGGGAGGTACAAACATGTTGTAGTTTAGCCCAAACATGTTTAACCTTGCTTCTGTCTGTTTTTATTTTCCTTTGAAGAATGAAAAGGTAGCTCCAATATCCTCTATCTATGTCCCAACCAAGGTATCTATCTCTTGTAATTCTAACCTCAATGGTTGCACACATGCCAATCTTTCAAAAAATCTTATGCTACCAGACCAAGTTGCATAGTGTTAGCACTGCACCAAGAAATTTCTTTGAAATTTTAGCTTTGATTTTCCTGGGCTTTCTTGGTTTAAAATCCTATGCCTTACCACACAAAAAGAGGTCAAAAAACTCTTTTTAAGTTATGTTTAAGTGTTGTGGCTTTTTCACATTGGTCTTTTAAACATGTCTCTAAGTTGTGCGGGTGTGCGACGAGTCTTTAGTTTTTAAAAAATCACGCAGTCGCGATGAGATTATGTTAGGTCCTAATTTTTTGTGCGAGTGAGTGGGCTGGGTGTTTTAAAGTGTAAATCATGCAATCCCAATGTCTTGTGAAATTTGGGTTGTAGGTTAGTGATTGAGCGGGTTAAGAATGATTAAGTTTGTCGCTCACTCACTAAGAGTTAACTTTATAAAATATTGGACCAACGAGTCAATGATGGGTTAAGATTTTGTATGTCACACAGTCACTTTAAAGTTATGTTGTCCATATCATGCTTCACAACCAAGCGAGCCTTGTTAAAAAATAAAGCAGTCGCATACTCGCATCAGGTTGTATGTTTGTCTTACAAGTCAGCGACTGCATGACAAAGTCATGTTCTAGAGGTCGCCCACTCGCTTAGGTTCTAACTCACTTGTATTTTGCAGTGCGAGTATGTTGTAAATGCATGAAGTACCAATTTGAAAATTCACTGCTTAGTCACAGAGGCATTCTTCAAAGTTCTTAAAAGAGGTGCGACTAAGCGACTGTGGGACCATTCATCACTTCGCTCACTCGCTGATGCTTTGAGGTGATAAAAAATGAACTCACGAGTGTGCGATAAATTAAAAGAAGAAAGATATCGCTCACTCACCCATCAACAAAGATGAAAGGAAAAGGGTTAGCGATTGTGCGACTAGAGAAGAAGGTTGACAGTTGTGCACTCGCAGTCAATAATAAAGTTAAGTTTTCAGGCTCGCGAGTTCGCGACTGAGCAAAGAACAAAATCCATCGCTCACTCACTAAGTGATTGAAAGCTAGAGTATTTTGTAGTGTGAGTGAGTGACCAGATAAAGTATATGGTAAACAATGAACGTCACTCACTCGCTCAGATCCAAAAGATATAGTTTGATAGCCAGGGAGTGTATGATTATGGAATAACTAAAAGATAAGGTGCATACTCGCTTAGTCGCCAAGATTCAGGTGATGTGAAATATTGACTAGTGAGGGTGCGATGGGTTGAAGTAAAGGTAATATCGCTAGCTCGCATGAACCCAAAAGAAAAATGTAGAAAGATAGTGAGTATGTGACTGTCAAATGATGAAGTACATATTAGGTCATCACTCACTTGCAGAAGGTGAAAGGCGGGGTAAGGATAGATGGAAAGTATGTGACTAGTTAAATAAAAGGGGTGCGTCACTCACTCGCAAGAACGTTTCCAAAAGTAAATAAAGTGTAGTGTGTTGGCTAGTTTCAGGCTGACGAGTGCTAGAGGGGAGAAAAGTGTACACTTTCTTCCAGCTAGGATCAAATAATGCAAGTTGATGGCAACATTAATGACATAATGAAATCTTCATGACAGTGCAAGTGCAGGAATTTGGCATTCAAGTGGACAAGACATAGTCCTTAATGGCTATAAGTGTAAATGATTGAGTTTGATTCTGTACAGCTCTCATTTCTGCACTCTGAGTTTTTCCTGTGAAGGGTAAGAAGCTTATTGGTTTGGAGAATTGTATTTGAGACAGTATAATTCAAAAAAGAAGGATGGGTCAAGATATTGTTCCTACTACCTCACAAGGGTCTGGAAAGAAGAAGGAAGTTGCACTAAAGAAATATACCAAAGAATTTGCCGAGTTGTTGTCTGGAACTCTGAATACAAACAACGCAAATTGGGAAGAATGGAGTGATAAATGATCTCAATGCAGAAATCTGGTAACTCCAGAGTACTCTAGTAGTACTTTATTTTATTATTTTTGGAATAATAGGGTCAAGCCAGTCCCAATTTGCAATCCATGGGATTTGAATAGGGCTAAATCGATTGTGCCTAACGTCTATGTTGACATTTTTCTTATTAGGGAGTTAGAAAAAAACTATTGCCCAATAGCTAGGGTAATTAGGAAAAAGAACAAGGAAACCCTAGTCTCCATAGATAGAAGGTCAGTGGTTGAGGTATTTGGAATCATCGGTGCATTATGCACTGATATTGATTTGACGAAGATTAAAGCTGATTATGTCAAGAGAGAGCATTTGATCAAGAAGTATGAAATGCCTAAGTTTATGCCCAGAGTAGATAGGCACATGGTGAAGATTCTAGACAATTTCAAGCCACCTTTTGACTTATCTTTGTTTCATCATTATGTAAAATGCACTGTGTATGGTTTGAGTAGGGTTTTAGGCCTTGATGGAGATTCTATAGTATCTCAAGAGATACTTATTATGGTAATGAACATCCAGCACCCATAAGTCAACACTGATTGTGACCATGTTGGCTACATAGTTGATGCTATCCATGCTGGATTATTAGAAATACAGTCAGATAATCCAACACCCACTTTCAAACATTACTCTCATCTAATGTACATGATTTTATATTATAATAGAGCATCAATGGAGAAAGAGCTTGAGCTATTTGTATCAGAATATGGTGTGGAGGCACTAATCCAAAGATGGACTCAAGTGTGGGATAGTGCATCTATCAATTCATCATTTGTATGTTTTTGCAACTGGATTGTGTATCCAATTTTTGATCTATTAGGAACAGACAGGCACAGACTTTTGTATGAGGTTAGAAAATTTCTGAGACCATGGGAGTATGTCCCTAATTGGCCCACCATCAAAGAAGTAAATAGGTGGGAGGCGAAGCTGAAAGGATGAAAGAGATATTGTTAAACAACAAAAAACAAACCTTGTTCAGGCTTTGGAAATAAGCTGACATCCGTGTTCGGTTGCAAAATTTTGTTTCTAGTTTGTTGTAAATTTGTTGCAAAAAGTTTTGTAATCCTTCCTCGTATGTCGGTAGCTTGTTGCATCCTTATGTTATAAAAGGATTTCAAGACTACTGGGAAAGGGATAGCCATTTCATTTTTGAGAGGATACCAAGATAATTGTAAACCTTGGTTTTGAGAACCAATATATTAGGTCTTTTGGAGAAATATCTGTTGAATGTAGCAAGTGATTATGACTTTTGAATAAAATCTAGTTCACAATTTTTGAAGCATTTAATGGGTATTCTGTCTTCATTTTAGCGTTTTGAATTTTGTCTAAATTGAATGTTCTAGGAATGTTTCAATTTATATATCTGTCAGGCAGATTATGAAATACTTCTAGGGTTCTTTCAAGGAGAGAATATAAAAAAGCCTTAGAGATACTTCAATAAAATTTAGGGTATAAAATGAATTTGATGGATTAATTTAATTAAGTGTACTGAGGTAGATGTACAAGTTATATCTATGTTTGTTTCAGATGTTGTAATTGCCTTAAGTTTTATCCCTAATCATGCTGGTTAAAACTATTCATAAATGACTCCATGCCCTAGGATTGAGCACTGGTCTATTTTTCATTTAATCAAATGACTATCATTGTTAAAATCAATCTTTACTTTTAGTCTGGTTTGTTTTAGTAAAAGTTACAGTGACCAGTTCCTGTAATTCCATCCATAACAAACTAGAATAATTTAGTGATTTCATTATTCTAATTTTTAAAGGGTAACCCCACCCGAGTTAGTGGAGCTCAAAGTGTAGGAGGTTTCAAAACCTTGTTTTTGTTGTTCTACTCTGTGCTTGGTCAGTGTCAGGGATAAATAGAGTGAACCCTCTGAGGAATATTTTCACATCAGCAAGAAAAAGAAACAACAGAAAATGGAGACTCTACTGGGGACTTTTATCATGGAATGTGTGAAAGGTTAGTCTGAAAACAACATTCCATAATATAGATATTTTGAAGTCCAGTTTATGAAATCACATGTTGTGTATTTGCATCTTATATATCCTCAAATATCATTGTCAAAAAGTGAATCCTACTTTTCCCAAAGATTTGGGTGGCGACTCCGGTTATTGGTTATAGTATTTCCAAGGGGAGTACTAGCAGATTAAGTGTGTGAACATTCATTTTGAATATAATGAGGAATACAAAAGCAAACATGAAGAATCAATCTCAGGCAACGTCAGAAAGTAGTAGTTCCAAAAATTCCAAAAGAAACCACTCGAGAAAAGGGGAATCCTTTAATAATACTTCCTGGAAGCCTAGGTCAGTAGGCCTAAGCCAATCATTAGATACTATTCTTGAGAAAGAGAATAATAAACCCTTGAATCCTGAATCTGACACAATTGGTTACTTTGAGGACATATTTAACCCTAGAAAAAAATATATGTTCTAGGAAAAGGGGGAAGCATCCTCCTACTTTGAGGGTGTTCCCTGTGAGAGGGTTGAAGAGTAAAAGCCAAAAAACCAAGTGAATGTAAATGATTCTTCTAGTTCTGATATTGAGGAAGTCCTCAGAGATAATAATCTTTTGAGGAGGGAATTGGATGAACTATTACTTATTAAGCAAAGGAATGATGAAGCTAGAGAAGAAGAGGTTATAAATGCTATTAATGAAAGGGAAACCTTAAAAAAGTGAGTTGCTCAGTTGAAGTTGGCATCTCAGGGTGCAAAAGAAGGATTTCATGGTTTAAATAAGGAGCTTTTTGGAGACGTAGATACTCTGAGAAAAGGATTCCATGAAAGAGAACATTTTCTCAGGAAGGGTGAACCCAAGGATACATATCCTATAGTGAGACAAGTTGTTAATTCTAAGTCAAAAATCCTCAAGCCTCAGATAGTTACACAAAATGTATCAGCAACTAATGTTAGACAAGCAAATGTTGACAAAGGAAAACAAAAGATCACTGGGGTTAGCTTTTTTCAACCTAAAATTTAAGAGGGTGTGTCTCAAGATGTATTTTCACTTAATATGGAATTAGAAAGGGCAAGAAAGGCCAAAGATGACATTGCAAAATAGCTGGAAAAAGCTTAGTTGGAAGCTGCTGCTGCAGAGATGAAAAATACGATTGCCTTCCTAAATTCCATGACCAATCCCAATGTGACAAGTAATACTACTAACTAGACCATCCCTATATTCAATTCTAGTGTTCATACCAATAATGCCAATACAAATATCTAGACACATAGTGCAACCCAAGGGGTTGTATCACAGTCAGGAGTGAGTGGGCCTAGTAGAAATATTAGCCT
>MU227499.1:946951-962190 GCA_018584345.1 Thuja plicata | reverse complement strand
GGGTTGTATCACAGTCAGGAGTGAGTGGGCCTAGTAGAAATATTAGCCTCCACAATATGGGCATTGGTCAGAACAATAACAGTATCACACAGAATGTTGGCCAGAATATGGTTTCAAATTTTCAAAGGAGACCCATTCATCTAGAAAGATATAGACAGCTATTCTTTGATGGGATCCCTGGCCAACCAAACCTTATCCTAATCAGGTCAGGATTAAATTCCTAAGTTTAGTGGGAATAATGCCATAACTGGTGAAGAACATCTGAAAGTATTCTCTGATACAATGAATGATTATGAGATTGGAGATGAAGATGCTATAATGAAATTATTTGTGCAATCCTTGACTGAGGATGCAAGAGATTGGTACCGGGGTTTGCCTAATCATAGTATTTATTCTTGGGATGAATTTGTTAGAAGTTTCAAAGAGAAATATGGTGACAAGATAAATTCTATTTTTATGTTGAATGAATTCAACAGCCTAAAAAAATTCACTAATGAAGGCATTACTGAATTTAATGTAAGATTTTAGAAGGCTATATACAAGTTGTTTCAAGTATTAAGATCAGATGAAAATGTGTGTGTTACTACCTATTGTAATGCTCTGGATAGAAAAATAGCTTATCTGCTAAGGGAAAAAAACCCTCAAACTATGGGAGAAGCATATAAGTTGGCTATAAACATAGAAAGAAACAAAAGGGCTTCTGGTAAGCTTGGTAAACAGGATGACAATAGGATTTGGAGAGAACCAAAAACACAGCCTAATAAGAGCCCCAGGGAAGAAGATAAAATGGATGCATTAGTAACTATAGTGAAAGATCTTGCTGCCAAGGTGGATAAGAATGAGAAAGGATTTCAAAATAATAGGCCACAGTACCAAAGGCAGGATAAACCTTATAGACTTCAAGATTTCCCTTGTAAGACTCAGTGGAAGGATGGGAAACCTATGTCTAAGGAATGTAATGATCCCAAGAATAGAGAGATTCCTGACCCATTAAAAAACAATAGTGCCCATAATGTGGAAAACACTCCTTGGTGTATAGCCTGCAATATGCCCCATTCCCCATATCAATGTGTAGTAGCTCTAGGCTTATTGGATCAACATGAAAACATTGGAACACAAGAAAATCAAGGTGAGAAGAAACCTATAGTAAATATGTGTGCACTCACTATTGAAGATGATAATGGTAGTTCAGAAGAAGAATCAAAAGAAGAGATCCCAATTGCAGTGAAAAATACTAGCACTAAAGTAGAGCAATTCCAATTTGGGATGCCTAATCAAGAAGAGATAAGATTTTTAACCATTGCTACTGTAACACAAGCAAGAAGTTCATATCAGCTCAGGAATAGACAAATTAATCAAGATGGGAAACAACTTGACTTTCCTGTCATTATAGAAATTATGAGTGAAGAAATTACACAAAAGAAAGATACCTCAGCTAAAGGAAATAAAGTCAGCCCTACTCATGACCGCCAAACAAGGTAGTTGAAAGAAAGTAAAGGTAAAATGCCTCCTGATGATAACATAGCTATCCCAAATTTTAATATGAATCAAGGTTTATCTTAGATGAAAGTTTCTATTCCTTTGATTGAAATGTTTAAAATTAAGGAACACTGGAAGGCGGCATTTTCATTACTTTCTAACTTACCTATTTTGCTTGACAATGTTGTTTTGAAAGATGAACTAAAAAGTGAGCATGAAGAGAAGGATAGGGTCCCAATTTGTTTAGGGAATATAGTCATTCAAGAGCCAGATCAGTTTGATCCTTTTTATGTTACATTGCTCACAAACAATATGTTAAAGAATTGTATGATGGATTCAGGGGCCACTGCTAATGTGATGACTTACACTGTTATGAAGAAATTGGGTTTGGATGTGGATACTACTTGTGGTAAATGTTATACCATGGACAATAGGGAAGTACCTATAATAGGAACTTTTCATGGATTGGAGGTGAAAATTGCTTCTTACCCTGAAGTTACGTTTAAGATAGATGTTGTGGTTGTGGATTCACCACCCCATTATGATATGCTCTTATCAAGACAATGTGTTGTGGCCATTGGAGGACATGTACAATTGGATTTATCTTTTTATACCATTTCTGTTAATGGAAAAGAAACCAAATTGCTAAGGGAACCTAGATCTCCTATTTATGTTGAAAAGGTTCAGCCTAGTATGTTAAATTGTTGTGTGGACGTGGATATAAACAATTTCAAAGAGGAAGAAATTCAGCCACAAATGAAAAATATATATCCCATCATAGAGGAATTGAAGTTGCAGCAGAAAGGGCTCTGGCAGATGTATTTTGACAGAGCGTGCTCC
Source organism: Thuja plicata (assembly GCA_018584345.1). Classification (NCBI taxonomy): domain Eukaryota; kingdom Viridiplantae; phylum Streptophyta; class Pinopsida; order Cupressales; family Cupressaceae; genus Thuja; species Thuja plicata. Next base: position 959,871 of record MU227499.1, on the reverse strand, counting down.
AAAGAGGGGTCAGTGGCTGGTGTTTTATTTGTCTCTCCCTCAGGTATTACTTTCAAATATTCCTTCCTACTATCATTTTAGTGTACAAATAACACCGCTGAATATGAAGCATTATTGTTGAGGTTAGAAATAGCAATGAAGCATGGCATAAAATTATTGAGAGTTTTTGGTGATTTAGAGCTAGCTATTTCCCAAATTAGAGCAAAATATGCTACTAAAAATGATAAGTTGAAACAATACAAGCATTTTGTATGGGATAGTATTGAGTTTTTTGATGCATTTTCCATTGAATGGATAGAGAGATCTAAGAATATCATGGCAGATTTTCTTGCTAATATAGCTTTGAAAAATGATGATTTAACACTAACCGGGATATCTATTGTGGAAACTAAGACCAAGCCTGCAATCCTTGATAATATATATAATTGGAAAGTTTTTGACAGTGATGAGGACATTCTAAATTTCATTCAGTGTGTGGATAACTATGATAGTCAGGTCATTGATTTTATTAATCTGATAGAAATCATTGATGGGAAAGAAACTATTTTTGGTAATGAAATTCTGCAATTACAAACAAATGAAATCCCTAAGGGATTGACTCAATTAGAAGGATTGTTTATTGATAATGACAGTCATGTGTGCCACAAGTCCCTTGCCAAGTTAGATGATTTTGAGGAGATAGATTTGGGATAAAAATGTAACCCTAAGATTGTGTACATTGGAAAGAAATTGGCTCCTCATGTGAGGACTAATTTGATTAGTCTACTTAAAAGATTCAAGCATGTTTTTGCTTGGTCTTATGAAGACCTTAAGGCTTACAGAGAAGATTTATTTCAACATGAAATTCCATTAAAAGATGATATTAAGCCTTTCAGACAGAAACAGAGACCAATCAACCCTTTATTGGCCCCGAAAATGCAACAAGAATTGACAAAACTCAGAGAAGCTAGAATCATAAAACCAATTAGGCATTCTTCTTGGGTGTCTAATCTAGTCCCTGTCAGAAAGAAAAATGGAGATATTAGGCTCTGTGTTGATTTTAGAAATCTTAACGTGGCCTCATTAAAAGATAATTATTCTTTGCCAAATATGGAGGCTATGTTGTAGAGGGTTACTGGTTATGATCTCTTATCCATGATGGATGGTTTTTCTACATATAACCAAGTGCTGGTTCAAGAATCAGAATAATTCAAGACAGCCTTCACCACCCCATGGGGTACATATGTTTATGTGAGAATGTCATTTGGCCTAAGGAATGCAGGGGCTACTTTCCAAAGAGCTATGGATATGGCTTTCAAGGAATTTATAAATATTATTATGGTGGTATATCAAGATGATCTAACTGCATATTCCCAAAAGGTTGATGATCATTGCAAACATCTAGAAAATATTTTTGCCAGAGCTTTGGAGTATGGGATTTCTCTGAATCCAAAGAAGTGTCACTTTGGTGTGACTGAAGGTAAATTATTGGGACATATAGTATCCAAGGAAGGTGTCAAAGTTGATCCTAAAAGAGTGGAAGCCATTAACAAGGTATTTCCACCAAGGAATATTAAAGGAGTTCAGTCTTTCCTTGGAAAGATAAATTTTGTAATGAGATTCATTGCAAAAAATTTTGAAATTGTAAAACCCATTGTTAAATTGTTAAAGAAAGATGCAAAGTTTAAGTGGGATGAAAATGCTCAATCAGCCTTTGATGAGATAAAAGTGGCAATTCAATAGGCTCTTGTACTAAGATCTCTGAATTATGAAAAACCTTTCTCCATATTTTCTTTTGCCTCATTTCATACAATTGTTGTAGTTCTTTTGCAGAAAGATGATGAAGGTTTTGAACACCCTATAACATTTTTTAGTAAATCTTTGCAAGCAGTTGAACTCAACTATGAGATAATGGAGAAACAGGCATATGCATTGGTTAAGGCTATCAATATTTTTAGACCTTATCTTGTTTGTGCAAAAATAATTTCTTATGTGCCACATGCCACAGTGAAAGACATACTATCTCAATCTGAAGTTACTAGCAAGAGGTGCAGATGGATTAGTAGGATCCAAGAATTCAATTTGGAAATTCAGGTTACTAAACTGGTGAGAGGTTTGGGTTTGGCTAAGTTAATGACTCATACAAATATTGAGTCAGCCCAAATAAGTGATGAACAAACTATAAACATGAATCTTACTAGCATAGAATTGCAATCCTGGTATACTGATATTGTGTTTGTCCTAAAAAATGCAAAATGTCTAAAACATATGCCAAAAAATCAGAAGAGGACTTTGAGATTGCAAGCCCAGAGGTATGTCTTGATACAAGGCAATTTATTTTGGAAAAATAGAGATCGGATTTTGTTATTATGCTTGGATAAATCACAGTCTGAAAAGGTCTTAAATGAATTGCATAATGGTGCATGTGGTGGGCATTGTTCTGCCAAAACTACAGCTCACAAAATAATCAGAGCTAGATTTTATTGGCCATGTCTTTTCAGAGATACTCAAATGTTTATACAAAAGTGTGAACCATGCCAAAGATTTTCTACTAAAATGAAATTTGTAGGAGCATTACCTTTAAATCCTATGACTATTGAAGCTCCTTTTACCCAGTGGGGTTTGGATTTTATTGGTGAATTTACAGAAAAATCTAGTGGGGGTCATAGTTGGATTCTTGTGGCTACAGACTACTTCACAAAATGGATAGAAGCAATTCCAACGAAGAGGGCAACTAGCAGAATAGTAATGGATTTTTTAATGGATAACATTCTGACTAGATTTGGTGTGCCCACTAAGCTAATTATGGACAATGCCATGTGTTTTAGGTCTGAGGAATTTAGGGACTTCTATGAAGAATATGGCATTATTTTATCTTACTCCTCGCCATATCATCCTCAATCAAATGGACAGGCTGAGCCCAGTAATAAAAGTATTATGAAAATAATTAATAGGATTTTGGATAAAAATAAGAAGTCTTGGCATTCAAAATTGAAATTAGCCTTATGGGCTGATAGAGTAACGGTAAAAAGGGCCATAGGGGTTTCCCCTTTTGAAATGGTTTATGGAAATCAAGCAAGGTTTCCTTTGAACAATCTATTACCAATATACAAATTTCTGCTGGAAGAAGAGTTGGAAAATCCAGAACCTATGATGGAAAGAATGGACCAATTGATGGAATTGGAAGAGATAAGAGCAGAAGCTCACAAAAGAAACCTGAAGTTGCAGCAGCAATCTAAATACCTGTTTGATAAAAGAGAAACTAAAAGAAAATTTTGGATAAATGATCTGGTGTTACAATGGAACGCCAAAAAAGAAGAAAAAGGCAAGCATGGAAAATTTGAATCACTACGGATGGGCTCGTTTGTAATCCAAGAATTTCATGGTCAGGATTCTTATTTCTTGGAAGATCCAAATGGTGAGATACAGGAATTGCCAGTGCATGGACAATTCCTGAAGCATTACTTCTCATAGTTTTCTTGTTCCATGCACTTTAGTTTACTTTTCCCTATTTTTGTGTGGGTTTTGTGTGCTCTTGTACAGTTTTGTTTAGGTTTTTGGTCTACTCCCTAGGGGTTTGGCTTCTAATGACAATTTTTCAATTATCTTTCCCCAGTCGGAGCCATTGTTAGCACTGCACCAAGAAATTTCTTTGAAATTTTAGCTTTGATTTTCCCGGGCTTTCTTGGTTTAAAATATTGTGCCTTACCGCGCAAAAAGAGGTCAAAAACTCTTTTTAAGTTCTATTTATGTGTTGTCACTTTGTCGTGTTGGTCTTTTAAACATGTCTCTAAGTTGTGCAGGTGGGCGATGAGTCTTCAATTTTTAAAAAATTGCGCAGTCGTGATGAGCTTATGTCAGGTCCTGATTTTCTGTGTGAGTGAGTGGGCTAGGTGTTTTAAAGTGTAAATTGAACAATCACGACGTCTTGTGAAAGTTGGGTTGTAGGTTAGTGATTGAGCAGGTTAAGAATGATTAATTTTTTTGCTCACTCATTGAGAGTTAACTTTATAAAATATTGGACCAGCGAGTCAGCAACGGGTTAAAATTTTGTATGTTGCACAGTCACTTTAAAGTTATGTTGTCCATATCATGCTTCACGACCAAGCAAGCCTTGTTAAAAAATAAAGTAGTCGCATACCCGCATCAGGATTTATGTTTGTCTTACAAGTCAGTGACTACACGAGAAAGTCATGTTCTAGAGGTCACCCACTCGCTTAGGTTCTACCTCACTTGTATTTTGCAGTGTGAGTACACGGTAAATGCATGAAGTACCAATTTGAAGATTCACCACTCAGTCGCAGAGGCATTCTTCAAAGCTCTTAAAAGAGGTGCGACTGAGTGACTGTGGGACCATTCATCACCTCGCTCACTCACTGATGCTTTAAGGTGATAAAAAATGAACTTGCGAGTGTGCGATAAATTAAAAGAAGAAAGATATCGCTCACTCACCCATCAACAAAGATGAAAGGAAAAGGGTTAGCAATTGTGCGACTAGAGAAGAAGGTTGACAGTTGTGCACTCGTAGTAAATAATAAAGTTAATTTTTTAGGATCGCGAGTTCGAAACTAAGAAAAAAAAGCCATCGCCCACTCGCTAAGTGATTGAAAGCTAGCATATTCTACAGTGCAAGTGAGCGACCATATAAAGTATATGGTAAAGAATGAACGTCGCTCACTCGCTCATATCGAAAAGTTATAGTTTGATAGCCAGCAAGTGTGTGATTATGGAATAACTAAAAGATAAGGTGCATACTCCGTCACCAAGATTTAGGTGATGTGAAATATATACTAGTGAGGGTGCAACGGGTTGAAGTAAAGGTAATATTGCTAGCTCGCATGAACCCAAAAGCAAAATGTAGAAAGATAGAGAGTATGCGACTATAAAATGATGAAGTATAGATTAGGTCATCACTCACTCGTAGAAGGTGAAAGGTGCGATAAGGATAGATGGCGAGTATGCAATTGCTTAAATAAAAGGGGTGTGTCGCTCACTCGCAAGAACCTTTCCAAAAGTAAATAAAGTGCAGTGTGTTGGCTAGTTTTAGGCTGATGAGTGCCAGAGGGGAGAAAAGTGTACACTTTCTTCCAGCTAGGATCAAATAGTGCAAGTTGATGGCAGCATTAATGATAGAATGAAATCTTCATGACAGTGCAAGTATAATAATTTGGCATTCAAGTGGACAAGACACAATCCTTAATGGCTATAAGTGTAAATGATTGAGTTTGATTCTGTACAGCTCTCATTTCTGAATTCTAATTTTTTCCTATGAAGAGTAAGAAGCTTATTGGTTTGGAGAATTGTATTTGAGATAGTAAAATTCAAAGAAGAAGGATGAGTCAAGATATTGTTCCTACTACCTCACAAGGGTCTGGAAAGATGAAGGAAGTCACACTGAAGAAATATACCAAAGAATTTTTCAAGTTGCTGCCTAGAACTCTGAATACAAACAACACAAATTGAGAAGAATGGAGTGATAAATGGTCTCAATGCAGAAATCCGATAACTCTAGACTACTCTGGTAGTACTTTATTTCATTATTTTTAGAAAAATAGGGTCAAGCTAGTCCCAATTTGCAATCCATGGGATTTGAATAGGGCTAAATTGATTGTGCCTGACGTCTATGTTGACATTGGTCTTATTAGGGAGTTAGCAAAAAATTATTGCCCAATAGCTAGGGTAATTAGGAAAAAGAATAAGGAAACCCTAGTCTCCATAGATAGAAGGTCAGTGGCTGAGGTATTTGGAATCACCGGTGCATTATACACTGATATTGATTTGAAAAAGATTAAAGCTGATTACGTCAAGAGAGAGAATTTGATCAAGAAGTATGAAATGCCTAAGTTTATGCCCAGAGTAGATAGGCACCTGGTGAAGATTCCAGACAATTTCAAGCCACCTTTTGACTTATCTTTGTTTCATCATTATGTAAAATGTACTGTCGATGGTTTGAGTAGGGTTTTAGGCCTTGATGGAGATTCTACAGTATCTCAGGAGATACTTATGATGGTAATGAACATCCAACACCCAGAATTCAACACTGATTATGACTATGTTGGCTACATAGTTGATGCTATCCATGCTGGGTTATTAGAAATACAGTCAGATAATCCAACACCCACTTTCAAACATTACTCTTATCTAATGTACATGATTTTATATTATAACAGAGCATCAATGGAGAAAGAGCTTGAGCTATTTGTATTAGAATATGGTGTGGAAGCACCAATCCAAAGATGGACTCAAGTGTGGCATAGTGCATCTGTCAATTCATCATTTGTATGTTTTTGCAACTGGATTGTGGATCCAATTTTTGATCTATTAGGAACAGATAGGCACAAACTTTCGTATGAGGTTAGAAAATTTTTGAGACCATGGGAGTATGTCCCTAATTGGCCCACCGTCAAAGAAGTAAACAGGTGGGAGGAAAAATTGAAAGTATGAAAGAGATATTGTTAAACAACAAAAAACAAACCTTGTTTACGCTTTACAAATAAGCTGCCACCCATGTTCGGTTGCAAAATTTTGTTTCTAGTTTGTTGCAAAGTTGTTGCAAAAAGTTTTGTAATCTTCCAAGTATGTCGGTAGCTTGTTGCATCCTTATGTTATAAAAGGATTCCAAGACTATTGGGAAAGGGATAGGCATTTTATTTTTGAGAGGATACCAAGATAATTGTAAACCTTGGTTTTGAGAACCAATATATTAGGTCTTTTGGAGAAATATCTGTTGAATGTAGCAAGTGATTATGACTTTTGAATAAAATTCAGTTCATAGTTTCTAAAGCATTTAATGAGTTTTCTATCTTCATTTTAGCATTTTGAATTTTGTCTAAATTGAATGTTCTAGGAATGTTTCAATTTATATATCTATCAGGCAGATTATGAAATACTTCTAGGGTTCTTTCAAGGAGAGAATATAAAAATGCCTTAGAGATACTTCAATAAAATTTAGGGTATAAAATAAATTTGATGGATTAATTTAATTAAGTGTATTGAGGTAGATGTACAAGGTATATCTATGTTTGTGTCAGATGCTATAATTGCCTTAAGTTTTATCCCTAATCATGCTGGTTAAAACTATTCATAAATGACTCCATGCCCTAGGATTGAGCACTGGTCTATTTTTCATTTAATCAAATGACTATCATTATTAAAATCAATCTTTACTTTCAGTCTGGTCTATTTTAGTAAAAGTTATAGTGACCAGTTCCTGTAATTCCATCCATAACAAACTAGAATAATTTAGTGATTTCATTATTCTAAGTTTTCACATCAGCAAGAAAAATAAACAATACATAGTAAGGATTTAAAATTGATATGAAATTATTTACTTCTACTTGAAGGCCTGGCAACTTTCCATAGGCTCCATACACCACATCAATCTTATCCTTAATGGTGTCTATCCTATGCTGCAAAATTGATGTTAGTGCACCTAAAATTATACTATTATGCTCTCTGATCCCTTGCTCTATTTCAGATACTATCTCCCCTGTATCCTCTGTTTGGAATTCTACATCATGCAGGTCTTTGGGCTTAGTAGGGGCTGCCTCTGGCATATCTAGCAGTTGTTATGTAATCTTAGCTATGAGATTCTCCTATGCCTTGATCTTTATTATCCCTAACTCTCTGTCCTTGACAATGTCACTAGTGTCACTAGTTAACTTTTTCATTTTCTTGGACATTTGTACTGCATTGGCCTCATTGAGTTGGGAAAAGTGAGTTGGCACTTGGGAGATCTCTATATCCCCTCTATTCTAGACTGACCTAATTATCTTATTTCCTTCCATCTTCTCTTGGATGTTCAAAAGCACTGGATTTTGATCTTTTGGAGCCAAGCTCCACATTTCTAGTGCCTGGGACTTGGGGTTGTATCCAAACCCTCTAATCATGTCCCCAATATGTGTCTCTAATGACAATTTAACATCAGGTTGTTTTCTTATTTGATCAATAATAAAGGCTGAGGCCAAGTCCTAACATTCTTCTAGTATCATTCCACTAGCCTTAACCAGTTGCCTTGCCTTCTCTTGTGTAATCTTCTCTGATTTAGGATCATAGTCCTGCAGTGTTTGAAGAGCCTCTTGGGTCACTAGTTCACCACCTGCCAACTTTAATTGTGCACCCACCTATTGTTGATTGTTCCAAATAAGGAAATCTTCAAATTCCTTAGTCTTAATGAAATTATCATCCTTAAGGAATTGATCTTAGTAAATCAATCTCTCATTTGTACAGGTTGTAAGAGGTAGCTCTTCCTCCTCTTCCATGTCCTTTTGCAATTTCTTCCCTACCCCAATTTTTTTTCTCAATTGATGTTCATATGGCCTATTTCCAGTTATGAGGGCATAAATTCTATCTTTCCTCTTGTCTCTTTCTTGAGAAGGTTCCCCTATTTCAACCTTTTGTCTCTTAGGTGGGGATTCATTTGTGACTTCTTTCTTAGGGACCTCTATTAGGTTAATAATATCTTCACCCTCAACAACTTGTTCTTCCGTAATTGCTTGATTGATTAGAGGGGAACTGGGTGTGGAGTATCCTTCATCACTATTATCATCGTATTATAATGATGAGTGCCCCTTGTGGCCTTTATGTGGAACTACTAGTGCATCCTCTAACTGATTGTACAGGAGAGTGTGAGAGTTTATCATGGCATCAAGCCTCTTTAAATAAGGCATGTCTCAGAAGAATCCCCCAAAGAAAGGCCCTTTCTCTTCACCTGTCTCTCTAAATTCATAATTTTATTGAACTCATCTTCTCTGTTATCCACCTCCTCATCCTCCAAAATATTTATTATCAACTCCTCTTCCATGAATTCTTCATGGTCTTTGGTGTAGGGGATGGTAGGTGTCAGCAATTTCTTTGCACTTAGGATGAAACCCTCTATATCAACATACATATATAGTGCCACATTCATCCTATAATGGCTCATCCAGTTATTTACAGGGTCCAATGCCCTCTTCCTAATGGTGAAATTGTAGATTTTGAATTGCCTTGTGGTAAATGTACCCTTCCTATGTGGAGCAAGGTGTTCCTTATTAGTTAAAATGAGCTGCCTTAATAATTCCATGGTAGAAATTATTGGTGGCACATAAAATGAAAAGATATGGGGAGGGTGGGTACAACCATACACCCTGATTAATGTGTAGTTCTTCTGATAATAGAAGTCACCCAAGTTGTGATCTCCTGGCCATTTGTCAAGATATTGGCAGGGTCTAAGTAGTTGAATTACTTTGATTGGAAGCCTAGTCTTATTAACACCTAGGCACTGAAGAATTGGATATACTACCCAATTTTCAAAGGCACAAAACTCCTACTCCCTAGAGGTGTAATTCCAAACTCTTAGCCAGAATTGAATGGGCTTAGGCTGGCCTTGATGAAATCTATGTGGCCTTAAACATTGGAAATTCATGATGGGGAAGTTGTAGTACATGATCAAATGCATTAAAATAGAGTAATGCATGAATCTAGGGTTGTCTTTCTTATTCTAAATATCCACAAACCCTTGGTGCATCTGATCAATGATATACTGAATATAATCAAAATTAGTACTAGTGTGAGGGCTCTGCATGTCCAACACCATCATTAGGATATCTGAAGTAATCCTCTCTCACCCTCCATCTTTTCCTAGTACTCTGTATAGTACATATGATATATACTTAATATAGAAGTTCAAATCTTTGTAGTAATATGGGGAATTTCCTGGAATAGGTGCAATATAGTTCTTCATTCTCTTCGAAACTTGGTGTTCCTAAACAATTTGGAGGAAATACCACTCTCTCTTCTATATTTATTCTCAAAACTCTTTAGGTTAATCTTTGTAGCCATGGGATGGTAGACATTAAAGGCTTTCGTGAAGGAGTTTCTGTCTAGGGTAATTAGGGCTTTGTTGTCATCCCTCTTGATTATTTTTTTCAGGGTATCATATCTACTAGACATTTCCAGGATGAAATAAACATCTACAAATATGTGTGGGACAATAAGCTTGTCCAATCCACAGGTCCATGGGTTTGATATGGGTACGTCTTCATCATTATTATTATAGAAATAATTAAACAAAGAATACCCAGAAGACCTTTGGGTTTTGGCATCTCTAATAAAGCTCAAATTATTAGTAAGGGTATCAACACTTACCTTTCTATTTTGAGTTGACCCTGGCAGTAAGGAAATGAAATCTTCTAAATAGTTGTGTTTCCCTTTCATGTCATCATCTACATCATCACTCCTTCCATTGGTAGATGCCACACTTACTGCCCTACTCATTTTTTCCAGTTCCAATATATGTTACTAATATTGAAATAAATCTCTGCAAAACCCTCAACATAGGCTATCAATTACTCTGTAATTTGTAATTCTAAGCACTAAAAATACTGCTAATCATAATTCCTTCTGAATTCTGGACCAGGAAATCACCTTTATCAATATGTATGCTAGAGAGCTCTACTTCTTCTCAGAAAATGCTGAACTCTTTAAAATTTCTAGTTCTGAAAACATGGAATCTTAGTAAGAATGAAATGACAATGGATAGCTTACTTATAATTGAGAAATCAATGTAGCCATATCTTCGCAACTGGTAAAATTACAATTCAGCCACTTTTGCCATTAGTTTATGCATTGTAGCATCAATTTTGGTTCTATCCATGACAATTCAAACTAACATGTAATCAATTTTTAATGAGTGCTTTTGCTTATAAAAACCTTATAAAATTTGAAAAGAAATCAAAATCAAATCTGATTGGTGGTTTTTAATCATATTTTGGCTACTTTTCCATCTGTCAAAATATTTGAAATTTTATTGGTCAACAACTGTCCACCATGGCGATGAAGAAAATTCATCTTTTAACTCTGGTTTTACTTCTGGCGACCTAGCAACTGTATAATCTCCTTGTCGATTGATATTCATTTTGACTATGGTTTGTTACTGATTCTTAGCAACTGTCATTGGATCAAACTTCAGATCAATGGTTGTCTCCATGTGGCTTGATACTTTTACTTAACTCATCTTCTTATGGAGACATCATGACTAACCCTTCTCTTAACTTTTCTTCAACCTCGTGTCACATCCAAAGACATGGCGACTGTTATATCTCTATGTCACAAAACCAAATCTCTAACTCATGGTTTATCTAGAGACCTTGCGACTAACACCTTTAGTCTCTTTATCACTTGATTATTTAAATTTTATGATTTCCATCTGGAGACAACATGACTACCATTGATCTTCTTTTCCTCTGCATCTGACAGTTGTCACCAAGTCTCCTGATCTCATATCAAACCCTAATCTTTCTCGAGACTTAGTGACTGATGAACATGTTTCTTATTTTTCATCTTGTCTCCTGATCACCAGATCTTGTTTGAATTTTCAATTTCTTATAGAGACCTTGCAACTACGCTCAGATTTAGCTTCCATCTTGTGGTTGTCGGTAAGTGTCCTGATCATCAACTTAACTCATGGTTTCTTCTGCAACTAGGTGACAACACTGTTATCCAAATTGAATTTTAACTAAGGTTTATCTAGAGACTCAGCTTCTGTTAAATCTCCATGTCACTAGATAACTTTGAAACTACAAGGCTTATCATGAGATAACCCAACCACCGTTAGATCAACTCTTGATATGAACGGTCTACGCCAAGTCTCCTGATCTTCAAAAGCATATTCTTTTTGTCAAGAGACAATGTGACCAATGCATTTTGCCAAGTCTCCAAATTGAATGGAATATTTTCTTTTCTTCACGAGATTAAGCAACTAATAATAAGCACATGCAAATAACTCAAATATAAGTTATGAAAAAGGTAACATGAAAATATAAACTTTGTTGAGAAATTAGGGCTTTTTTGCATTTCAAATAGAAATAACCTTAAGGCTTAGGGTTTTTGGCATTTTTGACTAGGTTAAGGGCTAAAACATTTATTTGCAGAGGTGTAAGAGCAATTTCAAGCATGATTTTTAACCTTTCGAGCATAGGTATGACATGATACTTCAAAATTTTACAAGGTAAACTCAAAAATAGGAAATACAACCAACAAATGTTGTATGTGGAGTTTATTTGTAGTAAAATCCTTGGGAAGGCATATGATTCTACCTTCACCCCTTTAATGGGTCCTAGGAGATCCAATTGTGAAATGCTTGGAAGGGAGTTAATTATTGTTATTTTTTTAGGGTGTTATGTGTTTGTAAGCTTGTTACCTAGTCCAATCTTGTTTTCCCCTAGCTCAGAGGCAGTCTCTTAGAGACCTAGGATGGGAGGTGAGCTCCCACAGTTTGTTCTACTTCTTGTCTTTTGCAGATTTTTGAGGCTGCTTCATACTATTTGGAAGATGGTGTGCAAGTTTATAGAAAAGAGGAAATGGTTGTTCACTTTTTGTAGATTTGTAAATTTTCAAGCCACGAGGCTGAATTTTCCTTGTAATTATGTTTCTACATTTGGAAAGAAAACTATGGTTGTTCATTTTAGAAGATTTGTAAATTGTAAAGCCATGAGGCTGAATTTTCCATGTAATTATGTTTCTAAATTTGGAAAGAAAACTATGGTTGTTACTTTTAGCATATTTGTAAATTGTAAATCCATGAGGCTGCATTTTCCTTGTAATTATGTTTCTTAATTTGGAAAGAAAACTATGGTTGTTCATTTTAGCAAATTTGTAAATTGTAAAGCCATGAGGCTAAATTTTCTCTATAATTATGTTTCTAAAATTGGAAAGAAAACTGTATTGGTATTTTAAGAAAATCTCTTAAAAATTTATTGTATAATATGTTCTTTGTGCTATGATATGGTTAGAAAACAGATTATCAAATTATGTATAAAAATATGCCTTTTGGAAATTCTGTTGGAATAATGATACATTTGGCATCAGTGAATGCACTTAGTGAAAACACTTATTCGGTTTTGAAGTGCTTACCGAGCTCATCACTCAGTCTACAGCAGTTACCGAGCATTCAGTAAAGATCA
>MU227499.1:861272-938359 GCA_018584345.1 Thuja plicata | reverse complement strand
CCCATCCTCCCCACACATCCACTGTTCACTACACCCCTCCCACGACATCATAAAAAATAACAAAAAAAAACCTCTCCATTTAGCAGAGTAAAAACAAAGATTAAAAAAATATAAAACAAGATAAGATTTAATATGATCTTAAACCTACATAAATGCAAGCACACACAACAATAAAATATGAAGAAGAGAAATGAGCAGCTAGGGTTAGAAAGATGGAATAAATTAGAAAAGAAAAAAAATAAAGGAAGAAAAGTTTGTTACTAGGATCTCTTATTGGAGCCCTAACCCTAATTTCTAATTAGGGTTAGGGATTCTCCCATAAGAGTTGATTTGTTTATTTATTTCTATAGGTATATTTTTTAGTGGATTTTTATGTAATGTTATAAAATAGATAGTTCTGATCAAGTAAAAGAAGGATTTGAAAGGTCCCAAAATCTTGTAAAAAAAGATCAGAAAATAAACATTGTTGATCAGTCCTCAAGGAATTTCAAAACAAAGAAGGAACAAAGGCCCACAACCTTACAACCAACAACACTAACAATGATATACAGAGAAAGATAGAACAAGAAAAAAGGACAGCCAAAAAGACAACAAAAAGGTAAGAGGCAAAAACTAGAAATTGTCCCTCAAATCTTTAGCCTACTCTACTAAAAGCTTCATGTTACCCATAGATATATTCAGTTCTTCCAAATCTACATCTTTTTTCTTTGTATTGACATGAGTTCTGACTATTCATGTACCCTCTTTGGTCTCTTTTCCTTTGTCCCCCTGTTAGTCTCTAGCTTCTCGACAATGTTCATACTGTTATCAGTTGAAGATTTCAGAATGTGAAAAAATTGTTCACTAATCTTCTTAAGAGTTTTCTCTAACTTCTCAACTTTGTCTTTGAGAGTCAAGATTTTGGCTTCATAGAAGCTGCTCTCAGCCTCTTTACTCATTTTGTTAAGTTTTTCTTCCATGGCCATCACAGTGCCTCCCAACTCCCCAAAAGCCTCCCCTTTTTGAACTGCTTCCATCCAATCATTCAAACACGAGGCTATATGTTTTTTGCCAAAAGTGGTCGTCTTAATCATGTTCACCATTTTTCCTTGTTCTTTGAGATCAGCTTTCATGGACACATTGTCCTAGGCTATGGTAGCCATAAAACGACCAAAGGAGAGGAAGTAATCCTTATGATCCTGCCCAATATTAAAACCCTCCCTCTTGTTAGTAACTTTTACATTGGCTTTAGTGATGTTAGCCTCATCAGTCTTCTTACTTTGAGGATACACCCTTTCAGATTTGGTACGCTCATCCATACCAATGTCATCCATAGCCTCCCCTTTTTTATCATCATCTTTCAGTTTCTTTTTCTTGGTTTTCACAGGGATTTTGATTAAAGCCTCCTCCTCATCAGAGGATACCAAAATGCCCTTATTTTTGATGTTATCCTTCTCCTTCTTAAAAATAGAGTAATTTTTTTTGACAAAAGGAATTTTTCTCTTGCCACACTTCAGATTGGTATCCTCATACTCTGTCTTGGTGTCTTCCAGTTCAAAATCATCATCAGATTCTTCCAACCTTTTCTTAGTTTTTGGGAACTTGTTGGAAGAACTCCCTTTCAAATTCCCTTTCCCTTTTACATTTATATTTTACTTCATCTCATCCTTAGTATCAACATTAAATTTATCTCCCAAGTCATACTCCTCTGTATCGTTATCTAATAGAAGTAACCCCAAGGTGTGCCCACACAATACTTCAAGAGAGGACCTAGCTTATCCTAGTCCACTTAGGACCCCAATTTCTCTTTTAGGACCACACTAGCCTAAGGACACTAAGATCAAGAATATTCTCAACTCTTCTCTAAGAGTTACACTAATTGTGTTTCACCTTGAAGGACATCCACCATTAGTTTTGTCTCATAATGCTTCTCATTAGTTTTGAAGAATTCCATCCCCAAATCCTTCATAACAACTCCACACATGTTACAAGGGCCTTGCACACTATTTTTATGTTCATTTTGCACCCATACAATCCAAATTCAATAGGTCTTCACTCCCAATTTAGTCAAGTTCCAAACTTGCACCCAAATTGCTCCTATTAGGCCTAAAGCACCAATTAGCCCTATCCAGAGGGGTTTTCAAGATTTATTGTGAAAAATTCCACACAACCCCTAAAACCAATTAGGTATCCAAATACCATTTTGGGAAACCTAAAATATTTTTAAGGTCTAGGGTCCCCAAGTCCTCCATACACCTCTGTCCTGGAATGTAGGGCTATTAGGCCTATTTTGGCTCCTCACAATCACTCCTATGATTTCTATGAAAAAATAAATTTAAATGGATTGGGTGGGTTCTAAAATCAATGCTAGGGATCTATGAGACCCTAAAAAAGCTAAGACCACACTTTTTTTAGGACTCCCATGCACACCCTTGGCTCTGCATTCTTGTTTTCACCTTCCATACACCTAACCAGACTGTCCTAGCTCGCCTAGGGCATGGCTTTAAAATTTGCAAATAAACTATCCTAACCTCCTACCTACATATGTAAACTATAAAAAGGCTCCCCTAACATATTCATTCAACCTTTTTATTTTCCCACAATTGAATTTCATGGGGGAGCCATAAAACCAAAAACTACCTAAACTGAACCAGCAGATGACCTAGTTCTTAAACAATTTCCTACACCTATCAAATAAACTCTACACTATTAGAAATTTGAATGAAAAATTCTTAAATTAGTCTCTACTACATGAATCCACATTTAGATCATTTAATTCAATCCATTAAAACACAAAGAGCACTCAAAGTAGTTGACTGTACTCTGTTTTCACAAACACTTGCTCTATTGCTCTTCAAAACTTGCATACATCAACTCTACCTTGGGAATTGAGACATAGAGTGTCTAAAGATGCTTTCTCCACCATTTAAAGCCAATGGAATTCATTTTATACTCCTATAATGGAGAGAATCCAATGTTGTCGAGTTGCATGCAACATTTGCAAAAAGTTGCAAATGTTGTCATGACAACTTTTGGCATCTTTTACATTTATGATGAAAACTGCATTTTATGGCCTCTAACCCATTTAGTTTGATGAAATAACATCATTTATGAATCCTTAAGAATATTTCTACCCACACATGGGTCTTGGACACCTTTAGACATTATTTCCCTAAATTAGACCAAACTAAGGACTAAAAGTAAATAACAAAGACTAAGATGAGATTATCACTAACCACTAATCCATCTAGTTACACACAACAATAAGACCTCCTAATGTCTTAAGAAAACACACAGTGACTTGGCCAAGGTTAGTTACAAGCCAAAAATGACTAGGGCCTTAAGGATAGCCCAGGTGCTCCTGCACCATCCTCCCCTAATGAAAATACTTCAATCCACCCTTGGATTGAGTAAGTTGAAATCAATGCCCAACTTTTTAAACTAAATCTCCCTGATCCACACTGCATATGCATCTGATTGTCCTTTCCACTTTACTAAGTTTTCTTGGTACTCCTTCTTTCTAGTCTTCTTGTAGACTCTAGAATCTAGAATTTTCTCTTCTTGTTCAATTGGTGTAGATGGAAAATGTAGTTCTTCCACCTCCTGTATAACCTTAGTCAAACTCTAATCTACATCTAGGATTGGGCCTTTGTATAAAACCAGGTCTGCAACATTAAACACTAGTGATAAACCCATATCCTCAAGAAGTTCTACCTTGTAATCATTGGCTCCATATTTAGCCAGTATAACACATGGGAAAATTCTTCTCATTTGAAGTTTGTGTGGTGTTCCTTCCTAAAGTCTTTCCTTTTTGAGGTGAACTATTACCAGATCTCCCACTTTGAATTGGACATCTCTTCTTCTCTCATCCACTTTGGTCTTGATCTTCTCTGTATTGTCAATGAGTGTCTTCCTAACTGTCTCATGAACTTCTTGCATGGAATGTGAAAAATCATCAACATAGCCACTTCCCTTGGCTCCATCCTTCAGGTCTCTGAGATCATAGATTCATCTTGGATGAAGGCCATAGACCATCTCAAAGGGACTTTTGCTAGTAGTCCTATTCACTGTGTCATTGTAAGCATATTCTTCTTTCCCAATGAGTTGGTCCCAAACTTGACCATACTCTTTTGTTAAACATCTTAGGAGAGTTCCAAGACTCCTATTGACTACCCCTATTTGACCATCAAACTGAGGATGGTAGGAAGATCCAAATGACAAGTTAGTTCCAAGTTTTTGCCACAGAGTCTTCCAAAAATGACTCATGAACTTAGTGTCTCTGTCAGACAATATACTCAATGGTAAACCATGAATTATGACAACCTCCTTGAAGAATAGGTAAGCTATCTGACTGGCATCATTAGTTGTCTTGCAAGGTACAAAGTCTGCCATTTTACTAAATCTGTCCACAATGACATATATGTTGTCCATTCCTTGTTTTGTTTTGGGTAAACCAACTACAAAATCCATGCTCAGACATTCCCATGGTCTGGTTGGAAAGGGAAAAGGTTTTTATAGGCTAGCATTAGTAGAGGTTCCTTTCGCCTTATGACAGACAACACAACTTTCCACATATCTCTTAACATCCAAGTTCATCTTGGGCCAGAAGTATAATCTTTGGACTAATTCTTGATTTTTATTAACACCAAAATAGCCACTAAGTGCACCATTGATTTTCTCCTATATTAAATTCTCCCTAATAGACCCCCTAGGGGCACACAATTGAATCCATTTAAAAAATAGACCAGTCTATAAATTATACTCAGAGTATTAGCTATGAAAGTGATTTCATACTCTAGACATACCTTGTAAATGTCTGCAAAGTCCTCATATTCACCATATAGGTCCTTGAATTTATCTATTCCCATACTCTATAGTTGAATTTCCTAGATAGTTAATGCTCTTCTGCTTAAAGCATCTACAACTTTCTCCTGCAACCCCTTCTTGTGCTTGATGTTGAAAGTGTAACCTTGTAGGTACTCAACCCACTTCATATGCTTGTGACTCAATTTGTCTTGTGAGTTCAAGAAGCTCAAAGATTTATTGTCTAAATAGAATATGAACTCCTTTGGAAGAAAGTAATGCCTCCATTTTCTCAGTGACTAGACTAGAGCATGCATCTCTAGGTCATAAGAAAAATATTTATTCTTAGCTTCACTTAGTTTCTCAAAGTGGAAGCACACCGGTCTTACCTCTTGGCTCAAGACTGCACTACTGGCTACATTGATGGAATCACATTCCACTATAAATATCTTTTGAAAGCTTGAAAAAACTAAAATTGGTTGGGTTGCAATCTTCTTTTTTAGTAGCTCAAAACCATGGTTAGCTTGTTCATTCAAAATAAAATTAGTCTTCATGCCTCCTTTAATAGTGTTCAACATAGGAGCATAGATTGCACTAAATTTCTTGATAAATTTTCTATAATATTGTGCTAGGCCATGAAAAATTCTTACCTCAGTGCTTGTCCTTGGAGTATGCCATTTGAATATGGCCTACACTTTGCTAGGATCCATCTTTAAGTTACCCTAAGACAACACAAATCCAAGGTACACCAGTTCTTGCTTGATGAATTCACACTTTTCCAATTTGATCATCAACTTCTCCTCATTTAACTTTTTGAAAACCATTTCTAGGTGTTTGAGGTTCTCTTCCCTTGTCTTACTATAGACGAGTATATCATCCAAGTAGACCACCAAAAATCGACCAATATTGTCTTTAAGAACTTCATTCATCAACCTCATGAAATTAGATGGGGCATTGGATAAGGCAAATGGAATGAAAAGCCACTCATACAGTTCTTTTGTGGTCTTAAAGGTTGTTTTCCAGTCATCACCTTCCTTTACCCTGATTTGAGGATAGCCACTTTTTACGTCTATCTTGGTAAAATATCTTGCTCCTCCTACATAGTCCATTAGTTCTTCTATCTTAGGGATAGGGAACCTATACCTTATTTTAATCCTATTTATTTCTCTAGAGTTTTCACATAACCTCCAAGTTCCTCCCTTTATGGGTGCTAGGACAGTAGGCATGACACATGGGTTAATATTGTTCCTAATAAGACCTTGTTCCAGGACTCTTGGATTTGTCTAGCAATTTCCTCATTCTGTTGAGGATTCATTTTATAGGTTGCATTATTGGGTAGGGTAGCTCTAGGGATTAGGTCTATTTGATGGCTTACTAACCTCTTAGGTGGTAGTAATGAAGGTTTTCCATCACTGACCATTCCTTGGTACTTCTGTAGTAGTTCTTGCACTTCCTTTGGCAACTTAGTCTTCTCCATTGCTTTGTATGCATTCTCTTCTTTTGGTTTCAACACTAAGGAAAAACCAACTCCCTCTCCTTATTCTAAAGCCTCTAGGAACTCTTTTTCACTCACCATAAGAACATTAGGACTAGTAGACTTCAATTGTGCATCCTCCAATAGTGACTAAATTTTGAAAGTTACATTGTCCTTCTTGAATGAGTAGGAGTTCTTTACTCCATCATGCATGGCCTATCTTTCGTATTGCCATGGTCTACCTAGGATAAAATGACATGAATCCAAAGGTAATACATCACATATAACCTTTTCCTTATATCTCCTAATTGAGAATTCAACCCAAGCTTTCTCATTTACAAGGACATGATGTCCTCTGTTTATCCAAGTGACCCTATAAGGATTTGTGTGGGGTATCCTTGTCATTTTCAACTTACTAACTGCCTCCTATGACACTATATTGTCAGTAGACCTTGAGTCTATGATGACTCTACACACTTTTACCATCATATTACACTTCACTCTAAATAATGATCTCCTCTAGCTTGGCTCTTCTCTTTCTGGCTCCTTAATCAGAGTCCTTCTCATCATAAGATTCTCACATTATTTTGATTCTAAGGGAATCTCATGGTGTTTATTTCCACCACTAGCTTCTTCTTGAACATAGTTCACTCTCTTATCACTACCTTGGGAATTTGAACTCTTCTCTGGACACCTATATGTAGGATGACCCATCTGATTGAAATGGTAACATTTCATATTGGCAAAGTAGTTCCCTCTACCTTGGTTACTATTTCTTCCTCTTCCACTAGAGTTCATTCCTCTATTTGAACCTCCTCTACTAGAGTTTCCTTCTTGTTGTTCACTGATCTTAGTATTTCCTTGGTTATTTGATTCAAAAATCCTTCCACCATATAAAATTATTTTTCCTCTGATATCTCTTCCTCTACCTCTTCCTCTGGAGGTGCTTGAGTCTTGTTTCTTCTCTAGCTTGTCTTCTACCTTGCCAGCGATTTTGTGGCACTTCTGAACTGTATCTGGAGTCAAAAGACTCATCTCATCTTGAATGGTCCATTTAATTCCATTAAGGTACCTTTCTATCTTCACCTTCTCATCCTCTACTACTCTTGACCTCATATATAGTCTCTGAACTTCTTTAGTGTATTAAATGACATCTAGGTCCTTCTGCCTTAGACCTTGCCTTCTCTTATGTAGTTGGATTTCATAATCCTCAAGGATATAAGCATCTCTAACTCTTGCTAACATAGATTTCCATGAATAAATGGGTCTTTTCCCTTCCTTATCTCTTTCATCTTAGATGAATTTCCACCAAGTGAGTGTAGACCCTTTTAGTCTTGCTTTTGCAACCTTCACCTTTTGAGCCTCTGTGATTCCGTCACACTCAAAATGGTTTTCTAGTCCCTCTATCTAGTCAAGGACTATCTCTCGCTCCATATTTCCAGTAAATATTGGAACTCCCTCTAGTGCTTTTCCACTCATAGCCTTTAAATATTTAAGGAATGGTTCTTCATTTAGGATAGGGTCAGATTCAGGTACTTCATCTACAATGGCAATCTCCTTGCCTTTCCCTTCAATGTTGTCCTTCACTTCATCTTCTTTCACATCAACTTCATCCATTTTTTCTTCAATTTTTCCAACCGGTCTCAGAGTAGTCTATTCTCCTCCTCTTGTTCATCTACCTTATTGGCTAATTTAGCATTAGTCACCATTGTTGACTCTCCAACTTATTCTTCTAGTTGTAACATTAACCACAAGCCTGATCAAAAGAGGCTCTGTGTAAGACCCTGCCTTCTTAAGTACCAATATAATTTTAAATTGCAAATGTATCTAGATTATTTAGGTTTGAATAAGTGGTTGTGTGGTTATTTAATTAGTAAAATTCTTATTTTGTCTCTCTCTTGAAAATTCTCAATATAATAAAATAAAACAAAAATCCAATTTATTCTAGGATGATAATTGAACAATCTTTATGATCAATTAGTATAAGAAGATAGATACCTCTTGCATAAATTGATTTGAAATATTATGTTTTTATTTGATGGAATCATGATTAGTAGATGAAAATGGGTTGTTTATAAGACCTCACAACTTGTATGACTAAAATAAACCTAATTGGTGGAAATATATTCTTTCATATAAGATTAGATAGGCTTATAGTTATAGATGGGTTATTTGAGTGGAAATACTCTTGTGCTTCATTAGTAAACTTGATAGAAATTAAATGTATGTTTTCTTCTTTGAGTTACCTTGAAAAGTATATATTTAAAAATATGAAATTTATATAGGATTTTACAAATGATTTCTAATAAGGGATCTATGAACACTCGTAATCATTGTTGATGTTCTACCTTCTAATCAATTTTCAGTACAATGAGGATGCAATATATTTTTAAAATATTGTTTATGAATTACAATTTAATGATGGATAATTTCATAAATTAGAACTACAAGAATGTGATTAATAACTAATGTTATCAATTATAATGATTTGAGTTTACTTGAGGTTGTGTTTGCAGGAACGTAAGTGTCCCTACATGAGGGAGGTGAAACACTTGTTAAAATACCTCATGGAGTTGGAGTGATTCAATTTTTATAGTTAGGAATATTCAGGTTATGTTTATAAATATTTATGGGTAATTACTTTAGGTCAAATTTATTGGGGTTGAGAATCCTTGTAAGAGAGTTTAGGGTTTTAAAACCCTTGGGTTAGGTTAAAACACAAATGGACCTTGGTATGGGTCATTATTTGGTGTTGTTTGGTCAATTTCATGTATCCTTGTGCAAAAATAGGTGCCTAGGGTAAATACCTTGGGGTTGGGGACCTTTTTAACATGTGATATTGTCCTTAGTACTTGATATGACCCTTTAGAAAATCACTTTTTTAAAAGTGACGAGTTAGGGCTTTGGGAAAAGTGTTTTTTTTTTTGGGATGGAGATTGATAAATGCCTTGGGAAGAATTAAGAGAGGGCATTGCCCTCTTCTCCTTTTTTGGAGAACTCATGGTTGATGGATGAAGATAGAGGATAATAATGGAGGGTCATGCATATGGCTGGGGAGATCAAGGTTATGCTCATGGGAAGATAAGTTATTTCTTCCTTCATATGTTTGGTTTTTAGCATAGGTTTCTTGTTCATGTATTGTTCTTCAAGGTAGTTGTCATAGAGAAATATTTAAAGATTGTTTGATAGGAGTAAATGTGATATGGAAAATAATCTCTCATCATGAATCTTAATGGTGCACCATATCCTTACTTGCTCGGGGGTTGGCTAGGATCCTTGAGGTCTCATGATGCCATTTGGAAGGGAGGAGAGAAAGACTTGTTTTGTCTTTTTCCATGGTTTTATACATTCAAATCTTTATGGTTCTTGAGGAGTTAGTTTAAGAGAAATTTTCAATATACTACATACAAGTTGTATTATATAATAGATCATGTTGTTTTTTGTTTTTAAATTCATTTTATTCTTGTATGAAGAATCATAGAAATGTCTTAAAAAAATTGTAGTTTAAAAGTAAATTTTGAAGTATTGGATTGAGGTTTGCATAGTGTAAAAGAAAAGTATGATTGTTTAGATTATCATGGTGATTAAATAACATTATTAGTTGTGCATACCCTCAACCATTCTGAGTGCACTGTCATCCTTATAGGCCAGGATCAAATAGAGATCATATGCATATGTTTTCCCTGGATTCAGACTGTATCACCCCATCTCATCATGTGTTGTTGACTGGCAGAGCTCCAACTATTTAGTTTAAGCATAGCATACAAAAATAATAATATTATAAATCAATTTGGGACATTACTCATTAGACAAAGTTTCCATTAAATTGTTATCCTTAGAGGTTCTTGACTTTCACTAGAAGAATGCATATATTAGTTTGGGGTGGCTTGGATATTTTCTTTCTATGGTACGTTTATTTCATTTTGACTACCTTCATATGTTCTGATCATTGGATTCGATAAAAAACATGCTAGCTAGAAGGCGCGCTTATAACTCAAGACTATCTAAAATAGAGTTACATCATGTGTTGTTTAGTAATAAGAAAATCTTGAGTGTATCTGAAAGTCTCTGTAATTAATCAAAAGAATAATTTAATATTAGTCCGTGTCATAGACTTAAATTACGCAGGCATTGGGAAGATAAATCTAGATCACCTGTGCTTGTTTATTTCAGATTAGATGCGGCCTATCATTTCTCTAGACACTACCCTGCGATGGAGACTACTCTAAGTTAGTCCAATGCACCACCCCATTATTATTATTATAAGGGAAGGGATCAAACATCATTTCATGGGAAAGCATTAGTTGCAATAGGTCTAGGGCTGAGGGACCTGATGCGGCTTTCAATATGGTCAGATAGATAGTACATTATCACGCCACTATAATATCATATAGCTGTAGTTATAATGTCAAAAAATAAAATTAGAAGGGTTTCTCTCTTCAAATGATATAACCAATATTTTCTACACAAGAAGGAAATGAAGATGGTCAGCATCACCTTTTAGTGGTACTCCTGGGAGGGGGATCATATCTGGAGTCATTCGTTGGTCGCATGTCATTAATGACTTTGAGGGTATGATGGATAGGATTAAATCATAACCAGTCACTTTGAGACCGAATCCAAGGTGTTGACCAACAAACCTTGAGGTTCTAATGGGATTTTGAGGGGTCAGTTGTTGCCAAACATTCACCCAAGCTGACTAGTCATAGGGGCTATTTGTATAGTGAGTGCTATCCCTTCCTTATTTCTCCAAGAAGATTATTGTGGTATACTCCCCCTTCTTGAAAAAATAAATTTGTACACTTTCATATAATATCTAAAACATAATTCTAGTTCATTTTGCACCCATAAAATCCAAATTCAATAGGTCTTCACTCCCAATTTAGTCGAGTTCCAAACTTGCACCCAAATTGCTCCTATTAGGCCTAAAGCACCAATTAGCCCTATCCAGAGGGATTTTCAAGATTTAATCTAAAAAATTACACACAACCCCTAAAATAAATTAGGGATCCAGATACCTTTTTGGGAAACCTAAAATATTTTTAAGGTCTAGGGTCCTCAAGTCCTTCGTACACCTCTGTCCTGAAATGTAGGGCTATTGGGCCTATTTTAGCTCCCTACAAGCACTCCTCTGATTTCTATGCAAAAATAAATCCAAATGGATTGGGTGGGTTTTGAAATTGATTCTAGGGATCTATGAGACCCTAAAAAAACTGAGACCACACTTGGTTCAGGACTCCCATGCACACCCTTGTCTCTACATTGTTGTTTTCACCTACCATACACCTAACTGGACTGCCCTAGTGTGCCTAGGGCATGGCTTTAAAATTTGCAAATTGACTCTTGTGACCTCCTACCTACATATGTAAACTATATAGAGGCTCCCCTAATGCATTCATTCAACCTTTTTAGTTTCCCATGATTGAATTTTATGGGGGAGCCATTAAACCAAAAACTACCTAAACTGAACCAGCAGATGACCTAGTTCTTAAACAATTTCCTACACCTATCAAATCAACTCTACACTATTAGCACTCTGAAAGAAAAAGTCTTAAATTAGTCTCTACTACATGAATAAATAATTAGATTAGTTATTTAAATCCATTAAAACACAAATAACACTCAGAGAAGTCGATTGTACTCTATTTTAACAAATACTTGCTCTATTGCTCTTCAAAACTTGCATACATCAACTCTACCTCAGGAAATGAGCCATAGAGTGTCTAAAGATGCTTTCTCCACAATTTCATTCCACTAGAATTCATTTTCCAATCTTAGAATGGAGGGAATCCAATGTTGTCAAGTTGCATGCAACATTTGCAAAAAGTTACAAATGTTGTCATGACAACTTTTGGCATCTTTTATATTTATGATGCAAACTACATTTTAGGGCCTCTAACCCATTTAGTTTGATGAAATAACATAATTTATGCATCCTTAAGCATATTTATAACCACACATGGGTCTTATACACATTTAAACATCATTTCCCTAAATTAGACCAAACTAAGGACTAAAAGCAAATAACAAAGACTAAGATGAGATTAGCACTAACCACTAAGCCATCTAGTCACACACAACAACAAGACCTCCTAAGGTCTGAAGAAAACACACAATGACTTGGCTAGGGTCAGTTACAAGCCAAAATTGACTAGGGCCTTGAGGATATCCTAGGTGCTCCTACACCATCATCACTCGGAGAATTTCCCTTAAGAATTGGCCTTTCAACTTTTCTCATTTCTAACATTTTGTAAATAAGAACCATTAAACCCTAATGTGACTCATGGTCACCATAAGGATCAATCTAGGTATTTTTTATAGTATTTTTTGAGGAAATCATTAGATAAAAAGGAATACTAGCATTCTCATTGTACCTAAAGTGACTTAAAATTACAAAGTAGTTCCCACAGGCCCAAGAGAATCTACCATCAAGAGTAAGATAATTGATTGTAGCATACAATATGAATCTCCAAGGGAAGATTATGTTGTTAGGGATAATGAACCCACCTACCTTTTTAACCAGTCTCGCAGCCTCAATATCATCCTCAAGGAATCTGGCTCAAGTTCTTTTCAAATAACTCTGGTCCTGATAGAACTTCATTCCCTCCTGGGGTAAACCCGTAGCCTCAGCAATCAACTCTTCATTGATGTCCACGCAAAAATTATGGAAGTAAATTTTCCCATTCTTCCATTTTTTCATGAAGAAATTTGTAATAGCAGGGTCCCAACCTTGGAGATTCTCCATATAACCAACAAAACCATCATTCTAAAGAATATCCCAAACAATCTCATTCTTCTTCCACTCATTGCAACTAGAGGGCTCATCTCTTTTTTTCTTACCTCCCATTTTACAAATATTTCTCTAGTTTTTCTTTGAACTTTTCTTCTGATTGCACAACCTTCAATCTTTTTACTTTTTTTAACCTTGTGCAAGATGACCCGAAATTTGTGTGAAGCGATATGATGATAGAAAATGGCATCGATGGAAATGACCTTTCCATAATTAATCCTTACGTAACTCATGTTTTCCCCCATCATTAATTAAAAGCTTTTCACTCCTTTTTTTTTCATGGATCCTCTCCTTAAATATAATAGATTTTATATCGTATAGAGTATAGATTTCATTCTACCAAGTAGTAATGTTATGATTTCTATAGGCATTGTTGGCCACCTAGTTAGCTACCCCATTTCCTTCACAATACACATGGGTAATGACACACTTATTCATTGATCTTATAATGTCCTTAGAATTTTTGATAATATTTTGAATCGACCAAGATGGTGTCAAGATATCATTAATGCATTTTATAATATTTAGAGAGTCCCCTTCTAACCAAATGTTTGTGCAATTGAGCTCCTTATCTAAGAGAAGACCATGTACGGCATCCACAACTTCAGCCACATGGTTATTTTGAATTCCTATGGGGATCATTCTTATAGATTTGCAAATTTACTTATCATCACAGATCACCACTCCATAGCCAGAAATACCGGGGTTACCCTTAGAAGCACCATCAAAGTTTATCTTCATCCATCTCGTAGGGGGGCCCTCCCAATTCACCTCATCCCTAGGATTATTTTTGTCTTTACAATTAATTTGAATGCACTGATTCTTTGAAATAGCAGTTTCCTTTTTCATATTTTAATTATCATTGATGTCCATAGCTTTATAATTTTCAATTGTCATGCTTTTGACCTTTCTGTATAAAATCTTTGGTTTATTCAAATTATCTCTAAAATTATGTCATTCCTCTCTTTCCAAATAGCCCAAGTGATATATGTCAAAACAATTTTCCATATCCTTTTAATTTGTTTATTCTTGATGTTGATAGCCTAAGAGCTAAACATACTCTGAATGTCGAAATGGAGAACCCAATCAATATTGAAGGATTTCAGAAAGAAAGACCAAATCTCATTCGAATAGGAATAATGAATGAATAGATGGTTGAGAGATTTTTCCTCTTTTATGCACAAAAAAACACATGTTAGGAAAATACAAGCCTCTAGTTTTGAGATTATCAATAGTTAGGATTTTATTTTGGATCATCATCGAGAAGAGTATATTAATTTTTGGAGTTAGGCCTTTGATCCAAGCTTTGGCCCAAACAAGAGTTTCAATGTTATCATAGTTCAAATAGTAGGTAGATCCCACAGTGAATTTGCCACTTGAAGTCCATTTCCAAATCAGAGAATCCTCCTCATTGTATAAAGTAATGTTAAGTTAATTTTTTTATTAACTTAGCATAGTTAACATCAAAACTAGTGTGTGTAGAATATTAATTTTTGTATGGTAAAATTTTAAAAAGGTCAAAAGACTAATTAAATATATTGAAAGATCAAATATTAACTTAAGCATAGATCATTAGTGAAATTAAACTTATCAAATTAAAATAGCTATAGTAATATTGTTAAGAGAAATTTGTGACTCAATTTAATTACCTTTATTGTCGTCTTTAATAGATCAAGAATACTAATAGAAGGTTATCACTAGATCATGAAATTTATTTGCATAGCATTCATAAAAAGAATATTTCTATTAATTAATAGGCTTTACACTTTTAATTAAGATGAATTTAGGAACCTATAAAATTATGGATCAAGATTAGTTAAATGCACTCAACTTGGTAATGTTATTTTTACATGGTCAATACGTATGGCCATTGTATTGAACAATGTAAAAATAATGTTATAAATACAATACAATAACTATATAAACTTAATTATAGTTTAATTATGAACTAGGAATAATTAAAATAAGCATAGAATATTAATCATAGTTTTATTATGGAACTATAGTGTAGGGGTAGTTGTAATCCAAGTCTAAATATAATTCTAGACAACTTATGAAACTAAATTTGATTAAACTAAATTGCAAAGACCTTGATTAACGCATTTTTTATTATCTCACCTATGAGGTTTATGTAATAGAGTTTGTGGTTAGGTATCTATTAAAACCAAATAATGCTTAAATGTTGTATTTGCATCATTATAACTAAGACCGTTGAATTAGGTGAAACATATTAAATAATCCACACAACTACAACTTTATTAAAATCTTATTTTAATACTGGATAGAAACCCCCCCCTCATGTTTAAACTAGAACCTTGGAAACTCATGGGTTGAGGGACGTTGACTCACGTCATGATTCCCCTCAACCCTAATGTCGAAATTGGACCAACTATCCCTCTTGACCTTATCCCTTTTCCTAAACTTGTTTACTCATTGGGACACTTAGTAAGCATGAGATAATTGACCCTTCATCTCTTTTGATATACCTTTCAAAAAAAAATTGTTGTGTATTCACATGAAAATTTGGGCATGACAGCGAGGAATATATTCATTGAGGCATTATGCCAGATGAACATGTGTCCTTTTTGAGAAGTGGGTCACATATTTTGGAAAGATAAAGCACGACCGTCAGATCAATCAAGAGGTGGGTGTAGAGCCTTAATCAAAACTTGCACAAAATTTAAGTCTTTGCGGCATAGCGCCATTGCGATGCATGGCAGATGGTGGGGCTAGTGTAATGCCAAACGTACTTAAAGGATGGTCAGATTGGAAAGGATCTAACAGCGTGCACTACACCTCAATTGGAAGATGTATGAAGGTTATGCATTAAGGGTTCATGCTTGATTGACACATGGCATCCTGTCACTGTGGGTTCAGGTTTGTGAAGACAGCTAAGATTAAGGCATGTTCATTTTCATCATATGGCCGATGCTTTCCCTCAAACATAAGATGTATGATGGGTATTATTTAAGCCATTATGACTTGTTGATGCCTCTCCAAATATGATCTTGGCTTGCATGTATCTTAAAGGAGGATCGACATATATGTTTTAAAGATGCAAAAGGTTTGAATCTTAGTCATCGATGGATTTTTCAGTGCCAAGTGTAGCCGTTGTATTAGATTATATAAATATTTAATACTTTCCTTAGGGTTTTAAAGCCATGGTGTCACTTTCAAGTTGCAGAGAGTAGATAGATGAATCTGATCTTCTGGATCTCATTTATGCAGTCGTGGGATGATGTCAGGACAAAATTTTATAACCTCAGAATGCTTTTATGCAACATTTATGTTGAGAAGTGATGCCTTAGGGTTTTTGAGCAGATTTTTAAATCTTATGTAACCCTTAGACAATGCCCTGTCTCCTCTACATTAGTGTTGGATTTTCTCCTGAGCTTGGTGGTTGGAAAATTTGATTTCATATGAGGACATACTTATCCGAAATGAATTAAAACAAACAATACTATTCCTAATGAACTATAACTAATTGAATGGTTGAATTTGTTAAGTTAACGATCACCAAGATGCAGAAAGTGAATGCAAGACATTAAATCAGTTAATGTATTGTATTGTAATTGATATAATCTGATTGGCCATATTCATATTGTTAAAGAATTCAAAGAACCCAAGGGATAATGGTTATATTACCAGTAATGCATTAAATTTTAGTATACACCAAGTGAAAACAAACACTGACGGAGAAAGAAACCTGAGAGAAAATTATTAGTGATACCCGAGCAAGATACCCAAGCAAGGATTACCGATGATAAACCAAAGAGATACCTGAGTAAAACTAAAAGTCACAGTGTTTCCCAATAGACAGACAGACAACCCCGACTGACAGAGATGCTCAATGAAAACTAAAGTCAAGACTGAGAAAAAAAGGAGTTTAAACACCGATAAGAACTAAAGTTCATAAATGAGAAAAAAGACTTAGGTGGTAGGATCTAAACATGGAGTTAACTGGTTTATTATATTGTTTTCATTGAAAAGCTAAAAGCTAGAGACAAACTAGAGTTTTAAATATTTATTCCAGTTGTCAAAGAGAAATCTACGGGATAAACTAAAGCAAGCTTTAAAGAAAGAATGGAAATATTTCCAGGTCACATCAAGAACAAGAAAGACAAGGACATAGAAATAGTCAAAAACATGTCTATAAAGAGACAAGATAATTCAATATGAATTAAGGGGTGAGTAGAGAAGAGGATGCTGAAGAGAATACTAGTGAAGAAAAAGACTTCATACAGTATTGATCAACAAGCTAAAGAACAAAGCTAATTTTCTGCGGACACCGAGAAATAGAGAAACAACATCACCAAGAAGAAAGAAGTGGAGCAAAGGTATTAAACAGAAACATTGATTAGAAAGGTATTATGATCTTACAATAAATCTAAAAATCTACAAAGTTTAGTTATATTCATGAACATATCATTTACTATTTCAATTTAACCATTGGATTAGAAATTCTCTTAAGTGAGTAGGACTTATAAATCCTTTCTATATTGAGATACATCCCATGGAGTATCAAAAATTTTAGTCACGAAGATAGCATAGTGAATTCCAGATATCAAGTGATAAACTATTATATTTAAATCCTCTAACAAGGTTAGAATTAACAATGTTTTTGTAACCTTTAACAGGGTTGGCTCTTCACCGAGCTCACTTCAGAAAAGTGAAAATTTTGGGTTACCGGTCCCAAGGGTTTTTCCCTTTATAGGGTTTCCACGTTAAAAATCCATGTGTCAAATGTGTATATGGTTAATTTCTTTGATGTTTTTCTTTACACATTACTAAAATAGGATGATCAGTAAACACTAATTTATTTACTGTATCTCGGTAAATACTAGACTTCTATTTGGTAAAGCTTAAGTATAAGGATAAAGAGTGAACTCCGAGCAATAGTTATTTAATAAGATTATTTAAAGGCATACATATTTTAGGAATAAAGATAACTAGAGGTTATTGGATTAATTTTTGAGGCCACTGATTCATCCCCCCTAAGTTATTCTAACAATTGGTATTAGAGCTTGTGTGATTAGAAAGGGAGTTTAAAGACTCAAGAAAAAGATCACAAGATGAGCAATCAGGATGTGCCCAAGTTGAACAAAGACAAATTTTCATCATGGAAAAGAAGGATAAGACTCCACCTATCAGGTATCAGAAATAACTTTACTCAATACTTGGATGTTGAATATGTGTTGCCTACAGGACCTCACACACTTGATCAATTGAGAGAAAAACATGAGGACAATTATATGATGATAGAACTTGCTTCCTCACTCTCCGATGTTAAATTTGAAGATGTCAAAACATGCACCACTCCAAAGAAAATATGGGACAAATTGAAGCTAGTACATGGAGGAGATGCAAATGTACTAAGAGCTAAGGCAGAAAGCCTAAGAGGCAGGTTTGATGACCTAAAAATGAAAGAATGAGAAAACATCACTCAGTATAGCTGCAGAATCAAAGAGGTAGTCAATGCTATCTGAGGAGTAAAATCCTAAGATCCTTACTGCATGTTTATTCTATTAGAGAGTAGTCAATGAGGTAGTCAATGTACTTGAAGAAGAAACAGTGGTAAGTAAAATCCTAAGAACCTTACTGCATGTTTATTCTATTAGAGTATCTTCTATACAAGATATGAGAGAAATAGATAATAATAATGTCACTCTAGATAGTTTGATTGGTAGACTTATTTCATTTGAGATGAATAACTTTGACAATAGTGCCTTACCATCTATTGATTCTTCATTCAAATATTCTTTGAAAATAAGTAAGTCAATTCATAAACACACTATGAGAAATGATAATGAAAGTGATGACCAAGATCTTAATGATATTGAAGCACTAATGGCTATAAAACTACAAAGAGGCAAAGGTAGATACAAAGGTAAATTACCACTTGTATGTTTTAATTGTAAAGAGATTGGACACTTTTCTAATAGATGTCCTAATAAAATAAAAGAAGACAGAAATAGTGATAGACCATATGAAAATAAGTTTGACAGAGGTGATGATAGAGATTACCAAAGCAACTAACAATTTGATAGAAGAGACAACTGAGACTAGAAGGACAAAGGGAAGAAAGATTGTTACCTAGATGAGAACAAAGCTGACAATATTGACACCAAATATGATGAAGATATTGAGGTGGTATTTGTTGCTATGAATGATGATTTAGATGAAGAGGAAAGGTATGTAGAAACTACACTCATATCTAAGGTTAGTAAGAATGATGTCTAGATTATTGATAGTGGTTGTACTCACCACATGACTGGAGATAAGGAAAATTTTGAAAATTTTGAGTATTATAATGGTGGCTCAGTAAGAATGGGTAATGACTCACCTTGTCTAGTTGAAGGTAAAGGAACTATAATGTTAAATAATTTGATCAGATGTGAAAATTCATACTGGGTAAAAGGCCTTAACTATAATCTATTGATTTTTTCACAACTAAATAACATAGGTCACCGAGTTTCATTTGAGAACAAGAAGGAAAAGATCTTTAATGAATCAGGAAGGTTGATCAGAACTAGTGAATAGACAAAAGGTAACCTATTCTATCTTGATGATATAAACACCACTTGTTTAATGGATAAAAACAAAGACATATGGTTGTGGCATAAAAGGTTATGTCATGTGAATTTTGACAACATGGTTAGGATAAGCAATAAAAGGAAAGTAAGAGGCTTACTGAGAATGTGAAAACCCGACCATGTCATGTGTAAGAATTGTAAAAAAGGTAAATGACAAATTCTAGTTTCAAGACAAAGACCTACACATCTAATGTCATTCTATAATTATTCCATACTGATCTATGTGAACCAATGAGAATAAAGAGTTACTATTAAGATAGATATTTCATTCTCTTTGTTGATGATTATTCTAGAATGATGACAATTATGTTCATAAAAGAAAAATTAGAGGCATTCAAGATGTTTAAATGGTATAAATCCAATGTAGAAAAACAAAGTGGTAAGGAACTGAAATGATTAATATCAAATAGAGGAGGGTAATTTGTTTCTGATGAATTCACTAACTTTTTTAATGAGCATGGAATTCAAAGATAAGTTTCTGCACCAAGAACACCATGACAAAATGGGTTTGCTGAAAGAAGCAACAGATCCATCATTGATTCTGCCAGAACACGAATGATTAATAAAAGCATCACTCAAACATTCTGGAGGGAAGCTATCAGTATTGTTGTCTACACATTGAACATAGTTCAATTGAAGAAGGACACAAATAAGACACCCTATGAGCTATGGTATGGATACACACCCAATGTAAGTTATTTCAAGAATTTTTGAAGTCAATGCTATATTTTGAAAGATAATAGAAATAGAAATTTTGACTCCAAAGGTGAAGGATTATTTATAGGGTATTCTACCAAGAGCAAGGCTTATAATGTCTTAACAAAACCTCTAAAAAAATAATTGAAAGTGCAAATGTCAAAATAGATGAATTTGCAAAGAAAAATGATGGGTAAATCAGAAGAGAACCAAAAGACTACAACATGTTTTTTTACAATGAACAACCTGAAACTCTACCTGAGCAATAGTGTATCACTCCTGAGCTATAGAATAATGCACCCGAGCATCAGGCTGCAAACATTGAAAATCAAGAAATTGCTCAAGATGATGTACCAAGCGATAGAGATCACAATGAAGGTCAAGATGATGATCAGAATGATGAACAAAGAGGTGAACCAATACTTTCCAATTATGTCAGAAGCCACCATCTATAGAACTAGATTATAGGAGACTAGAAGGCTGGAATGAGAACAAGAAGTAAGTCACTAAACACTAGATGTTTAATTTGTGATTTTGAGCCTAAATCTATTAATACTGCACTTGAAAATGAAGGATGGGTAAGTACTATGAATGAAGAGATAAAAAAAATAGAGAGGAGAAAAACATGGACACTAGTACCAAGACCAGATGACAAAAATGTCATCGGTACCAAATGGATATTTAGAAACAAGCTGAATGAGAATGGAGAAGTCACAAGGAACAAAGCAAGATTAGTATGCAAGGGATATGCACAAGAAGAAGGTATTGACTATGGAGAAACCTTTGCACCCATTGCTAGAATAGAAGGAGTCAGAATTCTACTTGTTTATGTTGCATACAAAGGATTCAAGGTATAGTAAATGGATTTCAAATCTGCATTCCTGAATGGAATACTAGAGGAACATGTATACATTGACCAACCGGAAGGGTTTGTTGATCCTAACAAGAGAAACATGGTTTATATACTACACAAAGCCTTTTATGGATTAAAAAAAGAACCGAGAACATGGTATGAAAGCCTTCACTCCTATCTCATAAGTATTGGATTTGTAAGAACTAGTGAAAATAGTAATCTGTATCTAAAAGAAGATACTGATGATAACATTTTGATTTCTGAAATATTTTTTGATGATATCATATTTGGAGGTAATGATATGTTATGAAAATAATTTTCTAATGAAATGAGCAAAGAGTTTGAAATGTCAATTTTTGGGGAGATTAAATTATTTCTTGGTCTACAAATTCTTCAATAGGATGTAGGCATATACATCACTCAATCCAAATACATCAAGGAAGTTCTCAAAATATTCAAGATGGAAGACTCCAAGCCAGTTGGAACACCTATGGAAACTAGATGCAAGATAAAAAAGGAAGACAAGTCACCCAAGGTAAATCAGACCCTATATAGATCAATGAATGGTAAACAAATGTACATTTTTCATACTAGACCAAATATAGAATATGCAGTTGGAATAGTTGCAAGATTCTCTGTTGATCCCAAGGAATGACACATGACTCATGTCAAAATAATTCTAATATATCTAAAGAATACTGAGGACTATGGCTTATGGTATAAAAGAGAAGGAAATTTTGAGCTTCAAGTTTATATAGATGTTGATTGGGATGGAAACCTAGATGAAAGAAAGAGCACAACAGGATGAGAATTCTTTACGAGTGACAAACTTGTCACATGGATTAGTAAAAAACAAGGATGCATGTCATAAGCTACTGCAGAAGAAGAATATGTGGCTATTGCTGCAAATTGCTCAAACATTGCATGGATCAAGCAATTAATGGAAAGTATGAATATGAAAATTCTTTAACTAGTGATTATCTATTGTGATAATACAAGTGCAATTAACATTTCAAAGAATCCAGTCATGCATGCTAAGACAAAGCATATTGCTATCAAGTATTATTACTTAAGAGAACAAGTATAAGAGAAAGAGGTGATACTAGAATATGTTCAATAAAAGGAACAATTAGCAGACATATTCACCAAGCCATTGCCTAAAGATACATTTGAGTACTTGAGGAAGAGACTAGGAGTCCGACCCTTGTCTATTGGTCACTAAGATGAATAGGAGGTTGTATCAGCCTACACAAAATTAGAAGATCATTCATGTTGACGAAAGCAAAGAGATGGACTGAAAAGATACATATGTACATAATAAGGTACTTATTTTCACTGAACACCAATTATATTTTTGGCTAATACAAATCTATATTGCTATTGGAAAGGAAATTCAAGGAATATATTAAATAAACAGAATTGACTATGCCTTTGTTTTCAAAGGAAGAGATGTGACTTGTAAGGGAGAGATGTAACTTGTTATGGAGAGAAGTATTCGATGAAACATATTGTTGTCAAAGGAAAATGAGATATCCATCAGAGAGATGAATAGTCAAAGGGAGAGAAAACATCAAAGAAAGATTCAAAGAAACATTAATCTAAGGGAGAGAAGATTCTACATCAAAGGGAGAGACAATTAGAAGTTTCTACATCCATCCAGTAAAGGGAATGAAGATTGAAGAAAGTACTCTTAAGGAATCAAATCTAAGCTAGAAGAGCTTATCAAGAGTCAGATATTTGTATTGGTTATAGAACCATAAGTTTGGTAAATTTTGATAAACTAAAACTGATATATTTCATATTTTATTAGTATTATGTAGTGTGTTTCCATCAATTCCAAAGGGAGATATTGATGAACTATAACTGATTGAATGCTTGAATTTGTTAAGTTTATGATCATCGAGATGCAGAAAGTTAATGAAAGACATTAAATTAGTTAATGTATTGTATTATCATTGATGTCAACTTGATATAATCTGGTTGGTCATATTCATATTGTCAAAGACTTCAAAGAACCCAAGGGATAATGGATATATTATTAGTAATGCATTAAATTTCAGTATACACCAAGTGACAACAAACACCAATGGATAGTGCACATCGACGGACAAAGAACCTTGAGATAAAAGTATTAGTGATACCTGAGCAAGCATTACTAATGAGAAACCAAAGAGATACCTGAGAAGAACTAAAATTCACATCATTTCCTGATAGATAGACAGACAACCCTGATGGACAGAGTTGCTCAATGACAACTGAAGTCAAGACCGAGAAAACAAGGAGTTTAAACACCAATCAGAACTGAAGTTCAAAAACAACAAAAGGCTTATCTGGTAGGAGCTTAACATGGATTTAACTGGTTGATTACATTGTTTTCATCAACAAGTTAAAATCTAGAGACAAGCTAGAGTTTTAAAGATAGTTTTATTACAGTTGTCAAAGAGAAATCTGCGGGATAAACTAAAGCAATCTTTAAAGAAAGAATGACAAGATTTTCATATCACATCAAGAACAAGAAAGACAAGGACTTAGAAACGGTCAAAATCAAGTCTATAAAGAGACAAGCTAATTAATTATGAATTAATGGGTGAATAGAGAAGAGGATGTTGAAGAGAATACTAGTGAAGGAAAATAATTCATACAGTCCTGATCAACAAGCTAAAAAATAGAGCTAATATTTCTGTAGACACCGAGCAATAGAGAAATAACATCACTAAGAAGAAAGAAGTGGAGAAAAGGTATTAAAGAGAAACATTGATCAGAAAGGTATTATGAGCTTACAATAGATCTGAAAATCTACAAAGTTTAGTTGTATTCATTAACATATCATTTACTGTTTCAATTTAACCATTGGATCTGAAATTCTCTTAACCGAGCAGGACTTAACAATCCTTTCTATATTGAGATACATCCCAAGGAGTATCAAAAAGTTTATTCATGAAGATAGCATAGTGAATGCTAGATATAAAGTGATAAACTATTATATTTAATTCCTCTAACAAGGTCACACTTAACAGTATGTTTTTAACCTTTAACAGGGTTGGTTCTTCACCAAGCTCACTTCAGAAGAGTGAAAATTTTGGGTTACCGGTCCCAAGTGGTTTTTCCCTTAACAGGGTTTCCACATTAAAAATCCATGTGTCAAATGTGTATATGGTTCATTGATTTGATGTTTTTCTTTACAAATTACTAAAATAGGATGATCGGTAAACACTAAGTTATTTACTGTATCTCAGTAAATACTAGACTATTGTTCGGTAAAGCTTAAGTATAAGGATAAATAGTGAACTCTGAGCAGTGGTTATTTGATAAGATTGTTTAAAAGCATACATCTTGTAGGACTAATGATAACTAGAGGTTATTGGATTACTTTTTGAGGCCACTAATTCACCCCCCGCTCTCAGTTATTCTAACAATTATATTATTCCTTCAGTAGAGGATTGTTTTCCAACATCCTGAGGTGAATAGCGGCTGTAGATCATATTGTACATAGAAAGGAGTGAAGAAAAGGTTTCAACTTGATGGCAAAACAATTTATTGGTTAGCTGAGTTATTGCTTTGTAACTTAGTTGTTGGCTCCTAACCCTAAATGATTTGAAGCTTGTTGAAATCCTTTTTCTATAAAATTATTTTCAAGGTCATTTGGTAGGGGCTAGAAAATTGGAGAAGTATAGGAAAGTATTAGGCTGTATACTTGTTTCCACTCAGGAATATAACAAATTTGTATTGAAATTGTATCAAGATAGAATAGAAAGTTTTTACATCTTTTGTATTTGTTGAAGTGGTATGTATTTTGAAACAGATTGATACAGAAGCAAGATTCTTTATTCTTAATACAAAATTTCAGATTCAAGTCTATCCTCTATGTTTATCTCTTGAGTTTTGGATCTAAAGATTTACTGCATAGATTTTATCTATGTATATGTTGTTATTCCTCAGTTTTGATCAAGGATCAAATTAAATCTTTCTTCGGATGAAACATAGGTTCATTTGGTACTGTACAAGGATCTTATAAGTACTGTTTGGTCTAAGATTATTTATGTTTATGGCTTTGAGTCCTTGACAATAGTTGGTTTATGTATTCTGGTCCTGAGCTAGAAATATTTCCCAATGGATAAAGCACTAATCATAAATTAGTACATCCTTTGTTGATACATTTTTTGATTGATTTGGCTATATCCTGCAAAGTTAAATAAAAACCATTTCCAAGTTCTTTTATGTTTTATTGTTGTTGGTTGTGTCATGCATGGTATTGGAGAGTCAATGAATATGTGGTTGACATTTAGTAATTTCTTACCATTATCTATTGTTGAAAATTCATAGTTGTAAAGAGTTGTATGTTGAGCTAGATTAGCTATACACACCTTGGTTTTGTAGATCAAGAAGTGCAAAGGGAAGTCTTGTCCCTATAGTTCGTCCAATTACCTTGAAGATATTCCCATATTTGGAGCTAACCACTCTTAAAATAAATCTCAAGGTATATTGGTAGCTTTCAAAGCATAAACAATTTAAAACACCAACAGGGTTTAAAGGTTTTAAACTTTGCATTGCGGGTGCAATCCTGATTGATGATAGCAAGCATGTTTAGGGGAATATTAAAGAAAAATAAAAAAGGAAGGAGAAAGGAGAAAATGAACATAAGCATAAGAAGATGAAAAGAAGAAATAATAACAAGACTATAATAGATATGGGATCTAATTCAGTAAAACCCAAAGGAAGTCAAGAGGACTTGCTCCTCCTATTTACAACTAAGATGCAGAAGGATGTATCGGTCCAAAATTGTTTCATGAAGACATCATTAAAACTAGATTGATGTATTGAGGATACTACTTAGGGGGAGTAGTAAGCATGCTAAGGAAAAGTTATGTAATCTAAAGTTGATTATTTTTAGTAAGCTACAAAGAAGTGTAGGAATAAGTGAGTTAAGTATTTGATCTGTATTGGATGTCTTAGAGGTATGTGAAAAAGGGAAGTTTGAGGTTGACGAGATAGTAGAAATAGAGAAGGAAAAGGAAGTAGACACTAATATGAAAAATAAAATTGCAAAATAACTAATCATACATGTTTTTAATTTATGTCAAAGGAGGAGAGAAGAAGATGTGAAAAATAAGGGAAGACATAAAATGAAAGATCAAAGGAGAAGACCAAGAAGGAATTTGATCAGATGAGAGAACAAAGTTTGTGTATACTTATACATAAGAACTAAGTGAGTCAAGAATTGTGGTGCATATATAAGGGGGAAAAGTTGATAAATAGAAGAGTATGCAATCTGATTGGAACCAAGGAGGGAATGTTACCAAGGGGAGTAGTATCAAAGAAGAGAAGTGTTAAAAGAATATCTGAAAGATAATTATGGATATTACATGTAGTAATTTTGATTATATTTCTAGGAGTGATATTGTTGGTTTCTGATTGTATTTGTAACATAAAAAAAGGTGAGAAATGATAAGATATATCACTCACCAAATTATAGGTACATGTAGGAAGAACCAAGACCTTGAAATCAAGGAAACTCGATTAACCCAATGTAAGGTGTCAATTCATGATATTTACAATGTAGGGTCTTGGATTGGTCTTCTTTTCCCTAAGAGGAGTCATAAATGATATGCAAAAGAGGAATCTAATCTATGAAAGTATGTACTATGAAATGAAAAAGAGGAAAATTCACTCACCTTGAAGGCTAGAAGAGGATGCAAGTTCAAATCTAAAAATAGACTGCCAAACTATATAAAAAACTGGAACAGAGCTAGATCTTGAGTTAGGAAGATGGAAACTACAAACTGTGAAAATATCAAGGATAGAGGAATAGGTTGACTTCTCAGGTACATGTTGACTTCCCATGTACAGGTCAACTTCGACCTATACCTAGACCCAAAAACTAAAATTAGGTTCTACAAATTTGGAGTCTGTCTTCCTGGATCAATCATTGAAATAGTCATTGCAATAATATGATACATGTCAATCTTGACCTATACCTGATAGTGTTGGAATGTGGAATTAAATATAGATTTCAAAAGTGCTTTATTGAGGGTCTTGAGATCTATAAATAAATTTATGAATATGAATCTACGCCTACACATCAAAGAGAGGGGAATTTATTTGGGGTAGGGGGATAACCTTAGTCAATCCTCTATTTAGGAATTAACCTTGAAATGAAGTAAGTAAAGGAAATTCTAGCATGTAGTAGAGATTAAATCTAACAATTAAAATGTGTCATACCAATATAGATGAAATTGTGCTTGGTATGTGATCAATTATGTTGATACAATAGCCTTGAAAAAACTAAAACTAAATCATGTAAGAAAAAATATTATATAGTAGATGCTTATAATCTACCTCAATTTAGTATTGAAGATGAAGAAGAAGACTTGAATGAGTGTAGATCTCCTCCATTGATGGCCAACTCCTTTTGTCTCCAAGAAGCTAGAATGAGAGGAAATGTATACTTGATTGAATGAATGGATATATGTGCTTTCTTGAACTCCTTGAATGCTTGTACTTGAGTCCTTGAGAGAGATTTATTTTTATGTGTGTGATTGTATATTAAATGTATATTATCAAATGAAGAGAGAAGGCATCTTGTTATACCAATTTTTCGCATCAAAACAAAAAGGGACGACTGCACTAGGTAGGAAAAGGTCAATCCTTTTTGTAGGGTTTGAGAGCCAATCAAAACTCAAATCCTAGTGTACATGTTGAATTTTACCTATACCATGTATAGGCCGAGGTTGACCTATACCTAGGAGTGTGAGTTTCAAGATAAAACTCTCATGTCCCAAGAAGTATTAATGGGTTCAGGGGGAAAGTGGTGAAATAAGAGAGAAAATTGATCATAAAGGTATTTAAATCTCAAAGGGAAATGAATTTTGTGATTACAGGGATCAATGGGAAATCATGTGTAGAAATTAGGGCCAAAATAGATTTTTATGCAATATTGGAGGAAGAAAGAGGACCTTGATTTAAATTATCTATATAATTAAATGCAATAGGAGGCCCTAATGCAAGAAACACAGTAAGGAGAGATAAAATGGTCCCAAAGAGTGTATAAAAGTAAGTTATTACTTTTTAGGATGGTACATTTATCCCCCACCTTAATAGAAGTATGAGACAAGCTCATGCTCATGGTAAAGTAAGATATAGAGGAAAGAGAGAGAAAGATGTATGTGGTGAATTGAAAAGAGATAAGACATCACCAAGTCTAAGAACATAAGCCCCAAAACTAAGGATAACTCAACATATATGCATAAGGGAATAAATCCATCAACATGAAAAGAGGGTAGTACTAAAACAAAACTCCAAATTTACTAGTGAAATATACCTTGATCAGAAAACATCACTACCACTAATATCATGTCTAGAAAGATATTGCAAGAGCACAAATTATCACATAGGAAGCAAGAGCACCACCACTGACAATACAAAATCCATGATCTAACCTAGTAGAATGATTCTGAGAGAGAGAGAGAGAGAGAGAGAGAGAGAGAGATTACTTTTCCAAGTAAGATATGTGTGTCTTACTGTGAACCACACAAAAGATAGAATTGAAACGGTCTAGCAGGTTTGTGTGTCATGCTAGTCAATCCTATCCAAAAAAAAATGTACCTTCTAGAGGCTTTACATGTGTGTGTATGTGTGCACCTCATGAATGGATCAGGGTCTATTGTATCCATGAGGATTGATTTTTATGTGCATCCCTTGGATCAATCAATCTATCACCATGAGGATTGGTTTGTGTATGCTAGGATAGGTCAAATGGTCTATCAAATTATGTTATGCTAGTCAAACAATCCTAAATATGTGAAAAAGAGAGAATAACTTTCCCTAGAAAATTGTGTTATGCTAATGTACTTTACCTATCATGCTAAAAATGAACAAAATATATGTAATAAGGAGACCATGTATGCCCCCCTTAAGATGAAAAAATAAGTTCTATTTTTTCATCTTAAGGAAGTGATGAACAAGGACAAACGATTTTCAACATCAAGACAATATCTACAAGAAACACCCAGTCCAAACCAAATAGGTCACAACTCCTATGAGGTCATGGAAGGAATGAATGCAAAGAGATACCATGCAAAAAGTAAAAAATCAATCCTTATGAAGGATAACACATTATTTAGTCTCCAAGGTAAGGGATTTATCTTACATGGAAACCCAATAGAAAACAATGAAAATGGGTATGATCAAAGAATGTGTATCCTTAATGTAAACCAACATTTCTATATATTAATAGATGCCACAAGAGAGATAAATAACACTTATCCAAGGGAAAATTGGATTCTTGAAGAAGAATGAGAGTATTTATAGAATACCCTTGACACCAAGTGTAGGAACAAGGGTAAAGGGGATACATTATGCTACTCACAGAGTGTACTACACTATGTGTGATAATGAGCCCCTAAGGAGTATGCTAACAATGTTTTTTATTGAGGTAATAAAAGGTTTTGAAGGGACCCCAAAACCCTTTACAATCTAGAAGCAAGAAAGAACATTAAAAGCATTGAAAATAAAATGAATGCCTTCAGGAAACAAAAAAAATAGGGTGAACCCAAAGATATTACAATAACAACACGATTCTCAAAAAGAGCAAAAAATAGCTAACACACTTTCCAACAAACAAAAACAAAAAAAGTTCCCAACAACACAATTCAATCCAACATATTGAGGAAATCCTTAGACTCCACCAGTAGGGCCTGAATCTTCTAAATAGATTCCTTAAGGATCATAAGATCTTTAGGTTGAGAATCCATTTTCTTCTTTGTGCTCTCTTTGGCTCTAGATCTAGGGCCAAAAATCTTCTTTTCGTGCTTAACAACATCATCATCAATGGTAATGAAATTTTTATCCATGTAATTTCCTTCCAGCAGGGTATACATCGCATTAAGGTTAGTGACAGTAGCTTTCATACCCTCATTGCTGAGGGTCAATAGCTTCCTTATCATTTTCTCATTGTTAATCTAACAATGTTACACAGTTTGGAGCAACATAATAGAGACTAAGTTGTTATTTAGAAAAAAATAGTATAGAAGAAGAACTCATTATGAGATGATATATGAATAATAACATTATCAATGAGTTGTTTGATTTTGTAATATAAATATTGATAGTCATTATTAGAGTGATCATGATAGTGGTGATACATACAAAAAGGAAGAGCCCTAAGATGTCAAAAATGTTTCTTTTTGCATTTAGGTCTAGTAATCACCTTAGCATGACGAATTTTAGGAAAAATTATTTCTTGATTAAAAGAGAATGTAGGAGAAGTGTTGGATGAAGAAGGAGAGGACATGGACAAATAAGGAGAATCAAAATTAAATTTTCCATAGGTTTCTTACTATTCTCAATACTTTTTTTCACACATCCTGGACAATTTTGAGAATCCATGATGGCGTTAACAATACCTATTTGTGGCTGCTTACAATGATTAAATCCTATCCCCCCGTATTTCATAAAGGCACTTGATTTCCTTGTTCATGTTTCCCACATTTGTTCCCATTGAATCCATGGTTTTATAATAAATGATAACCAAATCTATGACAAGAATCCATATCAAAATATTCAATGGATCCTCGTTAGTCACTATGTCATCACAATCAGGTTTGATAGTTTCTTGAGATTTAATAGGAGCAGAAGAAGCAACAAAAATTGTTACTAAGATCATTAGAAAGAGGAGTTTCTTTGAATTATTTATCAAATTTAGATTGTATAAATTGAAGGAATACAAATTTATACTCTCCAATAAATGTTGGTGTGAAATCTAAGGATCCCCAATCGCTATCCAAAAGAGAACTAAAAGAAGGAGGATCGTCTTTAGGTTGATAATCAATTTTATAATTAGGCTCTTGTGTTTCTTTGATAGACTCAAATATTTTAGTGGATTATGTGTTTAAACAACTATTCTATCTATCATCCGCATGAAGAGTGTACATCACATTGTTGTAGAGGAATTTGACTTGTTGATGAAGAGTTGAAGGAGAAGCATGCATAGTATGTAACCAAGGTCTACCCAAAAGAAAATTGTAATTAAGAGGTCCACACATCAGATAAATAGGAATGTCTAGAATAACTAGACCTTCTTTAATAAGTAAAGTGATGATGCCTAATGTTTTCTTAGAAAAATTATCAAAAACATGAATAGGAATATTATCATGTTTAATAGTTGAAACATCAAATTTGATTTCTTTCAACATGTCCAAACTACAAATATTTATCTGAAACCCATTATTGATTAAGGTCCTATGAATGAAATTACCTTTTATCAGGACAACTACCATAAGAGCATCATATTGACTTTGAAATTCTCTAGGAGGAAAATCATCTTGAGCAAACACTATTTTAGGTGAGATACGGGTAGCATGCATGTACCACAAAAAGGAATTAATGCTATCTAGATTGGGACATGGAGTTGGAAGAGTGGTTAAAGGTTTTTTCAAGGATTTATAATATCTAGGAGAAGTTTTAAGAAGTTCCCAAAGAGATATCTTGGCAGGGGTAATACGGAGTTGTTCAACCAAATCATACTCCTTTCCAAGATTTTGGGGAAGATGGGGTGGAGGAGGAAGAATGGGTTAAGAAGGTGGGAGAGAAGTATAAATAACTAGATTATAAGGTTGAGTATTATTTCTTGTATGGTAGGTGTTATCCATTTCATTATAATACTTAATGAACTCCAAAGGACTCCTAGGTTTCCCTTTGACAGTTATAATAGGCTTATTTGGAGTATAACCTTTAACTATAATCACGGGTGTAGTGTAAGCTGGAGGAGTAGATTGAGGA
Organism: Thuja plicata; assembly: GCA_018584345.1. Lineage (NCBI taxonomy): Eukaryota > Viridiplantae > Streptophyta > Pinopsida > Cupressales > Cupressaceae > Thuja > Thuja plicata. Next base: position 906,395 of record MU227499.1, on the reverse strand, counting down.
TAACCCTTAATAGTGATGATAGGTCTATTAGGATTCTAAGAAAAAATTGATTGATAATATCTTTTTACACTTATCATAGGCTTGTTGACTATTGTAGGTTGAGTATGAATATTGGCAACATTAACCTGATTATGCTCTTGACTCTTCATTGGTTCATCACTAGAAGGGAGAGAATTAAGGAAATTTATATTATCCTCTTCTTCCAAGATTTCCTTAGAATATGGATTATGTAATTCCTTTAAGGATTAATCTCTACTAGGAGTTTCAAATGAAGGCAAAGTGACATCGAGAAAAGTAGTTATTATGTCCTCCTCTTGTGCTAAGATATCCACATAAAGAGGGTATTTTATAGGAGAAGGATCATTAATTACTAAGTAATCATTTGTATTGGGTAAATTATTTATATGTATAGAAGGTGAATTTGCCTTAATGGGTTGAATGGTTTCCTTTTGGAGAATATGTATATTAAGAGAATAATCAACATTATCTTACAGTTGCTCATCCCAAATAGGAAGATCATGAAGATGTGGATTATTGTCTTGGCTTAATATGTCCTCATGAGGAGGGGGGTCATTAGGAGAACAAAATGAGATTAACCTATAGAAAATATTCATGATGGAATATGCAAAATGAGGTTATATGTTTATATTTCCATGTAAATACATAAAGAAGAAATTAAATGACTATATGAGTGCATGAAGTGAAATATTTTTGTATTTTTTCAATATGTAAACATGAAATAAAATAATTCAATGAATGTATCTATGGTAGATATAAATACACACAATTTATCAAATATGTAAATGAAATGCATACAAAATATATGTAGATATGTAAATTTAATGCCAAAGATATCTAACTAGATGCATACAATGTAATAAAGTAGATCTAGATAGAAAGGGAAATATAACACCAAAATAAACATGGAGATGTAAGATGTTGGATTCACAAAAATTTAACATAAAAAATGGTGAGAAATTCTAAGATAGATCACTAAAAAAATTATAGGTATATGTAGAAATATCCAAGACCTTGAAACAAAGGAAACTTGATTATTTCAAACTAAGGTGCCAATTTGTGATCTTTGTAACAAGGGTCTTGGATTGGTATTCCTTTCCCTAAGAGAAGGATTAGTAATTGATATGCTAAAGAGGAACCTAATATATGAAAGTAAGTACTATGAAATGACAAAGAGGGAATTGTACTCACCTTGAAGGCTAGAAGAGGATGTAACTTTAGATATGAAAACAAAATGCCAAACTGTATCAGTAACTAGAATAGAGCTGGATCTAGAATTGAGAAGCTATAAACTACAAAATATTAAAATATGGAGGCCATAGGAATAGATCAAATTCAAAGGTATAGGTCCACTTCCTGAGTATAAGTCAACTTTGACCTGTACCTGGACCCAAAAACTAAAACTAGGTTATGCAAATATGGAGTCTGTCTTCCAGGATTAGTCAATGAAATAGTTACTCCAGTAATAGGGTACATGTCAACCTCAACCCATACCTAATATTTTTAGAACTCTAAATGAAAGACAAATCTGGAAAGTGCTCTAGAAAGGCTTCATATTTGCAATGAAATCTGTGAATCTCAATCTGTGCCTGCACATCAAAGAGAGGGGTAATTATTTGCGGGGAGGGGGTTTGCCTTGGTCAATCCCCCGTTTAGGAATTAAGATTGAAATGAAGTAAGTAAAGTAAATTATAGCATGTAGTAGAGATTAAATCTAAAAATTGAAATGTGTCATACCAATGTAGATGCAATTGTGCTTGGTACGTGAACAATTATGTTGATGCAATAGCCTTGAAAAAACCAAAAGGAAATCATGTAAGACAAAATATTATATAGTATATGCTCGCAATCCACCTCAATGTAGGATTGAAGAGGAATAAGAATAATTTAATGAGTGTAGATCTTTCCCTTTGATGACCAAATCCTTTTGTCTCCAAGAAGATAGATCTATGGGAGGAAATACATGCTTGATTGAATGAATGGATAGATGCTTGCTTAAAATTCTTGAATTATTTTACTTGAATTGTTGTGAGAGATTTATTTTCATGTGCATGATTGTAGATTATAAAATGAAGTGTGAAGGCCTCCTTTTATACCAATTTTGGTCATCAAAATCAAAAGGTTGACTACACTAGGAAGGAAAAGGTCAATATTTTGCATCAAGCTCGGGAGCCAATAAAAACTCAACTCCCAGGTTACATTTCAAATTCAACTTATACTAGGTATAGATTGAGGTTGACCTATACTCAAGATTGTGAATTTCAAGATAAAACTCCCATGTCCCAAGAAGTATTAATGGGTTGGGGTGAAAAGTGGTGAAATAAGCGGGAAAATTGATCAAAAAGGCATTTAAATCTCAGAGGGAAATGAATTTTGTGATTGGAGGGATAAATGGGAAATCATGCACAAAGATTAGGGTCAAATTATATTTTTATGCAATATTGGAGGAAGAAAGATGACCTTGATTTAAATTATGTATACAATTAAATGCAATATGAGGTCCTAATGCAAGAAACACACTAAGGAGGGCTAAAATGGTCCCAAAAAGTGTATAAAATTAAGTGCTTACTTTTCAGGATGATATAGTGCTACTTATTTTTCACATCACATGTTTTTATTAATGCCAAAGGGGGAGATTTTTGCATATTGGAAAAGTTGGAAGATGATTATGTTGGAATTGATGTCAACATAGAAGAAGGATTAATCAGAGGAACTGATCAGAAGAGTTATTTGCATATTGCTAACATTAACTATTTCAGGTTAGCCTGTAGAGTATAATGTTAAAAGATCCAGTGAGAGGTAGATATTGTAGAGATGAAATTACACATGTAGAGGAGGGATTATTAGTGTGTTTTCTATGTTCACCCAAATTTACAAAAGGTTTCATGATGATTTGGATAGGTAACCAGGTTTCCAAAGGTAACTAGCAAATAAGGTGATAGACTCTGTTAATAGGAAGACAAAAAAAGGTTTGGTGTGTACAATAAGGTTGAAATTTCTTGATGAAAACCTAGGATTGTATTTGATACATTCTCAAGTGTCTTGAATTCATATTATTTATACTTCAAAAGTCTACAAGGCATAATCTTATTGTCTTAGAGATTTGTTGACAACGTTCTTAAAGTTTGGTGGAAAAGAGCTAGCAAATCCAATGGTTGTGGTGGATTTGAGTGCTTGAGTATTTATCATGATGCTATAGGATGTTATTGAAGTATGTTCTTGATGAGTTGGTGATACATATGAATCAAAAGGATCAGATTGGTGGGATTTTTGGTCAATAGTAATATTCTTATTATTATTTTTGTTCTTGGCCAACTTAGTTGGTAAATCATGTTGTGCAAGTGCTAAATCATGAAATCTGGGATATTTATGATCTCGAGGTATTTTTTAGGTCATGGCTATGATTTGGAAGTTAGAGATGGATTTGAATCAAGATATTTGGCACGTTGATTTGAAGAGATGGTGAATTGGGTTTTTTTGACCTAGTTCTTGTTATAAGATGATGAATTTGAGAAAATTCAAGGTGTGGATCGTAGATATGGAGGTTAGAGGTTACTAGTAGAGAAAAATCCTGATTTAGAGGAAATCAGAAGTGTTTCAACAAGGGGTTAAACAGAGATATGCATTGTACTATATTGGAGTTGTATTAGACATAAGGTATATGTCACTTACAAAGTTCACAAAATTTTTATAGATCACTCTAGTGATCAGATTGTAAGGCAGTGATCCTTCTTCAGGGTTGTATCTCGATGATTTTCATTTGAGTATTTAGTTCTAGGAAGTGATATTGAATGTATTTGTATTTCGAATACATTTTAATAAGGTTATACTTCTAACAAGGTATTTTCTTGTTGTGGGTAATCAACCCCACCATGGTTTTCCCCTAATGAGGTTTCCATGATAAAAATATTGTGTCTAGTTGTGTGGATGATATTATGATTTTTTTATGCATGCATGTTTCACATTTATTTCAATCAGGTCATAATTCAGGGTACTTGGGTTAAAGAGTTTTTAGAACTAATGGTTTGGACTTGAAGATTTAGGAACAACTAATTCACCCCCCACCTCTTATTTGTTAATTTCCATAGTATCTACATGTATGCCTAGTAGAACTTGGTATTGAATATAATCAAGGGTTCATTAGGTTCCTTTCACAAGGAATTTTACTTATTACATAGGATTGTGGAGTCGACATAGACCTGAAGGTGTAGGAGGAAGGTAATTTCCATCTCCTACCAACATTGGATTGAGTTGTTGGGAAGGGGGAGGTACAAATACAACTTGTTTTATGCCAAAGAGTAGGGGAAAATATAGGAGATGACATCCTCATGCTCAATCTAGTGATGGGATAGGGAATCCTTAAAGGCCTATAAGTCTTCCTCTCTAGTCCAAACATAGTTGCGTTCATATTTTAGGGATATTTTCTTGGGGTTTTTTAGGAGGTCATGAATTTCATGCGTATTTTCTCCTACAGAGGAATGATTTTGGTTTAAGTAAGACATCAAGGGAGGTGTGGGAAAATAATGAGTTTTTAGTGTTGTTATTTCCATACTAGGCCAGGATGAGGTATTACCGAGAGAAATAGGCTTTGAACCAGAGGTCAAAGTTTTATCTTTTCTAGTGCTTCTTTTATCTCAGATGGGAGGTACCAACTCTATAAGTTCTCCTTTGTTTGGGGTGGATCTAAATATTCTTTAAAATCTAATCAAGGAAAATGACCCTAAATGTCAGATTTATTGGCTAAGGTGTTCACTCATATGTGATTTAGTGGGTGGTAATTTAGAGCCTTGAGACCCTCCTAGTTCCAGATACTATTGAGGAAACTCTTGTGAAGGGCTATCAACAATGTTTGAGATGAACCAGAAGTGTGTTCTAAATGGCTAACTCTTCCTAAAATAGGAGAAGGGAGAAGAGATTCCCCTTTCCTCCCAAGCACCTAGTTATCAGTTCATGATGGTGTTTGGATAAATTAGTTGGGCATATGGTTGTTTATTAAAGGGGCCTACCAGGTTTGTGAGGGTTCTGACATACATAAGTTTTCCTATAAATTAATTTTATGATACATTTTAAAAAGAAACTTCAAAAGATAGAATATGGATAGAAGAAGAACTAATCTACCCAAAATCACTTCACCATTTTTACTATTAGCTTTACTCAAGATAAACAGTAAAAAACCTTAGGATACATAACCATCAACCATTATATTAAATATCAATAATATTCATTCCCAAAAATACACATATTTCATTCAATACTAAACATTCAACATTTTTGAGTAAAGGACAGTGAAAAAAATAAATGATACATTCTTTACCAACAACCAAAGAGATGCTCAAAGTAGCTACACATCTATTTATCTTCCTTTGATTATAGGTAATAATTCCCAACCATCATTGGTGTTCACATACAAGGCTCCAAGGGAGCATGGAAGTAAATGCTAAATGAAAAGAGTATGAAACCAAAGAAAACTATCTAACTTCTATTACTATGGTGCCTAAAAATAATCAACTTTTCAAACCCTTAAAATGGCCCAGAAATATATACTTATAGAGATTTCAACCTTTACAAACCCTAACTATAATTATTTACAATATTTACATATATTTTTCACATTATTTACAAGTTTTTATAATATGTACAGTTGTTTACAACCTTGAAAAAAGGGAAAGAGATAAGAGGGAAGAAGAAAGAAGGGGAAGTGGTGATTTGTATCCCAAGGAGAGGTCCATTGACATGTATTTCTTTGGCTATCATATGTACTTTGTCTGAACCTGGGACCTTTCTCATTAATTTTGGATTGGTGGGGTGTCTAAATATCAACTACCTATACCCTTCCATAAATAGGGGAGCAACGCCAAACACAATAAGTAGGTAACACCTTTGGAACACCCATGAAATATCTAGTAGAAGAAGTTAAACATAATCTTTCTTTGACACTATATACTATACCACTTGTTACATGGGAAAATATTTGTCATTCCTAGGTGAGAAGGCTTGCAATGCTAACATGCAAAAAGAATAAATGAATAAATAATGGAAGAATGTTGGAACTATATACTTTTTAGGATCTGGGATCCTAGAGTCCTTTGAACTTCAATGAATAGAATAAAAGAATAGGGGGATGTAGAATTTTGTCATCCAAGAGGTGGATTATTGTGAATCTTGTATCATAGGATGCACTCTATTATTGTTTCAATGTTGGTACCATCCACCCATTGGATTCAATATTCTCCATTGAGTAGGGAATCTTAATTGGCTAGGGCAGTCCTAGAATGCATTCACTCTACATCCAGTAGGGCATCATGAGTGTTAAAAATTAATTTGAGGAAACAATTCATTACCTCTTTATTGAATTCATTGGAGGGTCTAAGATTATTCTATGCCTTCTCATCAAACCCAACTAATAAAGTATCCAAAATTGTATTCTTTCTGCCGCTACGGGGTCTAGACTATAATCTTGGACCTTTCAACCATGTCTATAATGAAGGATATCTCCCAAAGGCTTACACATGTGAATATGTCAAACTCATCCCCTAGAATGTCCATAACATGGAGTTCTTCTCTTCTCATTTAGGCAATTGGATTTAAATATTTTATATAATATTTATACTTGGCCAGCTCTGCATCCCACTCACCTATAATACCCATCACTTCCTTAAGGGTTATAGCCCCCATAGAAATAGTGAAAAGGGACTCACAGAGGAAATCATAGATCTCTTACAATTGATCTTCCATCCATTTATCAATTACTCCAGTCTTTCCCTTCATCTCCTGCAAAGAATCAAACTTTGATCAGGGAATAAAATTTGAAGGAGTCCTGCTAGGACCCATGGAGGATATGGGATTGGCTAACTCCCAAAAACATGTTTTATAGGTGGCTAATGTGGCCTTAAAATCTTTCTTATTTTTGTATTCTTTTATAATCCTGTTGTTCGGTACTTTTCTTACTTATTCATAACACTTGTAAAACAAGTATGATCTACTATTTTCCCAAACACTAACCAAGAAAGGAAAATATAAACAATAATAAGGTGTTTATATCTTCTACAATTTAAGTTCCAGAAAATAAGTTGGGTTTACCTACTCTTTTCTTTATTGACTCACACAAAGTAACAACTTGATAGGTCATTTTAATGGCATACTTTAGATACCTTAGATGAACTTTTTCTAGGTCTTTTCCTATGTTTTCTTTTTCTAGGTCTTTTCCTATGTTTTTCCTATGTTAATATGTGGTAGTTAACCACTGAACCTATGCCATGGACATATGCTACTTAATATGATTTATCTGGATGAATATGCTCTATTTATTGCTATGAAATTATGATCATGTTTTATGAATGAATTGACTGTTTGAGCAATAGATAATGCATATGCACTGTGAATGATTATTTGCCATGAATGCTTTTATCATAATAGTTTTAATGTAGTGCATCAAAGTAGTAACTATCATCTTGTTTAGGTGAGAACATCTATGTGCTGGACGCTTGACTTGGTCCTATAGTAGACACACACAGATGAAACATTAGTGTAGCAGTGGTTGAAGGTTTTCGGTTAATCCAGGTGGAGACGATTGAGAGAAGACTTGGAAAACGCAATAATTTCCCTGATGAAATCTAGGAGAGAGTGGGAAGTTAGATCTACTATCTAAGCATTTCTTTCCTCTTTTCTAGACCAATTCCATTTCATGCTTTCTAGCTTTCCTTTATGTTAGTTGTTTGTAATAAAAGCTCCACCTTTTCTTAGGGTGTATTGAGCTTAGTAGTTAGATGTTTTTCCTATAAATAAATCCCCGCTCCCATGTGAGAAAAAGGGAAATAGTATTATGATGGTTGCAATATAGTTCAATTCTATTATTTTACTGTTGATGAGAATCTTTGTACTCTATTATTCATTTTAATGAGAAAATGAAGTTTTGAGATTAGTTCTGTGTAATTGAGTGTTCTGGGTACTCACCCAAGGGGGCCCAATTGGTGAGTAATCCATAGTTAGATTCATTTTAGTTCAGCTCACTTTCTTGTATTTCCATCATTTCAATTCCTATGCTAAACAACTCCTACATCCAAAGCCATAGGACAACTACCGCTTCTTGCGGCCGAGTGGCAGAGTAACTAAGGCATTGTAGTTATTTTGTGCACTCTTCCATCCTGCTAGCAACATTCATTTCCATCATTTAATTTCAAGTATTTACTTTCATAGCAATAGTTTATCTTTCCTTTGAGTATTCATTTCATGCAGCAATAGTATAGTTTCCCTTCAAAAGCATTTATTTCCTGTAGCCATTGAATAGTTTCTTTGCAGCATTTATTTCCTGCAGAAATTATAGAATGATTGGTTGAGAAAGTTCTCAGTATATATATATATATATTTTGGCCCATTTTAAGTAAGACATCCCTGGGTTTGACATATTAAATGAGTTTCTTATAAAGTGGATGAAGTGCTTAGTTGGATGCCCAATCCATGAGTTAAAGGATTATGCCTAGTTTTTGAGCCTTTATAACAAGCGATCATTTTTGGCACTGTTGTTGGGGGAAGTGTTGAGCTTGGTTCTTATTCAACCATTCCTAGGATTTTTTTTCATGCTTTCATTCACTACTTTAAGTAGATTAAGCCTTATTTTGACAAAGCAAACTGCTATTCACATCATTCCATACTATCTGCATGCATAATAGACGAAGAGACACCCGAGGAAGGTACTTTCCAAATCCATATAGTAACCTATTTGAAGAAGAAAACTAGTTTGTTAAGGCTATTGCTGAGCTTCCTAAAGCCCCTTCATCATCCTCATCTTCTAAGGGTGATTTTTGTGGGTTCTTCCAAGAACAACCAGAGGCCAGTTTATTTGTTGAAGCCTTTGCCAATCTAGAACTCCAGAATCCTTGAGAAGAAAATCCTTGGAAGTTAGTCATCTACGAACCTCGAAACCCACCTCAAAATCCACCTCAGCAACAATGAAGGATGACCAATCCTACTACATTTCATTTTCCCATCTCCGATCAGCAAGATAATAACAACCTCAAAAATATTCCCTCTTCTACTCTTCCAAAATTTTATAGCCTTGTCATAGAGGACCCAAATACCTTTCTCTTTGAGTTTGATATTCTTTGTAGGAGCTATGACTACACCACTGATGCCCACAGGCTTAAGCTCTTTCCTGCAATACTTAAAGAGTCTGCATTAGGATGGTTTATGGGCTTTGGACAGGATGTTGTCCACAATTGGGATGAAATGAAGGATGCTTTCTTGCTAAAATACAAGGAGTACTATTGAGGAAATGATATGCGAGTGGATGACATCTTTAAGATGTCATAGAAGGAGGATGAGAGTCTTGAGGATTATGTCTCAAAGTTCATGTTCAGTTTGCAGAAGAATAATCAACATGAGCTTAATGAAGAATCTTAGAAGTTACTCTTTTTACGAGGCATTCATGATAGATGCATAGAGGAAGTAGACCTAATGGCTAGAGGATATATCACCTAGGCATCATGGGATGATATCTGGAAGATCTGGCTTAAGTACTCAAGAGCTGCTATTAAGAAAGGAAGGGGATATAGATCCACCCTAGGTAACTCCAATGGCGTTGGTGATGTTGTTAATGATATCTTTCTTGTCCAATTTTAAGAAAGATATCATTAACAACATGGCCACCTAGCTGGACACCATGTAGGATAAAAAGAAACATGAGGAAGCAGAGGCCATGCTATTTGAATTATGTCCACATTGTAGACAAAAGAAGAGAGACTGCAGATGCAAACTAGTTGCTAACATGGAGACTACACAAATGCCAACTAATTACAAACTAGTTGAACTAGAGGATGATCAGTTGTTCTTCATTTCTCAGCAATGACCATGGGTATAGAGACAAGGTATGCCTTAGGAACCTCTTTCATTTAGTGGTCCTTTTTATAATAATCAATGGAAACCCCCCACGAATTACCAAAATCCTCCTTGGAATAATTCCCAGAATCAGTGGCAGAATTACCCCAATCCATAGTGGCCAAACCCTCAAGGAGGTTGGCAACAACCTCAAGGGGCATGGAAGCCACCATAGGGTAATTGGTAGGAAAACCCGCAGTGGCAAGGAGGCTAAAAATGGCCAAATAAACCACGAGGATTTTTCCACCACCTATGTAGCATCCACAATAGCAAGCTCTTTTTCCACCTTTTGCAGCCACTAACCCACCTCCTAACCCTAATTAGTTACCTACATAGCCGCAACCAAACCCCAACAATTGACCTCCTCCACCTCAGTAGAATGTGTATGCTACAGACCAATCACAGTATCCCATGCAATACCTAGCATATGCAATCAACCTTGATGATATTCACCTATGGTCCGGTACCTATCTGCCTGCACCTGAGCATCTTGTAATTAGTGAAATTCCTTCTAAGGAGATGAATCAACCTAACAATTCATCTACTCTAGTAGCCCCTATACCACCAGCTAAATCCAATCTGCCTACCATTCCACCTTTCCCACAAAGATTGCAACATAGCAATATGAAAACCACTGATGAAGCAGCTTTCAATGGCTTTGACCAACTAAATAATGTCAGTGTCTGAATTCCCCTTTTCTAGACAATAAAATATGTTCCCACATATTGAAAATCCATTGAGTAAGCTTGGTTTAAAAATCCTGGCCACAAGAAGAAGGATCCCCAGACTGTCCATGTTCTGGGAAAACTAGTGGACATTATGTTAGGGAAGCTTACCATCCCAAAATATTCCAACCCTTGCAGCCCCGTTGTCGAGGTCATTATTAATGGGACTTCTATTAAAAATACCTTGATTGATCTTGGAGCTACCATTAATGTCATGACCAAGGACATTATGTAATGCCTCGGTATCACAATCCTCCATACACCTACTGTCTTGCAGCTTGTAGATAGTTCAAATTTAAAGCCTGATGGAGTGGTGGAGGACATTATGGTTGACCTTGAGTCTTGGTCCTACCTTGCATATTTCATGATCCTCTCACAAAAAGCTATCCTAGGAGGCTATCCAATTATTATGGGATGTCCTTGGCTAGCTATCATTGATTCCTATATCAGTTGTCGGTTAGGAGATATGACCATTTCTAGTGGCCAACACGCCAAAACTTTGGCCTTGTATCCTCTTGCTCAACCTAAGATGGAATAAGCCTCTCCCATATGGACAAATGTAGGAGAGGAAGCTAAAGTTATTAATTTAGTCTCCCAATTAATTATGTTAACAAGGGATCCCTTCCTATAGCTTCAAGAGGAAGATAAAGTAATCACCAACATCATGCATAACCAGTATGGATCGAACTTAGACCCTTTGGATAGTTCCTTCCAAAACTACTCCCTGCAACCATTGTACTATGATTACCAAATATCTTCCTCTATATCCAACCAGCTCTATCGCCAAATGCCTCCCTATGAGATCCAATTTCCCTCATTGACCGATGCATCTATGGTCAATCTCACTAAGAAACTAGAAGTTTCCTCTGAACGTTGCTTGAACATTAATAGAAAACTTACTTCTCAGCAGCAAACACCATTGACCAAGTTACTGAAGAACTATGCTACCACTTTTGCCTGGGATTAGGCTGATATGAAAGGTCTAGACCCAAATTTATGCACTCATAGGATTTTCCTAAAGGAGGATAAACCCCTAGTAAGGAAATTTCAAAGATGTGTCAACCCTGCCCTCTGTGAGATAGTCAAAGCCGAACTCCAAAAACTCCTTAAAGCCAACTTCATATACCCTATATCAGACAGCCAGTGGGTTTTCCCGCTAGTCATAGTTCCTAAGAAAGGTGGAAAGTGGAGAGTGTGTGTGGATTATAGAGAGCTTAACAATGCTACTAAAAAGAACCATTTCCCTCTTTTGTTCATTGACCAGGTTCTGGACTCTCTAGCAAGAAAGAAATACTTTTCTTTCTTGGATGGGTATAGTGGATACAATCAAATATGGATTCTTCCTAAGGATTAGGAAAAGACCACATTCACCTGCCCATGGGGGACTTTTTCTTATTTAGTTTTACCATTTGGCCTCTGTAAAACTCCTACTACTTTTTAGTGGGTGGTTATCAGCATTTTTGTTGACATTTCCTGTGACTGTATGGAGATCTACATGGTTGAAATTACAAATTATGGTGAAACTTATGAGGAAGATTTGGAAAATCTAGAAAAATTCCTCACCAGGTGCAAAGAACACAACTTGTATTTGAACAATGAGAAGTGTTTTATGATGATGTAGGAAGGAGTAGTGCTTGGTCACTACATATTTGCTCTTGGCATTCAGGTTGACCCAGCCAAAATTGAAGTCATTGTGAATATGCCTACCCCAACTAAACAAAAATATGTTAGAATCTTTCTTGGTCATGTTGGGTATTACAGAAGATTCATAAAGGACTTTAGCTAGATGGCCAACCCTATGTATTCACTTCTCACTAAAGATGTTGACTTTATCTAGACATCAGACTATGATGAAACTTTCCTGCAGCTAAAATTTGTACTCACTCAGGCACCTATTTTGCGAGGTCCTAATTGGATACTCCCATTCCACATACATATAGATGCCTCTGATTAGGAGCAGTTATTGGATAGAAGGAAGGTACTCTAGAACATGCTATTTATTTCGTTAGAAAAAATCTGCAAGGAGCCGATTTGGATTATACAGTTACCAAAAAGGAGCTATTTGTGGTTATCTATGCTCTAAAACAATTCTGCCATTATGTTATTGGTTATCAAATCTTTGTGCATATAGACCATGCAACTATTAAGTACTTAGCTAACAAACTTTCCATAACAGGGAGGTTAGATAGATGGTTGTTGCTATTGCAGGAGTTTGATATTACCATCATAGATAAACCAGGCAGATCAAATGTGGTGGCCAATTTTCTCTTATGCCTGCAAAATGTTGATGAACCTATGGCAACTGATGACAATTTTCCTGACAAACACCTATTCTCCATTACAGAAAAAGGACCTTGGTACGCTGATATTGCTAACTATTTGGTTTCCCAAAAGATACCTCCACACTTCTCTCTAAAGGAAAAACGGTTACTAATAGAGAAAAATTTCAACTTTTTGTGGATTGTTGATTGTTTGTTCTATAATAGCCCCAACCAAGTATTGAGAAGATGTATTTGAGAGGATGAAACTTATGACATCATTCGGGCTTGTCATGATCAACCCTGTGGAGGACATTTTCCTGCCAAAAGTACAACCATGAAGGTACTTAACACTGGTTACTACTGGCCATCCCTCTACAAGGATTCAACCAATTACACCAGGAAGTGTGATCGATGTTAGATGTTTGGGTGACCTATTAAATTTGATGTTATGTCACTCTTTCCTCAGGTCGTACTGACTCCATTTGATAAATGGGGAATCAATTTTGTCAGTCCCATTTTTCCCGCATCTGATGATAATTTGTACATACTATATGTATTGATTATGTAACCAAGTGGGTGGAGGTTAGATGCATGAAGCATGCCAGGGATAATAGAGTTGCACATTTTCTATATGAGGATATATTCACACGCTATGGTGTACCCTGAGAATTAGTCACTGATCAAGGACCTCAATTTACTTCTACATTGATTACTGCTCTGATGAATGAGTATAATATTTTCCACCAGAAATCAAGCCCCTATCACCCATAGGCGAATGATCAGGTAGAAACAAACAATAGGGAGATAGAATCTATCCTCACAAAGACACTTCAATTGCACAAGAAAGATTGGAGCAGTCACCTCAAAGAAGCAGTATGGGCCTACCAACCTACATGGAAAACCACAACAGGGTTTACCCCTTTTGAGTTGGTAAATTAAAAAACAACTATGATGCCGATTGAGTTCAAAAATAAGAATTTCTGCATGACATTGCAGCTAAACATTCATCTTATTAAGGCACAACATGATAGGATCCTACAATTTAACCAACTAATTGAGATAAGGAAAGCCACCCTGCAGCACAGAGAATTGGTTCATACACAGCAAAAAAAGTGGCATGATTCTCATATCCTTTCCAAATAGTTTTCTCCTGGTGACTCATCTCTTTTGTATGAATCCAGATTCCAAGAAAACCAAGGTAAGCTTACAATATGTTCACTTGGCCCTTATGATATTATTCATGTTTATGGTAATAGAGCAGTTCAGTTATCCACCATCGACCCTGTACATTTCAAGTTACTGGTGAATGGTTATAGGCTTTGCCTGTACCAAAAACCACAGACAAAGTGGTGTAAGAGCACCCTCTATTTCATATATTCATAGTACATCAGTGGATCAAAAATGGAAGGGTTAGGGTTGTGATTGGATCTTAGATCCAATGTTGTCAATAAGTCCTAAAATGTAAGACAACGGGACACTAAGTGATGTTATAAACTTAGTTGTCCACCTTAGTCAATTTGGACAATCTTGGGTAGAGTAGGATAAAATAGTCTAGGGGACCTAAGGAAGGCTAGGAATGTCATTTTATGCCTTCTAAGATCTCCTATGGTGTAAAAACACCAAACTTTACAAGTTTAGTTATAATTGACAACTTTTGCAAAAAGTTGTCAAAAGTTGTCAATGTTGCATAGAGCAACTTTTGCAAAAAGTTGCAACTTTTGAATCCCAATGTTCACAACCACTTTTGTCAGTTGGAACCATTTGGGAATGATATTTAATGGTGGAAAAAACTTTCTCCAAAGTTGGAGTGGATAATTTGTAAAGTTTTGCATTGAAATCAATAAAATCCAAACTATTTTATGTATTTCTAACTGTATTTTAGAGTTGTACGGTTATGTACAAATCCCAATGCACCATTGAATATTTGGAAAATTTGATCCAGGGTCTTGGTTGAATGTTCCAATTGGTTTGAAATTTTAGGGGGTCAAAATTTATCAAATTTTGATTTCTCATTTGTCTAAGGAAGGCCCTAACTAGGGTTTTGATACTAAATTCCTCTTTCCTAGAGACTCCACCATGGGAAAATCTTAAGCCTTTGGGGAGAGAAAGGGGGGAGGATTTAATTTAATAATTTGGAGGTCTTAGATCAGGAGGCATTCGATGGAGGGAGAAATGATTGAATCTTTTGGATAGGCATTCATATGTGACTTTCCAGAATTGAGCTTTTTAGGCACAACATAGGCCAGGGATGGAATGGAAGTCTAAACCTTGGGATTTAGGAGTTTTTTAAGATCCCTCAAGCATTCCATTTGGTGGGATGAAAAATTGAACCAAGATTCAAGTAGTTTCTTTGGAAAAGTGCTATTAGCCCTATTAGGCCTATGAGAGAATTAAGGACAGTAGGAGTTAGGGGATTGATCAAGAGCCCTAGCTTGGAGGGTGTTGATAGTGTATGGATTAGAGACTTTGGGGGTGGTTAAAACTTTCTTTGGTGGAGTTCCAAGTAGGTTTTCCTTAGAAATCCATATTTTCTCCTTGTAGCCCTATGGTAGCCTAGGTGTCTAATTTGAATCTTAGTGATATCTCAGTAAGGGATTTGTGTTTCTTTTCATCTATTATGATGATCTAATATAGGTAGAACCTTTGTTCCATCCCTGGGTTATTTGGTTCTAGTTGTGTCCTAATTTTTCCCTTTTGGGTGTTGAAGACTAGTGGAAGACCTAGTCTTGTGAATGTGGATTTTGGGAAGTCTTTAGTAGAGCCCTAAATTGTGTGGGAGTAGGGGTATTGTGGATCCCTAGAGAGTCATTTTTGACATAGTTTGGGGATCTTCTCCACAAAGGCTGCTTTTCTTTGGCAGTTTGAGATTTCTCCTACCACAGCTGAACCTCCTACAGCCATAGAACCTCCTCCTCATGCTGAAGACTTTCCTATAGCCATATAACCTCCTGTAGCTGAAGAACCTCCTCCAAATAAAGACTTTCCTACATCCAAAGGACCTCTTCCTATTGAGGGCATTCCTGTAGCCAACCAGACTAATTATTTTCTCTGGTCATCTCTTTAAAAAAATTTCACATGCATTCATAATAAAAAAATTATTTCCCATGAAAATCTCTTGTCCATAATAAAAAAATCATCCCATCCACTTTTTCATCACCTTTTTCTACCATCAATGCATTCACGTCACCTCATGATTGTGCCAGCTTGAATTTTTTCTCTGCTTATGTCATCAAATCTTTCCAGATTTAGGCATTTAATGGTATAATATTCCAAGGTACGCATTACTTTATTGTCTCAAAAGTTTTTTTTGCTTCATTTAATATGATTATGACACATTGTAATTAATATAGTGATTCATCCATGATTTTTCCATACTTTTCCATGCAAGTGAGGACACTTGTCCCCTTTTTTGTAGGGGCAGTAAATAGGTTTTGTTTGTAATAAATGAAATATCCCATTAGCTAAAATATTCAGTCAGTTCCAAAACTGTTGTCATAATTATCATCCTTTATCATTACTATTTTTTCTACCAAAATTGTATTGAGTCGTCATATCAAAAATAATGATTTGACAAACCCTGCATGTAATCAAAATAAGCCCTATATTTTTAACTCAAAACTCTAGCTTAAATTCACAACACTATTTCAAAAAAAAATTGTTGTGTCTTCTCTAGCCAGAAACCTCGAAATTTTTATTCCAATTCTCAGTACAGAAGAGGCATTCCAGCAAAAAGAATAGATAATATCAGTGGAGTAAGAGGGTTTTTTGAGTTTTTCAGACATTGTTGGAAATTCCAAACAACAGAATGGGTGGTTCTCCTATGCGGTATGAACCAGAAAAAACCACTTCACTTTGTTACAGGACCAAGATAGTGTTCAGGTTTTTAACAGAGTAGGGTAGCTTACCTATTTTGTTAGGTTAAATGGGTATGATGAAACCACGACACTGGAATTCTTGATAATGTACAACAATGGAGTTGCATATGTTAAAGGGTTGCAGGTTGAAGCTTCTGAAGCATGAATTTCTGAAGTCTCTAGACTTCCTTCTACAGGAGAAGCATTTCTGCATGGGCACAATGCATGCATAGCCAGAGGAGAATTTCCTTTTCCAGCTGATGCCCCAATAGATTATAACAAATAAGGTGTTAAGTGGACATCCCTTCTAGGAGAATATCCTTAGTTGGAAATTCATGTTATCAAGTACATCGCCTATGAGTGCCATTTTTCCTTCTTGCATGCAGTACACTTTAAGTTATTGAGTCATTTACGACATGATCATTTAGTAAATGTTCCCAATTTTCTATACACCCTTTTGAATTTAAGTGTGGAAGAGGTACGGAAGGGGTGGTAGAATGCAATGACCCACCATGGTTTAATAAAACTATTGGGGGAAAGGTCACTAAGGGATGTCTCTCCCATGTCTTGGGATATATTTATGGTAGCACCTCATGGTCAATTGCATGGAGAAGGGCCACGACCCAAAATTTAAGAAGAAAAGGGAAATAACCCTGATGAGGAAGAATAATTTGTTGAGAAAGAGGAATCTTTGAGGAATCCTTCTCCTTCAGGAGTTAATGTGGAGAATGTGCCATCTGGCCATCCAAACCCTACCTCAGGGAGCAGAGAACTCAAGGTTCCCACATTTTCTCAGAAAAATGATAAAAAGAGAAATGACAAGGCTAAGATGGCAGAATATATGAGTTGACATGTTTCTATTTCTACTATTTCTCTTGCAGCCACACCTAACAAGAAAAGAAAACTTTCACAGAAGCAACCTGGAGCCTCTACTAATACCCCATTGTATAGAAGTGTTCATTTGAAGACTACACACTCAGACAAAAAGGAATCCCCTATTATGGTTGAATCTTCTCATGTCTCCTCTGAGGATTCCTTACAAGAATAGCCACAACAGGGAGTCCACTTGGAGAACGCTAGGGTATGATGGAAAAGGATCCTACAGCCATTGAAGTGATTACAGAAATAGAGTGTGTAATACCAGAAGTAGCAGAGCCTAAAGGAGTCAAAAGAGAATCTTCTTCTCTACAGGAAGGCAATCAAAATGAAAATCCCCTTGTTCCAGATAATGTGCTAGTTTGTACAAAGAAAGAGGAAGGCCCACAAGTAGCCAGGTCAGTCCCACATCAGAAACTAGAGGAGGTAAATGTTCATTCTCTCTTGGTTGACTATTTCAATGCAATGCAATATCAAAAGTCAATGTGGGAATTAGAAAAGACAAAATAAATAAGGGAGCTTGAAAGAAAACAACAACATATTGACTTCCTACAGAATAAGATAAATAAAATTATAGATATAATTTTGGATTTAATAGAATGCAGACCACCACCATGGGTTTATACCCTATGCCTTAAGGAGCAATTTCTACTATTTAAAATAATGAGAGTCCTTCAGGATCTTAACTCAGGCATAGAAACCCACAGGAATTTGTGGTTGCATACAACACATCACGTGATTGTGTCTAGAATTTTTTATGTGAGTTATACATGCACAATTATGTTGTTACTTTTAATACTGATTGGAATCCCCTTCTTTTTATTGGTGATATACATTTGTCTACCCTCCTTTCTTGGATGTAGAATGAAATAAATTATGGAGGGAAATTACATAAGTATAGAATCCTGGAACAGTCCATTTCATTGCCCCTTCATCCTAAAAGCTGGTCACCACGATGTATTTACTATGACTGGATGCAAATTATTTATGGATTTCATTATTTTGCACCCAGGTAACAGATTTTGGAAAGCCGTAAGGAATTTTTCTCATCATTTGAAATATTTTCATTATCAGACGGGGACAAGGTAGCTGAAGGATTAAGGCAAAGATGGGAGGGACTCACTATGGCACTTAAGAAGGTAGAACCACATAGTCTGATTAACTTGCGGGCTACAATGTAGTGTGTTAACTGGTATATACACTAGGGAAGACAACCATAGCCTGAGAGATGGTTTTCACTCACCTTCCAGCCTCCTCTACTTTTATGGCCACTGTACAAATGTGTGGATGATGAAATATACAAGAAACAAGAACTGAACAAAAGAGTGAAATTGGAGAGAACAAATGGATTATACTAGCGAATGGACACCTCCATAATTGGAGAAATATAGGAAGGAGACCTCCAGATTCTCACCAAGATTTAGAATGTCTCAGTGCCTGAGGACCGACACTAGTCTTCGTAGGGGGAAAAATGATAGGCCATTTTAATGGCATACTTTAGATACCTTAGAAGAAATTTTGATAGGTCTTTTCCTATGTTTTATTTTATTAATCCAAGACTTTATGCTCTAAAACTATTAATATGTGGTAGTCAACCACCAGACCTATGTCATGGACATATGGTACTTAATATGCTTTATCTGGTTGAATATGCTTTGTTTATTTCTATGAAATTGTGATAATGTTTTATGAATGAATTGACTGTTTAAGCAATAGATAATGCATATGCACTGTGAATGATTATTTTCCATGAATTATTTTATCCTAATAGTTTTAATGTAGCGCATCAAAGTAGAAACCAATGTCTTGTTCAGGTGAGCATGTCTATGTGCTGGACACTTGACTCGGTCCTATAGTAGATGCACACAGATGAAACATTGACGTAGCAGTGGTGGAAGGTTTCTGGTTAATTTAGGTGGAGACGGTTGAGCAAAGACTTGGCAAATGCAATAATTTCCCTGATGAAATATAGGAGAGAATGGGAAGTTAGATCTATTTTCCAAGCAGTTATTTCCTCTTTTCTTGACCAATTCCATTTCCTGCTTTCTAGCTTTCCTTTCTGTTAGTTGTTTGTAATAAAAGCTTCATCTTTTCTTAGGGCGTGTTGAGCTTAGTAGTTAGATGTTTTTCCTATAAATAAATCCCTGCTCCTACATGAGAAAAAGGGCAGTAGTATTATGATGGTTGCAATATATTTCAATTCTGTTATTTTACTGTTGATGAGAATATTTGTACTCTTTTATTCATTTTAATGAGTAAGTGAATTTTTGAGATTAGTTCTGTGTAATTGAGTGTTATGGGTACTCACCCAAGGGGCCCACTTGGTGAGGAATCCATAGTTAGCTTCATTTTAGTTTAGCTCATTTTCTTTCATTTCCATCATTTCAATTCCTATGCTAAACAACTCCTGCATCCAAAGTCACAGGACAGCTACTGCTTCCTGCAACCAAGTAACTAAGGCATTGTAGTTATTTTGTGCACTCTTCCATCCTGCTAGCAACATTCATTTCAATCATTTACTTTCAAGTATTTACTTTCAGAGCAATAGTTTAGCTTTCCTTTGAGTATTTATTTCATGCAGCAATAGTATAGTTTCCCTTCGAAAGCATTTATTTCCTGCAACCATAGAATAGTTTCTTTACAACATTTATTTCCTGCAAAAATTATAGAATGATTGGTTGAGAAAGTGCTTGGTGCATATATTTTCCTGGCCCATTTCAAGTAACACATCCTTAGGTTTTATATATTAAATGAGTTTCTTATAAAGTGGATGAAGTTCTTAGTTGGATGCCCAATCCCTGAGTTAAAGGATTATGCCTAGTTTCTAAGCCTTTATAACAAGCGATCACAACTAAGCAAATTTATAGTGGTTTTTTACAAAACACTTGTTTTGTAATTGACTAGTTTAATAAAAAATAACTTACAATATTAACAAATTATTTGTGAATGATAATAACACACACTCCATTTACATAAAAGACCAATGCCTTATCCTAGGGTATAGAGCCACTTTAAATACACAAAACCCTTAACAACAATACTCATTTAAGTACACTTGTAGATTATCGTAGGAAATGAATATGCCTTACATATCACTCCACATTTATATTATAGATGTAATCATCAAATTTGTAAAGAACTTCAGATCTCATGAAAATTATTCTAAGAAATTAATTCCTTCCTTGAAATAAACTCTAAAAGAATCTCACAGTCTGCCTTACAGATAGATAAATTGAAAAGTCTAACCTTTCAACTTAAACAAATGCTCAAATTCAAAACAAAGACAATCATATTGGAACTTTGAAACTGCCTATTAACTTGTATCTATATTGATATTAAAATATTCACTATACTCAAAATAAACTTCAAAACACCTATTCAAATTCTTGGTCTAATATTCATATTTTTACAATATTTTTTGATTCAAAAAATGGCTATTTGTTCTCAAAGTAGACTTGGAATCCTTTAATGTGATAAGGATCTAGCAAGATTTGGAATAATTTGAGGAATATGGCTTGTAACAAAAACTTCAACAAGAAATTAGAAAAGATAAAACTTGAAACAATGGAACAACAATGAGAAAGACATGTTGTGGCAGCAACAATAGGTACATCTCTTCTTTATTAGAGCCTCACATCTGGTAACCTCTTTGTTAGTTGGCCAGTGGAATTTCTTTTCCTATTCCATCTTTGTAACAACATCTGTCCACATAGCATCACCAACTTATTTGGCGTCAATAATAAATTTAACAAAATCAACCTCAACCTTAAACAAAGAATCTATCAAATCATTGAAGTAACAAGTGTCAATCTATTTGTCTAGGTGTTTATTTATATGATCAGTCTTCTAGATAAAATCAAATTCTTCCTCCAAAATAGATTATGTCTTTAGTTCATTTTTGTCATCATAAATTGAGGGAATCAATGCATTGTACCCTTTTCCAAACAATTGCAACCTATGTTTTATTAAACAATCCTTCCCATGAAAAAATGCACAAGAGGCATTAACTTCTTCTATCATTTTTCTAGTCTCACTCACCTTTGGTGGAAAATCATCATTGTACAACATAGTAGTTTCCTGTCTATCCATCAATCTACTTCCACCTGAGCAAAGATTGAATACAGTTTCAAGGAATGTCACAACATTAGAGGCTAATTTTCTTGCATCTCTTAATGAATTGTGCAATTCATGCACTATTGATGCTTTCCCTTTTAAAACATTCACTCTATTCTTTATAAATTCAAAAATAACAGAAAATAATTTAGTATTTTGTTCTTATTCGCAATGCCTCGCTTTTCCCTCCATAAGTGTTGCATCAACCTTATGTGTTATCATCATTTGAGGAGGCTCAGTTACTTGTTTTTGTTTCAAATCTTCTAATTTTTCTTCTAGAGTATTATTTTTTATTATTAATTCCTCATACTTCTTAGCCAAATCAATCATCTAATTAAAAATTTTATCATACCTCTTGGAAAGATCATATGTCTTTTCCAAATTTATAAAGGATACTTGAGTCGTCAGGGTTGCAATTTCTGTATCAAGAGTATTTTGTAGAATCCAAATCATCCTATCTTCCTTCCTTTCCTCTCTAATATTCAACAAACAACCAAGGACCAAATAGCTAATGTTTTTGAATTAGGATAAAAACCTTATCCTCTCATTACATCACCAATTTCAAATTCAGATTTTATTATTGTATCTTATTGTTTCCTAATCTGGTCAATGATGAAAGTGGACCGTATATCTCAATCATGCATCAATAACATGTCCACTATTCTTTACCAATTCTCTTACCTTATCAATAGAGTTTAATTCACTATGAGGATCATATTCCTACAATGCTTTAACAATTTCCTCATTCCTCTGTTCACCACCCTCTTCTAAAATAAGGTTCTTCCTTAATTTACTTTGTTGTAGCTTAATCAAGAAACTCTTAAATTAACTGGACTTAATAAATTCATCATCTTTCAAAAATTAGTTTGACCTGATGACTCCCTCATCAAGTCCTTCTGCAATGACGACATTATTTTCTTCTTGTTTGATGAAAATAAGTGTCCTTTTTTGTGATCATACGTCTTGATGGATCTCTTTTCACCATTTCCCCGTCTCTTCAATTTTTGGTTTCTTTGAAGGTGGATTTTTAGAAGATGGTTCCTTATCACCACTTTCTACATCTTCTTCCATATTTTTAGGATTAGGTAATATTGAGAGGGAGGATGAATCAATATTACAACACTTATTAAAACTTTTCATCCAATTAAACATTAACCATATACTTGAAAAAATGAAAACAACATAAGAAAATAACACAATACTCATAACACCATAATTTGTTGCTGAGGAAACCCTGGCCAAGCAAAAACCCCGGTGGGGATGGTACCCACAAGCATGCACTAAAGTATAGTGTCCCTGTTAGGAGACCTAGCCCTGTTAGGAGCTGAATATTACATAGTACATTTCCTTGTTAAAGGAATTACAACCTTGTTAAAGGTATACAACACCCTGTTAGGGGCCAACCGAGCTTACAACACTTACAATGTAATTTTCTTTACAAAATGTTCTTAGTAATGAACAAAACAAGCATCTCTAATGCTTAGATAATTATTGTCATAGCTCATAAATGATCTCTGTCATTCTCTTCTCTATAATTCTCATATCATATCATCCATCTAATCATCTCTATCCCACCATCTCTTCGCTCAAAAAAAATTTCTCCATATATATATATATATATATTATCTCTTAACCAAATATTACTTACTTGAATCTCAATACAAAATACATTTAATAAAAAAATATATCAAATGTAAAGTCAGCGCTCTTACATAATAAAAGTGTTGGTTATAAAAAACCATAATCCAACTTTGATTTCTAGGAGTCCATGTCATACTCTCTGAATCATCGCTTCTATCCAACTGCTCGGGATCATTGTTCTGTTGTCTATCTATCTATCTTCAAATCTCTCTAAATTGCTGTAAACATAACAAAAACAAAATTGATCTTAGGTGGAGGTCACATATACCTCATACTATCTTCCTCTAATCTCTCTTTCCATAATTCATCAATCTTGATCTTCGATACCCAAAATACCTCTGTAACTCTACTTTTGTACTTAGTTAATTTCAGAGTCATTAAAACTCAACTTCATAGGAATTGATCTGTAACCTAGATGTGTTGCCATAAATGACAACCAAAAGTGAATCTCACCATGAAAAATAGATCACTTTCCAACAATCTCTCCCTTTGGCATTGATGGCAACACTTTAAAAAAATGACTAAGTGATAAGGCCAAATTATTGCCTTTATTTTGTATAATTTTAAATACTCTGTTCTAGTTTTTGACAAAACATTTGAGAGCCTAGCCAGTCAAAACTTGTGATAAAGTCTAGATAAAACTGATAAACCATGGGTAGATGTTTGTGACATATTTTTATAATATTATAAATATAGTGCAGTATTTCATAAAACTATCAGAATATATGTTTTAATATCTGGATATTTAATTTCATTAAGCTTGTTGCATGAATATTTATGCATCATAACAAACTTGACAGGAGAGAAAGTGGCTGGAGAGTGGTCGACAACATTCAAGGAAGACTGTTGAGGACCAGCTATGGTGGAGTGATCATCATAGCACCAAGAAACACATCTTCTACAATAGATCCATTATTCCAGGATGCAGGGATGTAGTGTGCCTATATTCCCTCTACACTTTATTATTTTGAACTGGTCGCCTGAGCTTTATTACCCACACCGTGGGCTGTTGCATTTCCATCTTCTTCTCTGACATGTTTTCAGCAAAGATAGTTTCTTTTCTATTTTTTAATAAATGTTTGATCCTCTGTATATAGGGATTGGACTGATAGTTTGGAGTTAGACGGGAAAGTTAGAGAAAGAAGTTTTTGAAAGAAAACTGTTGTATCTTACAACAATCTATTTCAAGTTCCATGTCTTGTTTTTATGTAATGAGTTTTTGAAATACAATGAAGTAATTCTTGGTTTACATTCTGTGTTAATAGATTAGTAGAAAATGATCAAGGGGGCCCACTTGGGAGGTGGAATGGGTTAGAATAGAATAGATTTCATTTCCATCATTTCCAGCATTTCCAGTATTTTAGATAGAAGTTACAATTTCTTCCTGCAGTATCGTACCTTGTGAGTGTTCCTACAACATCTGCAAGAATAGTTATAATGGATGTTCTAGGCTGAAAGTATAGGTTTAAGTAGAGTTTGCAATTTCTAGCATTCATTTTAGTAAGGAGATAAATGTATTCCTTTCCTGCAGCACTAGTGTAGGTTTCTTTTATGCATTTTTACCTTCCTGCAGCATAGGCAGAATGACTCATTAATGAACCTAGTGCACATATTGTGCCAACCATTTCAAGTTTATGTCCCTGGGTTGACAAGTTAAATGCACCTCATAACAGGAGAAGTAGTCCTTAGATTGAATAAACCATTCCTAAGAAAGGCCTCGAGCATGATTATTCCACACCTATTGTGAAGCGGTTCATTTTTGGTGCCGCTGTCGGGGATGGTGTCAAGCTAGGAACATTTTTGAGTCATTTTTTATTCCTAGATTAGTTTTTAAATTTGTCTCCCTAAAAATTGCTTCACAAGCATGAAGAACTCAATTGCATGTATCGAAGAGAAAGGCAACAAGATGAATATGGCAGATTTCTCCCAACAGAGTCTACTAATTTGAAATAGGAAGTTGAAGAAGTTGAGTTACCCTTTGAAGATGCAAGCCCTAACTTTCCTGTAGCATCTTTCTCCAGAGAAAAACCACTTGATATAAGTGGCTTCTGACCTTTTGCAAAAATCTTGGCCATCTTTCTAGATAATTCTGGTCCAAATCCACCTATTGTTAACAATCCAGTAGCTAATGCTCCTTTCCAACAGCAACCCCATAATCAAATACCTCTAGTAATGGCACACCCTACTTTCCCATTTCCTCTCCCAAGCCTTATAAACAATGCTAATCTCAAAAATATACCCACAGCTGCTCTTCTGAAGTTTTATGGTCTTATAATGGAGGATCCTGACACTTTCTTGTTTGAGTTTGACATACTTTGTCAAAGCTTTGACTATAATACCAATGCCCATAAGCTCAAGTTGTTTCTTGCAACATTGAAAGAGTCAGCATTATGATGGTTCATGGGCTTAGGAGCCAATGCAGTAGGTACCTAGGATGAGATGCAGACATTGTTTCTGCAGAAATATATAGATTATTGCAAAGGCAGTGACCCAAAAGGAGATGGTATCTTTAGAATGTCTCAAAAGGAAGATGAAACATTGGAGGATTATGTTTCACGTTTCTTGTACACAATGCAGAAGAATCCCCAGCATGTACTGGCAGAGGATTCACAAAAACTAGTCTTCTTGAGAGGGGTAAATGACAACTGTCTGGAAGCATTAGACTTGATGGTTGGTGGAGACATATCCAAATCTTCTTGGGATGACCTCAAGAAAATATGTCTCAACTACTCAAGGTCAACTGTGAAGAAAGGTAGAGGATACCGGCCCATAGTCACAAAAGGGATTGGTTCAGGCATTTCAAAGCTGGAGATATCTAATTTTCTCATGGATTTCAAGCAAGATATGATAAATGATGTAGCTACACATCTTGACACAATGACTGCCAAGAAGAAGCATGCATAAGCTGAATCACAATTGGCTGAGTACTATCAACACTGCCACAAACAGAAGAAAGACTGCAGATGTAAGCTGGTAGCCAACTTGGAAAATCAACATTTGCCAACTGACTATATGAAGATAGAAGGAGAAAACAATCAAGTGGTCTTCATTGCTCAATGTTGACCATGGGCTTCACGACAAGGTATGCCACAAGATCCTCTACAATTTTCAAATTTTAACAATAATCAGTGGCAAAACCAAAACTATCAGAACACTTCTTAGTACTCTCAACCTTAGTGGCCAGACCAGCAAAATAACCAATGGCCTAACCAACAAAATAACCAATGGAAAAACCCGCAAAATAATCAATGGCCAAATCAGCAAATAACCAGTGGCCTAATCAGCAGAATCAATGGCAACCACCATAAGGAAATTGGCAGCAAACTAATCAATGGAGGGGGATTCCACAGTGGCCTAACCAAAATTCTAGTTGTCCAAAATTACCACCTCCAGTGCAACCACCTATAATAATGCCACCTCCTATAGAAACTAATGCTAATCCAAAGCCAACCTAATTGCCTGCTCAACCACAGCCAAATCCAAACAACAAACAACAACAACAACAACAAGCATACACTATTGACACTTAGCAGTGCCCTACTTATTCATTAGAGATAGCTGATATCCATTTGAGGTTTGGTACCACACTGCCTACACCTAAACATCCTATTATCATGGAAGTTGTAGACACTCCTACAACACTACTTCCAGAAGCCACACTGCCAAATACCAACCAGCCAACTAATATACCCAATAGAACTACTGTCCACACTTCAAATCCACCCTTTCCACATAGGCTAAACTAAGAAAAAACTATACCCCAAGAGGAAGAAAAATTTGATATTATTGAGCAGCTGAAAAATATGAACATTCAAATCCCTTTGTTCCAAGCTATCAAAGATATACCTCCTTATGGAAAGTCTATTAAAGAAGCATGCCTTAAAAAGTCAGGACAAAAGAAGAAAGACCCTCAAATAGTACATGGTGTAGGGCAATTAGCAGATATCATGTTAGGAAAGGTGGTAATACCAAAGTATTCATATCCTGGTAGTCTAGTAGTCGACCTGATAATAAATGGACAGACTGTGAAAAATGCTCTAGTTGATTTGGGAGCATCAATAAATGTGACGACTAAAGATACAATGCATAGGCCAAGCATAGAAAGCTTAAGAACAACAACCATAGTGTTACAACTTGCTGATAGTTCAACTGTTACTCTAGAGGGTCTCATAGAAGATGTGATAGTAACCTTAAATTCATGGGAGTATCCTGCTGATTTGCTTATCCTATCACCTAAAGTAAACTTTGTTGGCTATCCTGTAATCTTAGGAAGACCCTGGTTAGCCACCACTGATGCCAAAGTCAATTGCAGATCAGGCAGTATGACAATTTCAAATGGTCAAGCCATAAGGAAGCTAGCCCTATATCCGCCTGCCCAACCCTAGCTAGACTTGGGAGAACCTATTTGGCCAGACTTAGATGAGGAGGAAGAGCTGAATTCAGTAGCCCAGCTCATGATGTTGCATTGGCAATCTTTTCTAAAGATGCAAGTGGAAGATGATGTGATACAAAGCATTCTTACCAATGAATGTATTGTGGCTAAAGATGTTTTAGAAAGTTCTATTTTACAGATATGTACCTATGAGGACTATATATCTCCAACAAACCCTAAAATGATTGATCAATTACTGACAAGTGAAATAGCAAGAATTCTAGTGCCTGAAGTGTTAATGGCAGAGCTAACAACAATAATGGAACTTTCCTCTGGTCATAACCTGCATGTAAACAACAAGTTGTCCCAATCATAGTTGGCATTATTAACCAAGATCCTCAGTCAGCATGAAAAATCCTTTGCATGGGATTATGGGGATATGGAGGGACTAAACCCAAAACTCTGCACCCACAAAATCTACATCAGTGATGGAAGCTTGCCACTTCGTCAACCACAAAGGAGAATAAATCCAGCACTAAGAGAAATAGTTAAAACTAAGTTGCAAAAGTTGTTGGATGTTGGATTCATCTATCCAATCTCTGATAGCAAGTGAGTATCACCATTGTTAATTGTACCTAAGAAAGGAGGTAAGTGGTGGATATGTGTGGATTATAGGGAATTAAATAATGCTACAAAGAAGGACCACTTTCCTTTACCTTTTATTGACCAGGTCTTGGATAATTTGGCTAGAAAGAAATATTTTTCCTTTTTGGATGGATACAGTGGATACAATCAGATAAGCATTGCCCCCAAAGATCAAGAAAAGACCATTTTCACATGCCCTTGGGGCACATATGCCTATTTAGTATTACCATTTGGATTATGCAATGCACCTACTACCTTCCAGAGAGCTGTGATTAGCATCTTTGCTGATATAACACATGATTGCATGGAAATCTATATGGACAACTTCACTACATTCGGTGTCACATTTGAGGAAGCTCTAAATAACTTGGAGAAAGTACTAATTAGATGCGAGGAACATAACCTGTCTCTTAACAGTGAAAACTACTTTTTGATGATGCAGGAAGGAGTGGTGTTGGGACATTTTATCTCCAAAGCTAGAATCCAGGTAGACCCTACGAAGATAGAGGTAATTCTCACACTCCCTATTCCTACTAAGCAAAAAGAAGTCAGATCTTTCCTAGTCCTCTATACAACTTACTTACCAAAGAAGTTAAATTTTCTTGGACAAAAGAATGTGATGAATCCTTCCTACAACTCAAGTCACTTTTGACAACTGCACCAGTACTTAGGGGTCCTGACTGGACTTTGCCATTTCACATAAATACAGATGCTTCAGACTATGTCATAGATGCTATCTCAGGAAAAAGACTAAAAACCTTGAAAATGCAATCTATTATATCAGTAAGAGTCTACATGGACCAGAGTTAAACTATACAGTGACTGAAAAAGAATTGCTAACCGTAGTTAATGCTCTGAACAAATTCTTCCATTATGTGACTGGTTATCCTATCTTTGTTCATACTGACCATGCAGCAATTAAGTATCTCATGAACAAACCTACCATCATAGGCAGGTTAGCAAGATGGCTTCTTCTTTTGTAAGAATTTGATATAACAATCATTGACAAGCTAGGGAAAGCAAACGTGGTAGCTGATAATCTATCTAGAATTCATCATGCTGAAGAAGATACCACTTTGATAGATGATGCATTTCTAGATGAACATATATTTCATATTTCTATCCAGAAACTATGGTATGCTGATATAGCTAATTACCTAGCAGCTAACAAAATTCCAACACATTTCTCTTATAAGGATAAGAAGCTACTTGTAGAGAAAAACTTCCATTTCTCTTTGATTGATAGCACATTATTTTATACTGGACCTTACCAAGTCATGAGGAGATGTGTGAGAGAAGATGAAACATATGAAATTCTTCATGCATGTCATAATGAGCCACGTGGAGGGCACTTTGCAGCCAAAAGAACAACATAGAATATTTTAACAACTGGCTACTACTGGCCTACACTTCACAAAGATGCAGCAAGTTATACAAGGAAGTGTGACAAATGTCAAAAAATGGGTCAACCAACAAGATCAAATGAAATTCCCTTAAATCCATAGGTGGTGGTAACACCATTTGATAAATGGGGCATGGACTTTATTGGCCCAATAGACCCTCCATCCAATGGGAATTCATACATTCTAGTGTGCACAGATTACCTGACCAAATGGGTCAAAGTCAGAGCAATGAAGCATGCCAGAGATCGTAAAGTTGCTGAATTTCTGTATGAAGAAATTTTTACTAGATATGGTGTGCTAAGAGAACTTGTTACTGATCAAGGTACACAATTCACTTCTAATCTAATAACAGAGCTCATGAAGGAATATAATATTAGACATCATAAATCAAGCCCCTATCACCCCCAAGCCAATGGACAAACATAAGTAACAAATCAGGAAATAGAAGCAATCTTAACAAAGATAGTTCATTTGCATCATCGAGATTGGAGCAGCAGACTATCAGAAGCCGTCTGGGCGTATAGAATAACATGGAAGACCACCATAGGGTTCAATCCATTTGAACTGTTATATGGTAAACCAGCAATGCTCCCGATTGAATTTGAACACAAAACATTAAGAACAGTGCTGGAGTTAAATATTGATCTTCCTACAACATGGAGAGAGCGCTTGCTGCATCTCAATTCTTTGGATGAAATGCGCAAGTTTGCCCTGCAGTGCACAAAAATTGTCTAGAAGAAAATAAAATAGTGGCATGATACCCATATTAAGAATAAGCAGTTCAAAGTTGGAGATTGGGCATCGTTATATGATTCCAGATTCCAAGAGATACCAGGCAAGCTACAGACACGATGGCTGGGTCCATATGAAATAAGCCATGTATTTACAAATGGAGTAGTCTAGTTGACCACAATTGACCGTGTACACTTCAAGCTACTAGTCAATGGACATAGACTAAAGTTGTATCACCAGCTAGAGATGAAAGAAGGCTTCCTGCAGCAATTCAACCAGCTAGTTTTAAAGGATCAATAGGTAACACTTCCTACAACAGAGGGTGTCAACCTTCTTCCTGTAGCTCTTCAATAAGAATTCCTTTGAAGCATGACCATAATAAAAACTTTATATTTACATAAAGTTCAAATTCTCCATTCACTTTCTACATTCTTCTTTTTCAACCCATTTTATTTCTTAATCTTCCATCCACCCACCTTCCACGTCATCATATTTCTATGCTTTCAATAAAGAGATCGTGTGCTGATGCATGCTGACCGCCGACACCATCAATCTACTCTTGCCAATCTTTCTTGGCATGTGCGATGATCAATTAACAGGTACGAGCTTCTCAAATTTATTTCCATTTATAGCACATATATTTCATTGGTTATATCAAATACTGTAATAAATGTATCATTGCCGCCTTCATCCAGTTCCATCCCTTCTGCCAAGTCTGACAAGTGAGGACACTTGTCAATATTTTGTAGGGGGCAAGGAAGTGTGCCAATTCTTAAAATGTCATTTCTATTTACTCATTAAGATCCACAAATCTATACTTCGGCATTGTCTTAATTAAAATCCAGCTGCTGCATCACACAAGTGTTAAATGTCATACCTTCATTCTGAATAAACCCCTAACTATCAGACTAGATGTGACCCAGTATTAAAACCATGATATAACTCTCACTCTCGCATGAATATCTATGATTCATTCTGTTAAAGTACATTATTATTGTTCATATCAAGAATACGAGAAGAATGTGAAAGAGGGTCTGTGGTTTTACAAGAGGTAGTCTTAAATTCAAAGGAGAAGAAGGTAGTTATCAAGAATAGAGCAGAGGTTGAATTTGGTAAGCACAAATGGGGGGCCAATTGCAACAACATGAACTAGTGGTTCATGTTATTTTACTATCTAATGTTGAGGCCGTAATAAGATTTAATGCCTGCGGATGGCTGGGATATTTCTTAAAATTGACAGAGTTTGAGGAGGAAGCAGCAGCAGAATTTGCAAACACATTTGATGAAGGCCAAGTGATGGTATGGGGGTTGACAGTTGTTGCAACAGAGGAGAAAATAGTGAAAGTAACCGGTTTCCTAGCAGCAGGGGAACACTACCCCAATGCACTTGATGCCAGGTCAGCCAGGGCTCAGTTCACCCTACCAGGAGACCCTCCATTAGAAATCACTAAACAGGGATGCAAAAAGATGTCCATTCCTCCACCATATTAGGACTTGGCTACGCAAATTATCGAGTATTTCACCTATGAAGGATGATTCTATAATTTTCATGTGCATCATTTTAAGCTACTTAGTTATGTACGACATAATATCCCAATGAATGCACCCAATTTTCTATTTAATATGCTGTGCATTAGTGCTGAAGAAACCCATAAAGGGAAAGACAACTCTGTTACTCACTATGCCCTAATTAAATTACTCATGGAAAGATCTCTTAGGGATGCCTCCCCTATGGTATGGGTAGATTTTTTCCATCATAAAGCCCTGCAGCCTCGAATTGCCCCTAATGTGCAAATTAGCCAAGATAATACAGTTTCCCCTGACCCAGTTGCCGAGCAAAGTACCCAAGAGGCAGAAACAAAAAATTTACAAGAAAATGTGCCTTTAACCACTTACATGAGCAATATACCTACTTCCACCTGAACAAAAGGAAAATGGAAGTTAGTAGGAGAAACTTCGGTTCCTACAGCTAAACCACGAAACCCACAAGTCTCAAGAAAGAAGAAAATGAAGTTAGTTCCTGTAGCCACTACTCTTGCAGCAGAGAAAACAAAAAGGGTTAGTAAGAAAAAGGCTGTAGAGGTTGAGGAAATCCCTGTAAGAAGAAGTTCTAGGATGAGAGGGTAGACTCCTAAAGCACCCACCAAAAGTCAAACCGCTTCCCCCAATCAATTTGAGGAGGAAACTCCTATTCATATTATTCCAGATGATTCTCCTAGCCAGTCTGAGATCCTAGACATTCTTCAAAATATGGATGAGGAGTGTGAAGCTGAGTCAAATGTATGTCAAAATGACCCAGGATTTAGTCATCAGGATGTTGCAACTCGTGAGAAAGAAACCCCTATAACTCACCAGCTAGCTTGCACAAGAAATGCTTTAGTTTCCTATAAGTGAACTTGGTTAACAAAATTCTTAGAGCAGTTATGGAGAGAACAAAGGAAGAAGAATAACCAAGATGAAAACAATGGTTTGATTACTCTGCAAATGCTTCTCTTCTAGTTACATAATAAGCATGTGCTGACAACCACTCTATGGGGAGAAGAGAAAAAGAAATTGCAGAAAGTAATAGCAGAACAAGGAGAGGAAATTGCAGAATTAAAAGATCAGTTGGGAAGAAAGAAACAGAGAATGGAACATGCCCTTAAGCTGACTGACCAGATAATTGCTTGTAGACCTCCACCTAGGGTCTATACCATCTATCTAAAAGAACAATTCCTCCTATTTCAGTTGATGATGACCCTCAAAGATGTAAACGCGGAGTTCAAATCAGCCTAGGAATTCTATGGTTTATACAAAACACTTCCATCTTGGCAACAAAACCTACTCTATGAGTTGTATGTGCATAATTTCATCATCCCTATAGAGACTGAATGGAATCCCCTACCTTACATAAGGGGATATACACCTAAGAGCCCTGATGTCTTGGATGCACAATGAGGCTAACTATGATAGACAATTGGAGAATTACAAAGAACTTGAGAAAATGGAACCCCTACCATTAAGAGAAGAGAACAGTCAACCAGAAGTATTCCTAAGGGATTGGTTCATACTAACATATGGGAATATTAAAAAGGAAATCAGAGATAAAAATTTTAAACTCAGAGCAGATGTGTATGTAGAATATGACAACATGTCTTATTTTGTCTTCCAAAGAGCCTTAATCGGTGCTAGAAGTAGATGGGGCAGATTATGAGAGGCATTCAAAAGGTCAGAACCACACAACCCCATTGACCTTGAAGTAGCTATACACCAAGCACCAAAATACATAGGGCTATGTAGGAAAATTAGGCAGGAGCTCTGGTGTCCGCTCACAATGTAGCCACCCATGCTCCTTTGGCCCTTGTATGACATCGACACTACCAAACTTGACAGGCTGCAAGAAGATCACAGAAGGGAATTTTGGGAAAGAACAAGAGGATTCTACTACTCCTTCAAAAGCCAGAGGCGAGGAAGAATTGAAGTTGGTGACTTTAGGTCAATTGCTAGAAGATGCAATGCTTGAGGATAAGCATTTGATTAACCAAGGGGCAGATGATAAGACCAAATTATTGCCTTTATTTTGTATAATTTTAAATACTCTATTCTAGTTTTTGACAAAACATTTGAGAGCCTAGCCAATCAAAACTTGTGATAAAGTCCAGATAAAATTGATAAACCATGGGTAGATGTTTGTGACATATTTTGCTAATATTATACATATAGTGCAGTATTTCATAAAACCATCAGTATATATGTTCTAATATCTAGATATTTAATTTGATTAAGCTTGTTGCATGAATATTTATGCATCATAACTAACTTGATAGGAGAGAAAGTGGCTGGAGAGTGGTCGACAACATTCAAGGAAGACTATTGAGGACCAGCTACAGCGGAGTGATCATCACAGCACCAGGAAACACAGCTGCTACAATGGAGCCATTATTCAAGGATGCAGGGATGTAGTGTGCCTACTTTTCCTCTGCACTTTATTATGTTGAACTAGTCACCCAAGCTTTATTACCCACACCGCGAGCTTTTGCATTTCCATCTTCTTCTCTGGCATGTTTTCAGCAAAGATAGTTTCTTTTCTATTTTGTAATAAGTGTTCGATCCTCTATATATAGGGATTGGACCGATAGTTTGAAGTTAGATAGGAAAGTTAGAGAAAGAAGTTTTTGGAAGAAAACTATTTTATCTTACAACAATCTATTTCAAGTTTCATGTCTTGCTTTTATGTAATGAGTTTTTGAAATACAATGAAGTAATTTTTTATTTACGTTCTGTGTTAATAGATTAGCAAAAACTGACCAAGGGGGGCCACTTGGGAGGTGGAATAGGTTAGAATAGAATAGATTTCATTTCCAGTATTTCTAGCATTTCCAGTATTTCAGATAGAAGTTACAATTCATTCCTGCAACATCATACCTTGTGAGTGTTCCTGCAGCATCTGCAAGAATAGTTATAATGGATGTTCTAGGCTGAAAGTATAGGTTTAAGTAGAGTTTGCAATTTCTAGCATTCATTTCAGTAAGGAGATAAATGTATTCCTTTCCTGCAGCACTAGTGTAGGTTTCTTTTATGCATTTTTACCTTCCTGCAACATAGGCAAAATGACTCATTAAGGAACCTAGTGCACATATCATGCCGACCATTTCAAGTATACGTCCCTGGGTTGACAAGTTAAATGCACCTCATAATAGGAGAAGTATTACTTAGATTGAATAAACCATTCCTAAGAAAGGCCTTGAGCATGATTATTCCACACCTATTGTGAGGCGGTTCACTAAGTGTTCCAACAAACTGTCTTTCTTTCTCTATTTTGTTTTTTCCCTTTTCTTCTCTTATACATTTTCTCCTTCTCCTTATTCAGTTTACTCTTCTCTCTTATCCTATTCATTTTTATTCTCTTCTCCCCCTTTGACAACAATGACAAAGGTGCATACAAAGTAATAAAATTAGTGCTTGCTCACCAATTTTAGAACATCTTAAAAGGAATCTTCTAAGATCTTCACTTCTATACCCCATGACTTCAGCAATAGTTTACTAACATGAATTAGTCCATTCAATGCAAATGATGCAGTCTCTACTTATTTCAACTTTTTAGGCATAGAGTTAGTCAATGCATCTGTTGTCTTCTCCAAGTATAATAGGTGTGCTTCAATTATGGATAGCTTAGGAGTGATTAAACTCTTCAACAAATTGAATCTAGTCAGTACTCTCCCTTTCTCATTATCCAATACATCTAATTTTTCCAATATTCTTGTTACTTCCTTGTCCAATTATGTTGTAGATTGTGAAGAGGTCTCACAACTATCCATCATACTGTTCAAAGTTTCCCTTTCCTTGGCAATGATGTCTTCAATGTTTTGAACATGCCTAATAGGATTCATGAAGTAACTGAATAGCTTTCTTCCATGTCCAATGCAACTTTTAGCATTTACAGTAGTGGTTTTTAAAATTCTCAAGTCCCATGAGATGGATTTTCAAACTTCGGATAACATATTCTCCAAGTAGTTCATTTTTGCCTTCTCCTCTACAATCTTTATCAAACTCTTGTAATAGCCATCAAATTCATCAAGTGTTATCTTTAGGTTTTCAATATCATCTATGTGCTGGAAAAAAAAGGTACTACAAGCAATTGTTTCACAGTATCAATTTCTCTGGTTATTACCTTAGTGTTTTTGTCACCTTTTTGTTCCAATCTCTCCTTAGATTTAGTAAGTGCAGTAAAAGCCAATTTGACTAGCTCATCCTCATCCATGCAATCAACATCAACACCCATTTTATTGTCTTTTCTTTCCAACAATAAAATAGAAGATGTGATTACCTCAGTTTTAGTCTCAACATTTTCTTCCTGTTCTTTATGTCCTTCATCTTGTTCTACTTCACTCTATTTTTTCTTGTTCTCTTCTTCCTCTTTCTATTCTTCTTCCTCAGCAATTTTGTTGTCCATACTTTCTGCAAATGGGTCCTTCTCATATTTAGAGGTGTTAAGTGTTATAGGTACACCAAAAACATAGAAATCTAGTTGAGTATTAACTTTTTTCTTCTCATCACTTGCCTCAGTTGTCTTCGACCTCTCTCCCATTCCTATGTTTATAGGCAAAGTGGTTTTAGGAAGTGGAGTCTCCTTAGGAGTAGGATTAATCAATATTTTATCCAGTGCTTTCTGAGTCTCCTCAGTGATTTCATCATATATTCTTGCCGTGATTTTTAGTAGTCTGATATTAGTTCTCAATAAAGGTTTCAATTCTTTGAGTATTCTATCCCTTTCTTGTAAAGATATCAAAGGTAGCATGTTGTCAATTACCTAATTTCTAATTGTTTCATCTTCAATTTATGCTAATTATTTCCTTGTCTCTAATATCCCATATAAATATTCAGGTACACTACCCTAAATTTCCAATAGAGTCTTCTTGAAAAAAAGTAAGTGATTAACCACAATATCTTCAATCTTAAGTTTTTCTATTTCCCCATACCTATCATAGTATCTATTTACTATAACTAGATTTCCTTGCTCAATGGATCTTTTCTCAATCATCTTCATGTCAGGCTTCCACATATGTTTCTCAGTTTTAGTTTTCTTCTCTTCTCTTACAAGGCTTGGTTCCATAGGTGATGTCTTCCTGCTAGATCTGGTGTTTACTCTAATAGTTATCTTCTCATCTTGCAATGTATGTTGTGATGGAGGAGGTGGATTGTCTACCATTACTACTTTAGGAATGGTAAGGGCTATAGTACTAGCACTTTCCAATCTACAAGATCGCTCATCCATTTTCCTTTTCACTTCTTTCAATTCTTCCTCTATTAGCCCCGCCTTTACACCACATTCATGAACAAGGTTATAAATTTTCCTTTTCCTCAGACCTCTAGTCTGTTCCTCTCTTACTTTAGCAAATTTCTCCTCATAGGTTCCCCATCTTTCTTCTAATGTGTCAATCTCAGATGCAAGAACATGTTCAATTTTCATAGTAAGTACCTCTGAAATTATCTCATATCCCATTGGATAACACCATTTCTTCCTTGGTGTGACTGCCTCAAAGCATACACAATCAGTTTCAACCATGAAATAGATTGTATCTTTGTACTTCTCAACTATGTCATAAAATATCCTATATCTACCTTTCATCTGCCTCTGAAGGATTTTGATCATTCCAAATAATTCACCATCAACTCATGTTATATTTTGTCTTTTGTAACTTTGTGTGATCTAAACACCAATAGGTATCCCTGATTTCCAACCACTAGGGTGTATACCTAGGAATTTGTGTTCAATGTGAATAAACATATGTACCAATAGTGAGCCAAATATGAAGGTCTTCATTCTATCTTTCTTTACCAGTTTTACATTCTCAAGAAATTGTTGTGCTAACACTTCACATAGGCTATATTTTACATTTTATTTTACCATTCTCCATGCCATCATGATAACTCTTGTAGATACCAAATTAGGTCTACTACTTTAGTAGAGTTTATAGCCAAGTATCATAGAAATTAGTCTCACATCTTGTTGAAAGATGTCATTCACAGTCATTGCTTGCCTATCCCATTTAGAGTTTCTTAGGGTTTTGACTTGGTTCTTTACATGTTTTTCTACAATAGGAACAATTCCAATGTTGTCCAATCCAGCAATCTCATGAATCAAATCATTGCAAATATTCACAAGCTGATCACCTATACAAATTAACTGATCATGCACTCTACTCAATAATATCTTGAACCATTTTTCTTTATCGAATTCATACAAATCTAGAATTTTCATAGTACTCAAATGATCAATGTGTTTGTACTCATCTCTCAAAATTCCTTTATTAGTCATATGCTTCATCTCAGTACAAATATCATTAGTTCCTAGTATATCACACTTACAATGAATGTAAGACCTAATATCTTCTACGTGTAAAACTTCATAGGCTATTTGAGAAAATCCTCCTTCAGGATCTTCTTCACAAGATTTGAATGGATGTTTCTTGAACTTATACCTAGGTTGATCTAAAACATCATAAATAATAGGTGCATCCATAACTATATGATGTAAATACCTCTTTCATCCTGAATTCTATGTTTTCTGCTTCAATCGATCACACAAGGAAAATGTAGGATAGACTGAGTCTCTCTGATCTCTAATATCCTTAGGTCGCTCTTCATCAAATGGTGAAGAAGTAGATCTTAATATGGTGCTTTATACAATGTTTAAGTTATAAAAGTTTACTTTACCCAATATTGTCTAGTTGGCTGTAGATCTCGTGATCAAAATATATGTGTTGGCTGATGTTGTGCTCTTAATTGTATACTCCAAGATGTCGGCCATGTTCATGCCTAAGCTTGCATGAGATCAATCCTCAAGTTACAAGGTTAGATATATTCTAATTTCTTTATCCAATGCTCCTTGTAAGGCCATGATTGCCAATTAGGTCGATTCTTCATTACTACCATCAGGAAAAGATCCAGTAGCATTTACTGTCTCTCCGCGAACCAATCTCTCACTTGTTTCTTTGATCTTCCATATCTTACCACTGTTGTTATCTTCTTCTTTCTTAAAACAACTGTCAAAATCATTCTTCAAATCTGCAACACTCTTACCAATATCATTTCCATTCTTTTGTTGTTCACTCCATGATTCTTGCAAAATTTCTTTATATGACCTAAATTATTGCATTTGTAACATATAGGAGGTCTTCTTTCTTGATTTACTTACAGCTTACAGTACTTCACAATGTGTCCAATGTTACTACATTTATAGCATGTAGGTTTCACTATAGGTTATCTTCCATTGTCTTGTCTATATCCAGATTGATTAGGTTTCTTGCATTTTTCTTTCTTGTGCCCATATCCATTACAATTAAAACAATAGCTAGAAAAGGTCTTAAAAGGGGAATTACCTCTGCAGTCTCTTTTCATGTGTCCAAACTTGCTACATCCAAAGCATCTACCTCTAAAAGGTCTGATATGCTCTCTAGGTTCTTCAATAGTAGGCTTTTCAACATCAATTTTTGTATTAGATTTCTCTTCCTGATTCTTTGAGAATTCAGCTTCATTGAAGCCAATACCAGTCATATCACCTTTAGATTTCTTTTTGTCTCTTTGTTCATCGATCAAGTCACTACTGGTGTGAATTTTCTCAATGTGTTTCTTTGCCTCAACAAGTTCACCTTTTATAATCTGATTGTATTTCTCCATTTCTAGATACTTGATTTTGTATTTGTCAGCCTCATTCTTCATTTGTTCTAATGCAATATTCAAGGTTTCTTCAATCTTCTTATAATCTTTTTGTAACTGTATCTCTTTAGTCATAGCTTCATTCTCAAGTTTTAAAGTTTCATTTTCTTCTTCAAGTTTCTTCATCTGATCTAAATTATCTTTGTCTGAATCTTGTTTTATTTGAACCACAAGATCATGTGTCTGACTTCTAGAAATTTTAGGTTGTTCTCTTAGTTTCCTTATAAATTTCTCAACTCTTCGCATGTTGAATCTCAGTTCTCCATTCTCTACTTTTTCTTTATCAGGATCTTCAAGTGCAACATCAAAATTTTCTTGTAATCTATCCAAATCCATTCTGATCTCCCTTAAGCTGTTAGACTTTCTCTCTAAGGGCCAAAAGCTCTGATACCAATTGTTAGAATTAGGTAATACTAAGAGGAGGGTGAATCAGTATTACAACACTTATTAAAACTTTTCATCCAAGTAAACATTAACCATATACTTGCAAAAATGAAAAGAACATAAGAAAATAACACAATACTCATAACACCATAATTTGTTGTCGAGTAAACCTCAGCCAAGGGAAAACCCTGGTGGGTATGGTACCCACAAGCATGCACTAAAGTATATTGTCCCTGTTAGGAGACCTAGCCCTATTAGGAGTTGAATATTACATATTAAATTTCCTTGTTAAAGGAATTACAACCCTGTTAAAGGTATACAACACCCTATTGGGGGCCAATTGAGCTTACAACTCGTACAATGTAATTATGCTTACAAAATGTCCTCAGTAATAAACAAAACAAGAATATCTAATGCTTAGATAGTTCATGTCATAGATCATCAATGATCTCTGTCATTCTATGCTCTATAATTTTCATATCATATTATCCATCCAATCATCTCTATTCCACCATCTCTTCTCTCAACAAAAAGTTCTCCATATATATATTTTATCTCTTAACCAAGTCAGCTCTCTTAACCGAATATTACTTAGTCAGATCTCAATACAAAATATGTTTAATAAAAAAAATATCAAATGCAAATTTGGTTCTCTTACATAATCAAAGTTTAGGTTATCAACAACCATAATCCAACTTTGATTGGCAGGAGTCCATGTCATACTCTCTGAATCATCGCTTTTGTCCAACTGCTTTGTATAATTATTCTATTGCTATCTATCTATCTTCAAATCTCTCTAACTTGCTATAAACATAACAAAAAAAAATTTGTTCTTAGGTGGAGGTCACATATACCTCATACTATCTTCCTCTAATCTTACTTTCCATAATTCATCGATCTTGATCTTTTATACCTAAAATATCTATGTAACTCTTCTTTTGTAATTAGTCAATTTCAGAGTCATCAAAACTCAACTTCATAGGAATCGATCTATAACCCAGATGTGTTGCCATAAATGAAAACAAAAAGTGAATCTCACCATGCAAAATAGATCACTTGAAAAATACCTCTTAGAAAGATCATTTGCCTTTTCCAAATTCATAAAGTATACTTGAGTCATTAGGGTTGCAATTTATGTATCACCAGTATTTTGTAGATTCCAAATCATCCTATCTTCATTCCTTTCCTCTCTAATATTCAACAAAAATCCAAGGGCCAAATAGATAATGTTTTTGACTTAGGATCATAACCTGATCCTCTCATTAAATCACCAATTCTAAATTCAGATTTGAACATTGTATCTTATTGTTTCCTAATTTGGTCAATGATGAAAGTAGACTATATATCTCAATCATGCATCAATAACATGCCACTATTCTTTACCAATTCTCTTTCCTTGTCAATAGAGTTTAATTCACTATTAGGATCATATTCCTACAATGCTTTAACAATTTCCCCATTCCTCTGTTCACCACCCTCTTCTAAAATCAGGTTTTTCCTTAATTCACTTTGTTGTAGCTTAACCAAGAAACTCTTAAATTCACTGGACTTAATAAATTCATCATCTTTCATAAATTGGTTTGACATCATGACTCCCTCATCAAGTCCTTCTGCAATGAACACATTATTTTCTCCTTGTTTGATGAAAATAAGTGTCCTTTTTTGTGATCATAGGTCTTGATGGATCTCTTTTCACCATTTCTCCCGTCTCTTCAATTTGTGGTTTCTTTGAAGGTGGATTTTTAGAGGACAGTTCCTCATCAGCACTTTCTACATCTTCTTCCATATCACCTAGAGACCTTTTACCATGAAATGCTTGTTTATCCTAACATTCTTGCTATTGAGAACCTTCACTAAGGAACTATGGTAGTTGTGTCATTAAGGTGTCATAAAAACCAATCATTTTCTCAATCCTCTGAAAGTATGGGGTATCAAGATAGAAACTGGAAAAAGTAGTATCTGACTCTTTCCATTAAACTTTTTCCCCATTAAATCCTTCCACTTCATTCTCCTTTCTTGAACCACAACCCTCTCTAGCAAATTCCTAACCACATATTCATCATCCAAAGGCTCATGATCCCTTATTATGGCTCGGGGAGTCATAGTCTTCAATGCAGTTTTTGGAAAACTTTTTGAATCATATAATATTGAAATAATGTTAACCAACTAATATTGATTTAAGAAGATATTGACTTCACCAAAGTCCTTCTTACCAATATAATAATTAGACACTACCCAAATCCTAGGGACAAATGTGTCCTTATTATGCTCCCTTAGGTACTCCTTATAAACTAAGGTTAACTACCAAACGAACTCCATGAAAGCAATCCTACAAGGGACAAATTTTGGTATGACATGTGAGGGCTGAGGACACCCATAAACTTTGATTATAGTGAAGTTATCAAAGAAGAATAAATCCCCCCAATTATGAGTAATAGGTGGATTTGGAATAAACTACCAAGGTCTTAAAGCTCTCCTCACATCAATAGACAATATTTCCCTATCAACTCCTAACATATCCATGATTGGAACAACAATCCAATTTTTAAAACAAATGAGATATGATTGAGGAGACTTACGATCCCACATCTGAGTCCATATCTGTAATGAAATTTCAACTCCAAATTCTTCTTTGAACAACTCTTATTCCTTGTCCATGAACTTCTCATTATAGAAAAGAATAAAAAACATTAAAACTAAATAGTGCTTAAATGTAGGAAAAGGAGCACCATTTTGAATTTCAACCAAGGTATTGTGTGTATGATCCACAACATAGCCTATGTCATCATATTTTGTATTAACTTCTATGTGCTGAATATTTGTGGCCATCATCAACAAATCAGCTAAAACTATTGTATCTCCATCAAATCCCAAAACCCTACACAACCCATAGATTGTACACTACATATAATAATGGAGATAGGAAATATCAAATGGTGGTTCTACATTATCAGGGATTTTGACTAATTTCCCATCCTTTCAAGGCATATATCTGGGCATCTCATGTCATTTAATTACCTTTTTACGCCTTTCATAATCATCTACTATCTATTCCAAGTCTATCTGTGTACAAATAGGACCAAAAATTTTAAAAGTTTCAACAAAAATACGTCTGTCAAAGGAAACTATATAAGTCTTGTTTTTCCTCCTAATCACCCTAGATACAAGACAATAGTGCTTTGCTAATTCTTTAATTAAATCCACATAAACAAAGACATGAGGTACAACCAAATTTTCCATGTTTAAATTTTAATGATTACACATTGGAACTAGTTTTACCCTATTATTCCAAAAGTAATGAAAAATAGAATTACTAGAATGATTAAGAGTGATTAAGTTTTATCATTGGAACCATGAATCTTTCCATTCCATCATATTTTACTCAAGGCACTATAAGTTTCTACTAGTAAATCTACAAATTCATCAATGTCCTTCTTTGTCACTACCACCTTTTTACCAGAAGCTTTCGAACCTCCACTTGAGGTCCCCTTACTCATCTTGAAATTTGCAGACAGAAACCTTTGCCAAGTTGATAGATAGCTACTAATCCAATTCAGGTCACAATCTCTATTATAATGCTCAAAATCACTCGGAAGTAGAAATCAATTGCACCAAATCTGACTCAATTATGCAATTTATCACAAT
Organism: Thuja plicata; assembly: GCA_018584345.1. Taxonomy (NCBI): domain Eukaryota; kingdom Viridiplantae; phylum Streptophyta; class Pinopsida; order Cupressales; family Cupressaceae; genus Thuja; species Thuja plicata. The sequence continues at coordinate 862,655 of MU227499.1, read as the reverse complement.
CTAAGCATTGTCAATTCACCATTTCTTCTCAAACATGGATGAATGGATTTTAACGACTGGAAATTTTTGGCATTTATTTCTTAACTTTTAGTAGTAGTGTGAAAACCAAATACATGCCTCTTCTATCTGATTGTCACTCAAATTTTACAAAACCCAAGAAACAAGTACACATGTCATCACCTGATTGCTTAGCACCCCCTTTTTCCCTTTTTTACACTCATCACATTGACAAAGTGTCACCAAAACACATGGAAACTAATCACAAGCTCACTTGATAACCCAAGAGTTTTTCATTTCCTTCACAAACCAACAACAATGCTATTAGATCCCTTTTACACGCGAGATCGCCACTCCATTATTTAAATATTATAACATATTGTGAGTAAGCGATTGCCATTGATATTCATTGAGCCTTTCAGTCACAACCTTGCAAGATAATCTAGTATATTTTTAATACCCACCCATATTTTGCTTTTAGTTTGTGATGTCATACTCTTTTAGGCAGTGGTTTCAGTTGATTGGCCAAATTATTTTAGGATACTTTTCATGAGAGCTATTATTCTTTCAGTTGATGGTGATTATTGATTATGATGTTATGGATATTATCATGATGTGATGATTTATGTTTTGATTATGATGTACTTACCCCATACTTGCATGTGTATGGTTATCATGTTTATTATATCGATTTGCATGTTGTTGTAGTAGAGGATGGAGACGTAGTTACTTTCCTCGGTAAGATCCACACATTCAACCGATCCCTATCATTGTTTGCGATATTGTGTTACATGTACATGTGTGTTTTTTTTATGATAAGATTGCAGGTACAGGGTATCATCTTCCTTGAATTGGTGGGAGTGAGCGTGCCCATAAATATTCATCTCAATGGTAAAGAGGGGAGGTAACATACAGATCCAAAACCCTAACCTAAGCCTAATCATTCTAATGTTGGATGAGTTTCAGTATGACTAACCTATCCGGATTTGTCTAGTTGATAGGAATTCAAATACCCTTTTTCCTAAGTATGTGTGTTTTGCTTGTATGTGTTTTCAGGTGATTTATTGGGTTTTGAGTGATTTCCTATGTTTAATGATTTAATGGATTATAGTTGGATTAATTATTTAATTATATCCTATGTTTATTTTAGATAATTAATTAAATTCAAATATTTGAATATTTTAATTTAATTAAGTATTTAGTTGAAAATTAATGTATATATGCTTTTATGATTAATTAAATAATTAAATATTTGGTCACATGTAATATTGTGACATAAATATTTAATCTATTTAATTTAATATTTTATTAATTACATGTGCATGAATGTGTTGAAAAAGTATTTTCAAATTCAAATATCTCAACTAGATATTAGGAGTCAAAGTT
>MU227499.1:830523-861222 GCA_018584345.1 Thuja plicata | reverse complement strand
TTTCAAGTTGAGTTATTTTAGGGATTGAATGGGGAGTTGTCATGAGGGTTTGCACAATTAGGGGAAGTTGATTCTCTTTAGGAGAATTCTCCTCTCATTTCCCTCATAACAGGTTTTTAGATTTTGGTGAGCTCTTGGTGTTTTTGCCTTTTTGGAGAATTCGGGATTGTTGTGGTTTCTTGTTGGTTTGGAGATTTTGTGATTTCTCAGATTGCATGTGTTTGGATCTTCGTGGATTCTAGATCTATGGTTGAAATATGCTTGAAGGGTTTCATATTTTCTATCATCTTCAAAGACACGTTCCTTTGTTTCTAGCATTGGAATCAAGGTAGGTTTTGTTTGCTATATGTTGTTTCAGTTTTACAAATCTGAGGTTTTCAAGGTTGAGTGAATGCATGTTTGATGTTTTAGCATTTAAATGACTTATTAGTGTTTATATGTTTTTGGGTATTTACAAAACCCCTAGATCTGAATTTATTCCATTTTATATGAATTTAGCATTGTAGTGTTATGCTGGCAAAATTTTGTGAAGAGATTCATCCTACAACTCCTAGAAATCAATTTGATATATAGTCTTAACTATAGAGGAAAGAAAAATATATTAGGAATGAGAATATATTCCTTGAAAAATTAATTGGGTGGAAAAATTGAAGTCCCTGGAATTATACAGTCTAATATTTTTATTCACCAGTAAAAAAAAAATTCCAAAAGAGACAAAAACAAAGTAAAGACAAAAAGAAAAAATTCTACCTTATTATTTTCGTTTGCAGAAATTCATTATATAAAAAAAATATACTTGTTAAAAAAAATGTGTTATATGTACTATGGAAGTGCTTTTTGGCAACGTTTTTAAAAAAAAAAAAACTAAAGGTTTTGATGGGGTGGTGGGACCCCATCCCACCCCCCATGATTGTTGCGATGCCTGCGCAGTCAGCGTACCCTAAGGGGGGCCCGCACTGCCATAGGCAGCACGACCACCCCAAAGGGTAGCCTGCTGCTACGACAACGACCCCTTGTATTGGGGTGCAGTCAATATACCGCGGGGTACAAGGGGCCCCGCTCCCCCTCCCCAATGTTTTTTTTATTTAATTAGATTTATTTCGTTAGTTAAAATAAATTTTATTTTGTTTTAATTTTAATAAAAAAATTTATGTTAAATTTAGTTTTATGAATTCGGTTGTTTTTTTTTTTTTAAATTGATTTAATTAATAATTATTTTAAATTATATTTAGTATAATTTGTATTAACATGTTTTAAGTATTAATTTTAATTAAAATGATAAAATGTTTATTTTAATTAGTATACTTAAATGCTGGAAACAGATTTAGATAGATTTATTTAAAATGACATTGTTTATTTGGGATCAAGTCTAAACATAGATGGAATAATGGATTGTTTAATGGGTTATGGTATGCTTAGGGATTATTTAATTAGAGGTAAATATATATATCCACTTATGTTCATTTTTCAGTCATTTAGGATGTTTTCGTTCTATACAATCTTATGGTTCTCTTTTGCTACATGTGTGATTTTGGGGGCATTAGATGACCTAGGGTGTTACAGAGGCTGGGTATGAGTCTTAGAGACTTGCTGATTGTTTATTCTTTGGTGTGTGTGCTTTTGGACTCTATTATCTTTAATTAACCATGTTGACCCTTACGATTCTATTATCTGATTGTGTACCTATATGTGACCATTCGTGTTGTATGGGATACTTGATTTGGGGTATACTTGTGGGTTGCGACCTATGCTAGATCTGTTAGGATCTGTGAGCCTAGCTTAGGTTACCTAGATGTGTAGTAGGGGGTGGCTTGCAATAATTTTCGTGTCCATAAGTGACTACTGGATTGCTTATTGTAGATTTTTCTTAATAAGTGATAACTAAAGACATACTGAGAGATATTAAAATGAACTAATAAGATATGTGTCTCATCACCCATGCTTGAGGGCTAGTAAAGACTGAGATGGAGGATGAGATAATGCTTGCCCCCTTATGAGGTGTGGGTTCTAGCATAGTTAGTGGCCTTGTCAGTTTGAGAGGTCATTGGCTCCGTGTATGGTCACTTAGGTGCTGGAATCCATTGGGATTTCTAGGACTTAACTTAAGGGTTAGACGTACATGATGACACCTTCCTTTACACAGTCTATATTTCCTATGTGTGTCAGTTGCCTTTGGAGTAGTGAGTCTTACCTTTTATGAGTTATGGTATACTTGGATTAGAGAGCTATCAGGTTCCCTTGCTTAGTGGTTATTTCTTATTGGTTTGGATATCCGATTGGGGTCTGTTGTTATCTCCTTAGCACGGTGGGGTGGACCTTTGTGGTTCCACACAGACGGGTGGTAGTGATTCTTTACCCATTGAGATTTGACGTCCTTGTACCAGGTGCTTGATGGTTCTTTGCAGATGAGCTCTTTATGTATCATCATTATTGGTTATGTAATTTCATTATTGTAAATCTTGTATTAGGGTATCAAATGTGATACCTAATCTAGATATTGTATATTAAGTAGATTAGAGTGATTACCAAATACCCTGCGACATGTGCAGTGGATGTGAGTTTATGGTAGTTTCATGGTTATCCATGAGGATTGTAATTATGGTTATGTAAGTTGTACTTTTTATACTTAATCAGATGGAATCTTTTGTTATATTGTTAGTTGTGTTTTGCTTTAAGTAATTCAAAGTCATGGAACCCTTGAGTTGTGTAATCTATGTGAATGTAAGACCTGTGTATAAATGGTAATTGCTTCCACATTAATGTATGTCTCTTTATGTTAACTTTTAAACAAAAATATTCAGCACACATGGTATCATGTTCTAGGTTAATCTCTCTTGGGTTACCTAGTGGGGTGTTACAATATTCCTTCTCCATCAATGAGTTAGCAATCACATAATCTTAAAAAAACAACTTTATTTATTATGATCTCGCAACTCAAAACTAAATTTGACTTAATCTCTTGCAAGCATGAGACTACTAAATAATACTAGCCCTTTTAAACTTTATCATGAGCTCACAACCTTAGCATTTAACCTGACTTAACACTAGCAAGAATGTGATAAATGACTAAAGATTTAAATCATTTCCAACTTGCAAAATAAGATGCTAGACACCAACCAAACTGGCGAGCAAGCAATTAAAACAACTAAGTCATCTATTGATGGGACTTTGTGACCAACTCTGCCAATAGAGATAAGTCGTCACTAGGTGCCAGAGTACCAGACAACTCTGCCTATAGAGGTTTACCATAGAATAAATTCTCCTAGCCTCCAAGCACCTGGTAGTCAAGTCTCGATGGTGCGGGGGGAGCTAAGTTGGGCAGGTGACTTTTGTTTGAGGGGATAGCTGGTTTTTACTCATCGCTTCTGGGGATTTCAAAAATGGGTGAGGTTTCCTGCAAGCATCTTAGATTTATCAAAGAAATTACAAAATATAGATAAGAGTTAAGAGTATATTTCTACTTATAGTTATGCAATACATATTCAAACATCGAAAATGCTCCAACTCAGGAAAATAAAACTAAATACCAGATACCCAGAGAAACAGCGATTCATACACATCTAGTAGAAAAGGGAGATAATATTATTTAACTAACTGCAAAACACTAGAGCAAAGGACATAAGAAGACATACAAAATGAAATATATTTTCTAACTTCAGAGATCAGAGCAACACATTACACATGGCCACAAGTTGTTCTTCTTTCATTCATTAACTTGATATGGTTCCAACATCACTACCAAGTATATTCAAGGCTCTAAGGGAGCATTAAGCTACTAAGAACTAATTGAAAACAAACTTCTAATTGCAAAGAGCTTGAGAAATGCTATTGCTACTGGACTGCAAAATCTTCAATTGTGCCAACCCTTGTTAAGGCATTAGTCTTATTATTTATAGACAAACTTGACCTAATCTACATGTACACTTGGTGAATAGAATACAATATCTATGGCTAGTACTACCTGCACCACTTACAATCATCTAGGGATGCACAACGTTCTGACAAGTTGGAAGAAGAAGAAAGGGGAGAAATCAAGAAGAATCAATGCAGAGAAGAGGGACATGGTACTTTATAGAATAAAATTTCTTATTCTGGTAACTTAGACCATATGCCTCATCAATGTTGATTGTGGCTCCCTATATTTGAGGCGTGTCAGGTAGTAAATGTGGGAGCAACACCTTGAGAGAATAAGAAGACACTTGTCAGAACCATCCCATATGCCAGGCCTATCATTATCTGGATCACTTGCATTCTGACCCTTATTAATTGATGACAGTGATCGGTCAGCTCCAAGGAACCTTGATGCTGATTACTGTAAAAGAATACAAAATTGGGACCCAACATTTCGAAGTTTGGGAGCTTATGCTCAAAGAATAACAAATATTCAAAACTTCACCCTACTGGCAAAAATATCCAGAGATTGAAAGACTTAACTGCTCTTTACATTTTTGGAATATCTCCAAAATATGGAGAATTCCCTCCTCATCTATTTCTTTCATACAATCCCAGTGATCCTTGGCTTCCTCCAACTGATTGGCCACATCTCGGGTGCCCTCTTTGAATTCTAAGGCCATCTTTGTTGCATGTGGGCCTGAAGCACCATGCGGGTAAGTCATGACAACTTCGCTCCATCAAAATCTCTCAGGGTCCAAAACTGTGACTCCGTTATTTTGTCAAATTTACTTAGAACAAAATCCACCTGAGTGCATGTCCTGGTGCTGAAGGGATCAACTGTTGAAACCCTTACGAAAAATGCCGCATATGATTTAAAGAAATTTGATTTGTCGGGACTTTACCCTTCAGGGCCACTACCAGTTTCTTGCATGTCCCAACTTTAAGACCTTTCTAGAGTGTTGGGCTTAGATGTACCCAAAATATTCATCCCACAAAATTCCCGTCTTTGTGACAGCCTCTTCCCTGAAATTCATTATTTATTCTAGTTTTCTCTTCCACACTTCATATTTTTCTATCTCCCCCTCCCACTGGAAAATAATTCCATTTACTTGGCCCAAGATGTTACTGGCCTGGTGGAGGTCTAAGAGTGTGTCTTTCAAGAAATTCCTTATGGCTCCTACCTACTCAATCATCCAATCCTCTATTGACTATGCTTTCTTCTTTATCATTCTCAATGCATCGATGTCACCCTATGAGAGCGGTGTTCTCGATGTGGAAGCCTCTGGAGGAATTATAGTCAATAGCTGTGTTAGTTCTGTAAGGAGCCTGAGGATATTTTCATTTGTCTCTTTTGCTTCCTTTAGCTTCTGGGCTTACTTGTCACATCGGGCCTCAATTGTATGGCTGACCTCTTTCTATATGTTTAATTCCCCCTGTTTGTCTCTCCTCCCCAGAGGTACCTCTGTGATAGTGTACTCTTCAGCTCCTCCTTCTACCTCTTCTCTGTCTGGGGGAGGTGTCACTACTACTATGACAGTATTTCCTCTAGGACCAGTCTAAATGGAGGGTAGGCTTCTAAGCCTCTTGGTTCTTGATCATCATCTCAACTAGAGAGAGAGATTCTTACTGCCACTAGGGCCTTTCTCTTCTTTGATTCCACAAACCATTATGTCAGCGTGGGAAATCTTACTGCTAAGTCCTGGACATTTGGGTCCTCTTCAGGAGTTTTTTGTGCTTCCCCAATATTTGTGGTCACTATGGACTATTTTTCTTTGTCTCTGGCATTCCCCATCTCTCCCACCTTAGTGGTATCTATGTCCATATTTTCAGGGTTCTCCCCCACATTCTAGTGATGAGCTCCTTTGATGTTCTCCACCAAGACATTCTCCTCCGAGGGCCTATTTTCTAGAGGGGGTGAAGGTGTCTGACCTGGGTCTGACGGTTGTGCTTGGAAGACCACCTTGTTGAATGTTGTATTCTAGGGTAACTGACCACCCAAGGTATCTAGAGGCATTTGGAGCATGATGACTGGGGGTATGATTGTTCCTAAAGGTCTAGATTCCCTAGCCATTGTCAGCTACTCATCTTATATCTTCCTTTTTGTCTCAATCCCTAGGAATGGTTTTTGTTTTGCATCTACTATTCTTGCATGTTCTTGCTCCTGGGATTCTTGTTTTAGGATAACCTCTTTTTCTTGTCTTTCCCCCTCCCCGGAGACATTATTTACCTCTTGCACGACATTCTCTTCTACCGCCCTCTTCACATCTTCTTGTAGGTTCACAAGGTCGTCAGTCTGGAATATGTCATCAAAACTATCATGGGGAGGGCAAGCCTCTGGATGATCTTCTATTTTGGGGGAGGAAGGGATAAGCTCCATGGTAATATTGCCTGATGGTCCAGGGCTTGCATCTATTCTTGGTGGAGGATTATCCGCTCTTGGTTTCTTCCTCCTTGTTTGCAACCCGACACCCAAAATAGCCACACCCTCATCCTTTGTCTCCACCACCTAGCTCATGAGGGTTGCAAGTGAAGGGGAGCCTTTTGGAATGGCAGATCCCACCAGAGTGACTGCAAGATAAAGGGAAAGTCTTGCGCTAATTGTTTCACTCAACTATCAGGATGACTCAAGCTGAGCATGAATTTGTTCCATTATAAGGCCTGGAACCAAGGATGGGATTGAGGCCAGGGTGATCTCTTTTGATTTCCCCTTATCTCTTCTTTTTCTAGCCATTCTTGAGCCTGAACTGGATCCCCGCAAAACTAGACCATCTCGATGGGTGCACTTTCTGCATACCCATGAAAAATATTTGTGACTCTGCTTTATCACATCCTTGGTGATGTCCTCTATTGTCAAAACTTTTGGTGTGTCCCAATTCACCAGAGAGAGGGCCATCTTGTCAATCCCTTTTTATTTATATTCCAGGTCCTCCATAGGTCCGATATCTAAGAAGTCCTTTGGGAAGGTCTAGAGACCCATGCACTTCATCATTCCTTTGGTCATCCTCTCATAGTGTCGACTCCAGACCTCAAAGTCATCCTAAAAATCTATTCAAAAATCCTCAATGTGAGGCTCATGAGGTGCTGATGTCCAGGGTAATGCTACATTTATTTTTCCCAGTGGGTCAAAATTAACCCGCGCTAGGTAGAACTCTACTAGCCCCAGACTCTTTAATTCATTATCGGCTTCTTTGGCCACTGCAAGGCCACAAGCATAATTCCCCCAAGTGATTGGGAAGGGGATGGTGGTAACCTTCTTGACCCCATAATATGTATGGAACTCCAGGATCTTCCTGCAGTATTCCATCAAAATAATCCTATCCCCCCAATGTTTGGGCAATAGGTAGGGCTTGTCGAAGACCCTTGTTACTCAAATGTATGAGTGTTGTTGAAATTGAATAAAATAATAGTTGTATGAACTCACCAAGGCCATTGCCTCCTTTGACAGCCAATAACTAACATTCTGAGTGGGTATGAAAATATTGTAGTAAATGAAGGTATCGTTTACCCAAAAAAAATTGGGGAAGATGACTTCCCATTGAATGTGGGGAAAATGATCCCAAGGAACTCTAGCTGGGCCATGTCCCAAGGACACCCACTATAAATAAACCTTGAATTCCAGGGCTTTGTTGTGCCAATTCCCAGAGAACATACAAAGTCATGTGGAACTTCAACATTTGTCTAACCTTGTTTAGTTGGAAGTCCATATATTTGGCAACAATAGTTTCCCAATCAAAATTTTTCCTGTTGGTGGTGTTGTCATACAAAAATTAGTACATCTAGACTGAGAAATCTTAGACATGTGGTTCCCCAAAGAACCGGCATAGGAAGATGATCCCTACTTGTATGCTTTCCTTGAAATCTATGCAGGGGATCTCCAAATTCATCTTCTTGTAATCTTTCTTCAACGTCTTCAACCAGTTGGTGGTAAGGTGCCATCAGGCATTCTGTTGAACTCTTGTAGCAATGCGGCCCAGGAGATGATTATAGAACTGGTGAACTGGGGGATTCCCTATCCTGAAGCAAACATAGCAGCGTTAAGAGACACTAGGAGCATTGAGTAGCCCATTGGAAGGGAAGCAGTGAATATAATAGCCTAGATGGTTGTTTTGTAGTGTTCCACCAGGGTGAGAATCAGCTCTAGAGACTGCACAAAGCAGGAGAAACAAACATCCTTGATTATGCCGGAGGAAGCCATGTTCTTGGCCATACTGTCTCCGGCAGAATGTTGAGTGAACATTGTTCTAACCAGGCCCTACAATTTGGTCCACAGTCTGACCTCTGTGTCGGTGATCAGTTGCAATTTGGAATCCACCTTGGATCCCATGATGACACCCTCCCTTAGATATTTTGCGGTGAGTGGGAGCCTTTCCATTTCCCTCTCGGCCTTTGGCTTGGTGGCCACCCTTGTTGAGGTAGACGGGAGTTCCAGACTTCCAGGAGGGGAAGATACCTCAGACATGTTGCTTGATGAATTGTTGGTAACCTTCAAGGCCAAATAACCATTAATACTTGGGATGATTTTAAATTATCATGTGTGGGTAATTAATCCCTCCATTAAGGATGAGATGATGGAGGAGAGATAAAATACCACAACTCAAACAAGAAAGGTGAGAAGGTCGAGCCTAGCAAACACCAGGTGAGCGAGCTCAAATTTGGTTAAATGACATAGAGGGCATAGTGAACTCATCATAGGATGGGTAGGAATTGAATCCATGCACAGACTAGACATGAATTTATAGAGTACACAGAAACTACACACTTATTTAAAGGAAGCTGAAGAACAAAATTTACAGATGCAAATAACCAGCAACTAACCTACCAATTGCTACTTACAAAATTTACAAAGATTTATAGACCTTTACACTACTTTACAACTACACGAAAGGTGGACAACCTTCCTGCAAAGCCACCCCACCAATGGGAGGTGATGACAAATACCAGAAAAAAAGGAAAAGAGAAGGGCTAGAAGCGGACTTACCTAAAACTAGAGATGTAAAAAGGAAGGGCACAGGAGGTGCTCTGTAAACAAAAAACTATGGAAACCTACGAATTCACTGAGAATCCTGTAGGATACCTTGAACGCACACAAGTCTGAACTCCAAATTACTGTTAGTCACTCAAAGCAAATTGCACTTAGCTCACTATTAAATGCATAATTCACTCTTAATTCACTCCGAGGGTAAATTATTCATGGTAAGTGTAACAATGACAAGTGAAGTTCAATTTATATCCCTTAGGTTAAAATGCACCATTCCCTTCCGTAAACCCCAAGAAAAGGAAAAACCTCTAGACTCAGGGCCCAGGAATCCCGCACGACCACACCGTCCAACTATATAGGAAGTAACGACACAAGAATCCCAGGATTTGAAATTATGCTGGCACAAAAGAACATGAAACTCTAGGATCAGGTCCTGAAGTGAGGAAAACCAAAAAGGGGGCAACAACAATAGCCACACAGAGGCAAGGGCCAGAAAATAAAAGAAGGTAAAAAAGAAACAAAGGAAGAACCAAAAGAAAAAATGGGGGACCCAAAATTTTGCTAACAAAATGTAGGGACGGGTATGTAGGGCATAACAAATAGCATCTCATTGGGATGAATGCCTTAATGCATTTGAGAACCACATAATCTCTAGTTAGCGAAACTAGGACTCATTGTTACCTAAAGAATTTCACTTGCAAGGTGCGGGGTGTCTGAGATAATCTAACTCACCATGATTCAACCCTTAAATCTCTTCTCAATTGTGAAGTCTATGGTTTAAAAGAAAATCAAGCTGATGATTTCCAGGAGAAATAGAGATATGACACTGAGGATATCAGACCAAAATTGCTATATCGTGCACAATCCTCCAGATCCTGAAATTATCTATTCTTTAGTTTTCTTCTACTCTTTTTTTTTTTTAAGATGGGGAAGCCAGTACTCCTTTCACCATGAACCTTAAGCTTAGCTAATTTTCATGGTGGTACTTCTTTCACCTTGCCATCCATTTTGATTTATTGAATGGGAGAGACATTCCCAGCCTGGGATATTCTTTTGATTTTTGGATATGACCAATGACCAGTGCAACCGCTCTTCTCTCAAGGATCATATGATTAATTTCTCTCTATGATTTTCTGTTAACTAATGTCAAGACTTTTGGGATGTAAAATCTAATGAAGATTGTCCATAACCTTTTACCATGTGTATAAAATAACTCCAGAGTGCAATTAAATCCCACCATGCTAACAATAGATTCCAGATTAAACAAAATGCGTAAGGCACCATTCTAGGTACTAGATGTCATGCAAAGCATACTTGTCTACAAGAAGAGAGAAACATGTTGGGAACCTGAAAAAGTGAGACATGTAAAGCGAAAAGAAACCCAAAATAGAAAACAAAACCAAGAAAAGAAAACGGTCCCAAAGGGAAACCAACTATTTACAAGGACAAAACACTCCCAAGGAGTGCCACGAAAATACTTACAGGAAGGAACATATACATATGATACAACTTTAGGGAAACTTACCTCCCACCTGTACTTGAAGTAATGTTTGAGAAACTATCCATTGATGGGAAGTGGAATGGCTTCTCCAGTCATGGTGCTGAGGTGATAAGTGTTGGCCCCACAGATCTCTAAGATTAAATAAAGTCCAAGCCAAAGCCTTTGAAATTTAGTATGTTTTCCTTTCTTCTCTTGGGCTTTGTCCCATAAGAGGACTAGGTCTGAAATCTGAAGGGCTTTGTATTGGGCTCTTCTGTTGAACCATCATTTGATAACTATTTGGTGACATGCAAAATGCTCCAGTTTCGTATCTCTTTTCTTTTCCATTCTCACAAGGTTCAAGAGGAAAACCTCCACAACATTGTCTAGGTGTTGAATTCCTGCATGAACTACAAGATAGGGATCTATAAGTTTTTTGGGAACACAAGACTCTGGCCATAAACTAGGTGAAATGGAGAAGTCCCCAGGGCTACTTTAGTTATGATGCGATCCACCCAAAGAGAAAACCTAAGTTTTTGGTGCCAGTACGGGGGATTCTTCTCTATAAAATGCTTGAATACTTCTAGCAATTTTTTATTGGTGGATTCGGTGAGACCGTTACCCTGGGGATAATAGCTATTGGAAAATTTCAAGGTGATCTTTGTCTCATAGGTCCATTCTAACATTTGTGCTAAAAAAAATTCTGGACCATTGCCACATAGGATAGAAAAAGGCATTCCAAATCTTGTGATGATGTTTTCTTTCAAGAACTTGATGACTACATCTGCAGTATTATTTTTGCATGGGATTGCCTCAAGCCACCGGGTATAGTAATCAGTAGCAGTCAAGTGTTAGAATGTATATGAATAACTAAGAGGGGGGGGTGAATCAATTATCCTCAGGTCTAGATGTGCCAATTGAAACTTTATAGCACTTTAAACAACTCAGATCTTCTCGGTAGCAATAGCATAAACCAACAACATAAACATATAGTTTACTATTCAAATGTAATCAGCTTGCAAAAACTTAACAGTAAAATACAACATAAACATTCACACAAATTGACACCAGTGTTTAACATGGAAACCCAAATTGGGAAAAACCACTAGTAACATGCTACCAAGTTTTCACTCTTCTGAAGTGAGCTTTGCTAGGAGCCAACCCTGTTAAAGGTTACAAAACACACTGCTAAATGTGACCTAGTTAAAGGATTTAATCACCCTATTAGGAGTGGCCTTGTTAGAGGTCTTTGAAACAGTCCACCTGAATGTCACTTTTCTCAAAGGATTTATACAATGACTATTAGGTCAACCTAATTAAAGGATTTTGACTGATACAATGGTTAGAAAGTAATCAGCAAGTGTGATCTGATACATACAACTTAATTTGCAAATCCAGATCCTATTCAGCTCTTATGCTAATTCACTAAGTGGCCTCCATTCTCATTTCAATCTTTAGATCTTCTTGGAAATTCATCAAGAAATCACTTTCGCAAGTCTCTACTTCTTTGTTCAGCCTTCTTTGCTAGATCATGCCAATCAGTCAATTAACCATGCATTCCTCTTGCATACACTTTTCACATACATACATCTCTTTGAATAACCCCTTGAGGTTATCTTATACCTCTTCATCTAGGAAAAATAAATCTTTGCTAGTTAATCAAGATCATAGATCCTAAGTTAGGTAAGATCCAATGGATCTTTCCATCTTTACATTTAATTTACTTCTCCAAAGTAATCACTTTAAATCTTGGATCCATGCGTTAATTATGGTTACCCATGCATTTAAATAGTGTGGACCAATTGTTCTTATCATTAATAAACTTTACATATCCTAATAAATTTAATTATGTTAGCTAGAGATCTCTAATCTCAATAATTACCAAAATACTTATGCTTGGCCAACACTGTGTTCTTCCACTCGGTCATCACTATTTTCCTCAGCAATTTACTGTCACTCGATCGACACTAGAAATTATGCTCGGCATACACTAGTTCTCGGTCGACACAAACTTTTCTCAGCATAAACTATTCCCATTAAACTGACATATTGACTTAGTGTAATAGATAAACAATACATTACTTTTCCAATGTGCCAACTAATCAAGTACCCTTTGTGATTCTCCATAACTCAACTGTTTTACTCGGTCTTCTTTTTATCCTTGCCTTCAAATCTTCTTCAACAATAAATAGATATGGTACTGAAACAGATAGCAATAGTCTCACCAGTTAAGGTTTGACATCAATGACAAAACAACAGTTGTTTCCATTGTAGCTTTCAAACAATCTCCCTCTTTGGCATTGATGGAAACACTAAATAATAAAAAAATAATTTTACAAACATACTTACCATACAATCCAAAAAGTCTGCATGTGTTCCTTGATATGAATAAATCTTCATTAATGTCTTTAGCTTCATTCTAACTCTCATCTTGTAAAACATTTCTCCCTCTGTGTCTATAATCACACTGAAATCTTTCTATTTTTGTTCATCTATAGACTCCATTTTTTAGTAAATTCTCCCTTTTTCTCTAAGTATAGTAAATTCTCCCTCTTTGAAAATAATGCCAAAGACATTGACATCTTCATCATGTAGATTCTTCTTTTCTAACTTAGTATCATGTTGTTCCTATCATCTTGTTTATGACTGATCCTCTTTTCTATCCTTGTCTTTCTTTCACAGCTTCCTAAAGTGTGACTACCTGTGCATCAACGTGTCAAATATTCTTAATATAATAGTTGATGCAACAGTACCATTCTGAACTAATTAGCCTTAGTTAGGGGAATCACCCCTAATTTACCTCACAGATACTCATGAGCATCCTTGGGTAGTGCCTTTGTAAATATGTCTACTAACCATTTCTTAGTATTCACATATTCTAGTCTCACTTCCTTGTTTTGAACTAGCTCCCTCAAGTAATGATACTTGATAGCTATATGCTTTTTCTTAGAGTGCATCACAGGGTTCTTAGAAATATTGATGGCACTCGTGTTATCACAATATATAACAACTGGTTCTGTGATCTCCTCTTTCATACCTTTCAGTAGTATCTTCAACCACACAATATTAGAACAATTAACTGTTGCTGTCAAATACTCAGCTTTAGCTATAGATTGTGAGGTGCAATTCTATTTCTTTCTTGTCCATGAAACCAGTCTCTTTCCTATAATAAATGTGCCACATGTGGTTCTTTTCCTATCATCCACATTTGTAGCCCAATCAGAGTCAGTGTAAACTCTAAGCTCAAACTTATCATTCTTTTTGTAATATAGACCATATTCATTTGTTCGTTTCAAATATCTCAGAATTCTTTTTACTACCATCATATGAGTTTCCTTGGGATTGGCAGAAAATCTTGCAACAATTCCAATAGCTAGAGCAATATCAGGTTTGTTGTGTACAACATATTGCAGCTTTCCAATCATTTACATGTAAAGGGTTTGATTCACTTCTTTTGTATCATAATTTTTTGTTAACTTCTATCTAGTAGCCATGGGTGTACTCACTTGCTTTGATTCTTCCATTCCAAAAAATTTTAGTATCTCCTTGACATATTTTGATTGAGTAATATAGATACCATTCTTCATTTGATATATTTGCAAGCCAACAAAGAATTTGATTTCACCAAACATAGTCATCTCAAATTGAGTTTGCATCTCTTTTGTAAATGTTTGGCATAACACATCTTGTCCACCAAATATAATTTCATCAACAAAAGTTTCAGCTAATAAAGTACCTTTATTTTGTTCTGTCTTCAAATATAGATTGTTGTTGTCATTGGTTCTTGTAAATCCAGTCTTTATCAAATAATTGTACAATCTCTCATACCATGCTCTTAGTGCTTGCTTCAGTCCATATAGTGCCTTGTGTAATCTACAAACCATGTTCCTCTTTCTTGGGTCAACAAATCCATCAACTTGTTCAATGTACACTTCTTCTAATATTCCATTTAGAAATGTTGACTTTACATCCATTTGATAAAATTTAAAACCTTTGTAGGCTACATATGCAAGTAAATTTCTGACTCCTTCCAATCTTGCAAATGGGATGAATGTTTCTCCATAATCAATTCCTTCCTCTTGTGCATAACCCTTGCATACCAGTCTAGCTTTATTCCATTTTACTTCTCCATGTTCATTCAACTTATTTTTCAATACCCACTTAGTACCAATTACATTTTTTTCATTTGGCCTAGGTACAAGTGTCTAAGTCTTATTTTTCTCAATCTATTCAATCTCTTCATTCATGACTTGTATCCAGTCTTCATTTTATAAGGCATCTTTTACTAATTTAGGCTCAAAATCACATAACAAGCATGTACCATCTCTCAACTTACTTCTTGTCATAACTATAGAATCCTTCGATCCTATGATTTGATCAGGTTTGTGGTGCCTCCTCACATACTTTGCTAGAGTAGGTTCTTGTCTTGCTTCAGATTCATTATTCTCATTCAATTCAGGTTGATTTTGTGTCTCGGCATCTCCATCAGATAGCTCGGCAATTGCCTTATGTTGCCCGACAACCTCATTCTATGACTCGACAAGTGCTAGCTATTTATCGGCAACCTCCTTCTCAGGTTCAGGTAATACACTAGAATCTTCCTCATCTACATATAAAAATGATTTGTAACTTTCAGGCTCTTGCATGCTTTCTACTTCATTTCTTTCTACATATTCATCAATTCTAACATTTACACTTTCCACAATTTTGTTAGTGTTAGAATTCAAACACTTATATGCTTTAGTTTTAGTTGAATATCCAAGAAATATGCCTTCCTCACCTTTAGTATCTAGTTTTCATTTCTATTATCCTTTAGTATGAAGCATTTAGTTCCAAAGACTTTGAAATATATTACATTAGGTGCATATCCATACCATAGCTCATAAGGTGTAGCATTAGTACCTTTCTTGACTTGTACTCTATTCAGGGTATAGACTGATGTACTCACAGCTTCTCTCCAATATTTATGTGCAACATTCTTCTCCATCATTAGTGTTATGGCATAGTCTATGATAGATATGTTTCTTCTTTCAACAATACCATTCTGTGGTGGTATCCTGGGAGTGGACATCTATCTTTTTATACCTCGGTCATTGCAAAACATGTTATATTCATTAGAAATAAACTCACCTCCTCAGTCAGATCTCAAACATTTCATACTTTTTCCTGTCTCCTTTTCAAGTTTTGTCAAGTACCACTTAAATAACTAGAATGCATCAGATTTTTCTATAACAATCATCATTCTAGAGAAATCATCAACAAATAGAATGAAATATCTCTCTCCATAGTTACTTTTCTCACCAATGGGACCACAAATTTCAGTATGAACCAATTCCAAAAATTCCTTAGAAGTATGAGTCTTGCTTTTGAAACTAGATTTAGTCATTTTCCCCAATTGACATTGCTTACACATTGCATTTTCAGGTTTCTTTAACTTAGGCAACCCTCTAACCTTTTTCAATTTTCTTATGCTTACCAAGTTATCAAATTTTACATGACACTACCTTGTATGCCATAACCAAACATCATTATATTGTGCAAACAAGCATGTCTCATCAGCTAAGTCCAGATAGAATAAGTTACCTTTTGTTTGTTCTCCACTTCCAACTAGTTCTCTAGTGGCATCATAGATCTTCGCCTTCTTGTGATGGAATTCAACTCTGTAAACAGAAGTATTTAGTTGTGCAACATGCAATAAATTATAGTTAAGATCATCAACCCAATATACATTATCACATCTGATCTTTTCATTCAAGTTAATTGATCCTTTCCCTTTAACAAGGCATGGTGCATTGTTTCCAAATTTAACATAACCGCCATTGCACTGATCTAAGGTTTCAAATTTATCCTTGTCACCATTCATAAGATGTGAACAACCACTATCAATAATCCAACAATCACATTTACTCATATAAGAAATTAGTGTAGTTTTCTCATCATCATCAAAATCATCTTTCATAGTAACATACACAACTTCTATATCATTTTCATCAAAATTATCAGTTCCACTGTCAGAGGTTTCTTCAGCTATATAGAAATATTTCTTACCTTTGTCTTTGTAATCCTTATACTTTCTGAAGTCCCGGTCATCCTTTATGTCTTTGTACTTGTCCCTTCTTTCATCTTTGTCATTCTTATCAGGACATCTAGCAGAAATATGACCAACTTTGTTACATGAAAACAAATGATAGGAAGTTTACCTTTGAATTTTCCTTTTCCTCTAGATAGTCTTCTTTCCATAAGTGCCTCAAGTTCTTCTTGATCATCATCTGTAGTGTCACTGTCACTATTTATGCATTTATTTCCTTTCTTTGATTTTTTAATGACCATATGGGATCTAAATCCAAAATCAATAGCTTGTGGAGTGTATTTATTAAAATTTGACATCTCAAATGCAGTAAGTCTGCCTACCAGACCTTTTAAAGTCAAATTATTATTAGGAGTACATCTCAATTCTTGAATTATAGAGATTCTAATAGCATATAAAGGAAGAATATTTCTCAGTACCTTTCTCATAATGGTGTTATCATCAATGGTTCCATTAGCTCCACTAATAGCATTCACAACTTCCTTTATCCTACCACAGTATTGAACTATATTTTCTCCTTCTTGCATTTTCATTTCATCAAACTTACCTCTTAAACTTTAAGATTTGGCTCTCAACACATTTGTATCTGCTCAATAGATGGTTACTAGGTTATCCCACATCTTCTTTGCATTTGTACAGTTCTTTATGTCTTCAAATTCAAGATAGCTCATGGATTATTCGATCTCCAACATTGTTTGATTGTGTTCCTTCTTTTCTCTTAACTATTCAACGGAGAGAGGTGTAGTTGGGAATACATAATCATGTTCAATATAGCACTTAGAAGCATCACCAATACCATCTAGATGAAATTTCATCAAACTCTACCATGCATGGAAGTTATCTTTGTTCAACTTTGGTACCTCCTTTTTATACAACTTGATCTTTTTCTCTAAGTACCTTCAAACTATTTTCAAGAGACCAAAGCTCTGATACCAATTATTAGAATGTATATGAATGACTAAGGGGGGGGATGAATTATTTATCCTTAGGTCTATAGGAAATTTGTCTCCTAAGGAGTATATGACTTATTTTGTGTTGTCATTATGGCAACAAAGTCATATGAAGTTTTGACAAGAAAACTATGAAGTGAAAATTGACTAAGTGTAGAAGACAGAACAGAACAGTGACTTGCAGTCAATTAGAGAATCAGCGCATGTGCATATGATCGCATCAGGATATGCATGTTTAAACTTAATCTCTATGGTATGTTGTTATGCTTACCCTATACACGCATGGTACGGAATGGAAGTATGGACAAGTTACAGAAAGAACAAGTACACTAGCAGTTCACAATACAGAGTATGAAGTCAACTTCATGATTTTGATTAGCGTGTAATCTTTTGTTATGTAAAAGCTAAGTGCCTATTGTAATAAGTTTGTAATCATATATTAAACATTGTTGTAAACACGCTTAAGCCAATTTTTGTGGAAGCATTGTGAATGTTGTTTTTGGGCCGACTAAGGTCTTGTTTATAGCCATGTCTATTCAGGCATAAACACACACACACACACACACACACACACATATATATGAAATATAAAGATATATTGTAAGTGTCAAAGAAATAGTCAAAGGAGATATATAGAAGAGAAGTATGAAGATTTTAGTATGAGATAAAGCCCTTAAAGAAGATAAGAACACAAGCACATAACTGGAACTGATCAGACATCTGTGTCACATATAGCAGTTCACTTTTGGATATAGTGCATATCTATTCTTAGGAGGTTGTATCCTTCTTTCTCATTGAGCAGTGAGGTCTTGGATACTGAGTCCTCACCCCTAATAGGGTTTTTTTGTGAAAGACTCCTAACAGGGCCAAACCCTTAACCAAGTCATTGTACTTGCATTGTAAAGACTGCTCCTAATAGGGCAAAGGAACTTTAACAGGTTCATTATACTAGTGAAATATTTGTGGGTACTAATTCCCACTGGGGTTTTCCTCTAATCAAGGTTTCCCCATAATCATATTATGTGTTATGTGATCTCGTGTTAAGCTTCAAGTGATATATAATTGATTTATGTTTAAATTAGTAAAAGGAATAATTAGCTAAACACTGATTCACCCCCCCTCTCAGTGTTTCCAACAACTGGTATCAGAGCTCTGGTCCTCTGAAAGAAAGTTTAACCACTTGAGGAGATCATGGACTCAGCAGAAGTAAAACATCTAAAAAATAATCTTGAAGTAGCCCTTGAAGATCTAGAAAGATCTAAGAAAGAAAATGAAGAACTAAAACTAAAGGTTGATGGCTCTAAAATTATTATCAAGAAACTAAGGAAAGATCTGAAAGATTGCTCTACAAATGATTTGGGAAAAATGGTCAAGAAGATGAATGAAGAGAACATGTCTTTGAAAGATTAGATAGAAGAATTGAATGATCATCTAACTGATAGCCTAACAACTATTGAAGAGAAGAAAAAAGTAAATAAACAGTTAGATGAAGAACTCATACAAGCCAATATGAAAATCTTGGAATTGGAAAACATCAAGAAGAAGATTGAATTTGAATTATCAGGAGCAAAAGAAACGATTGACAAACTACACACAAGTTTTGATTTAATTCAATTACAAATTTATGCACAAAAACTAAAAGGTGGTATGACTGGTATGGGTATAGTCTAGCTCAAATTGAGATCAACTCATTACAAGAAACAAAGAAAGCTCAAACAGAATCTTCAGAAGAAAAGAAAACTGAAAGTCATGAAGACACTAAAGCAGAACCACCAAAAGATAAACACAAGGTAGTCAACTATACTTTCTATGCCTGTAACAAGAATGGATACTTGGAAAGAGATTGTAAGAATGTAAGACCCTTGAATGGTTACTGTTACTCCTGCAAGAAGTTTGGTCATAGGGATATTCATTTCAGAACAAATCAAAGAAATCAGCCACAACTGAACCAAAGGAATCAAACTCAATTCAATCAGAGAAATCAACCTCAAAGAAACTTGCAGAACATTACATGTCAGATATGTAATTACAATGGACACACAGCCAAGCAATGTAGCATGATGAATAACAAAATCAAACCTCCTATCATTTTTCACTCATGTGGAAAGGCTAGACACATCTCAAGGTCTTGTAGATTAAGAACAAAAGGACAAGAGAATCCTAAGAAATCTTTGTTTGAAGAATCAGTAGAAGTTAAGTTTGTGGAAGCTAAAGCTAACTCAGATAAAATATGGGTTAAAGTAAAGAAGGATAATGAAGATAACAAGGTAGTAGATGCATCCTCAGTGGACGCACCTTCTACTTCTAGTTAGTTGACCCTCATGGTCTTAGGGGGAGCTATTCTATCTCTGAACCCCTGCGTGGCTGGTATACTCACCTCTGAGTATGCGCCTATGGATTCATGCATGTGATCATGAATTAAATTTGTATGCATTCATGCATTGCCTTTACTTCATTGTGAAAAAATTTTGAAATTCTCTCTGTAAACTGCTTTATGACAATGAGCATTAAATGCAATTAATCTTTATATAAATTGGTAAAAGATCTTAAAAAACTCACTTTGCATTTGAGATTGAAGCATTCAAAAAGAAGATAAGCATTGAGCATCAAAAAACTATAGCTCAAAGGATTAGTTGGTTTGAGAATAGATTAGTGATTAGAATGGAACCCTAGCAGTCACGTTGTTTCAGAATCACTGTGAAACCCTACTTAACCAAGTTGCAAGTATGGCAACCCTTGTTTGTATTTTACATTGCTGAAAGGAAGAGATTTGTCTTTAAGAAGCATCCATTCAAGTCTATACTAGATGATGTTGAAGGATAATTCTCTAGGACTCTGTTTGGAGTAGTACATGTAGAAGACATCTGCACATATGTTTATTGCAAGAAGGAAATGGTTGGAGACAACATCATTGCATATCTCATGGGTTTAATGATGAAACCAGACTATTTATTCAAGGATGAATATGCGCATCTCACTGATAACCCTATCTTTGAGTATTCCAATGTGCATGAATTCTATGAGCCAGAATGGGTAAAGATACTACTAAGAAGGACACATGATGATCTATACTAGATAGGTGAATTTCTCATCCGTATTACTATAGACCTAATCCATGACATGACTGCACTTCCTAAAATTGGACCAGTTCTTCCAAATAGTAAAGATGTTAAGAAACATGTTGAGAAAGCATGCTTATCCAGGAGTGATAGGTGCAGTATGACAGTTGATCCCATCAAGGAAGATGACATAAAACTAGTCACCATGATACTAGGTTATAAATTTTAGCACGCAAGTAGACTAAACACTGTATCTATAGCTACTCTCTTAGCAACAATAAAAATGGTGAAATATAATACTCAGTACAGCCTATGTGAGATATTGTGCACTCAATTGATTGAAAAAATCTGAGCTATTTAGCATGACAAGAGCAAGATATTCAAGTTTGGCTCACTGATCATATATCTCTACTTCCACATGGTCGGTAACATTGAAAATCTTTACCTAGACAAAAGTAAACCCAATATGTCACAAAATTCACTAAAAGCCACATCAGAGAGTAGTGTGAAGGACTCTATGGACATGGACATCAAGACATTCAGGATCAAAATGCAGAAGAGGTTTAGATTGTCTGAGAAAATAGTTGAGAAGTATAAGGAGACCATATGTTTCATGGTGGAAACTAATTACACTTACATGGAGGCAGTTGAGCCTAGAACAAAATGGATTCACCCTCTCAGTTATGAAGTTGAAGAACATGTTCTGGAAGGTTATGCACAAGTCCTCCTATCTACACCCAAAGATCCAAATGAACCTAGATGGGAAACTTACAGAGAAAAAACAAATCAAGTTGATTTTGTCTTATACAGTGCTGATAACAAAAGGAAGGCATCAAGGATTACCTCAAATATCTTAAAAGTTCATGGTGTTACACAAAAAGACCTAGACAGAGCTAGGGAAGCTAAGATTTCCAAAGAACTTGAGAAGACTCCCACCGAAGTAAAAATGGAAAAGAATGACTATATGCCTAAGAAGAAGAAGAAGAAATCAAATGAAGATACATCTATGCCATCCATCACCATTGATCTGGAAGCATCTCCACCATCAGTACCTAGCAAGATGGCTAGAAGGAAGAAGCAAGTTCCCACAAGTCATCCATCTTCAAGAACCACTAGGAGCAAGGTAAAGAACACTCAAGTCCCTCCTAAGGTAGGATTTAGACCTAGTCTAATTGTTCTAAAGAACATAATTGTTAATAAAGGAAGAATATAATCTCTCAAGAATGTATATGAAAAATATCAAGAGATAGACAAATTAGAGATTCATTCTATGATCACCTCTCACATGATTAAGTTCAAGAGGACTGTATTTGAACTCAAAATAGTCATACCAGACAAGGCATGGAACATACTTGACATGTTAAAGAGGCAAGAAATTGAAGAGGATATGAGGATAAGAGAAGAAACACTAGATAGTCTTCTCCCGGTATGCTCACATGATGAGAAAGCCATTCTGTTGGATTTAGTAAAGCCACACCTAAGAACCAAAACAAGAATTCTCCATATCATGAATAAGGAGTATGATCTAGTTAGTGAAGAGACTCAGAAATATTTTGAGTAGGTATTTATGGATAGACATATGTATCTATCAATGGCACCTACAGCTAAGGAAACTCTAGTTCCTCCAAAACTGGTAACAAAAATAGTAATTCAAAATGCACCTAAGACAGGTCCACAGGTTTCAGCACCCTCAGTCTCAATAGCCTCTAATACAAAAAAAGATTTAGGAGATACTATAGTGATTGATGGCATCAAGATATCTATGACCACTTCTGATAATGATATGGATAAAGTTGAAAAAGCATTTGTAAACTCAGAAGAGACAGAGAAGGCATGCACTGATGACACATCTTTGCAACAAGATAAAGTTCCCTCTATAGATTCAATAGACTTGAATAAAGAGGAAGATAATCAAAACAATGAGACACCATTCATTGAGATCCCAGTTAAAATGGAATGCATGGATACTAGTCAGAATACCATATTCACACCATCCATTCAACCATCTACCTCATTGTTGTCAAGTTTAACTCCTGACTTAGCAAGTCTAGATGCATGGGGAGAAGAAGATTTAATAAAGATTAGTGTGCTAGCCATGGAAAAAGCCAAAGAGAAATAGGTTATGAGAAACCCTCTCTTCTTGGAATTAGTAAACATTTTGAATGACCTAGTGCCTATGGACAAGAAAGTAGCTAAAATTCAGCTAGTTGATGATGTAGACATCATCCTAACAAGCTTCAAAGCACATTTTACAAGCTTAGTAGACTCATCTATGAGAATTGTAGAAGATGAGTATAAAAAGGAAAGATTAAATGAACTGGTAAAGAACTTTTCCTTAGATCTAAACTCATTAAAGATTGGTCAGTCTATGTTGAAAGAATTGGCAGCAAAAGGCAGAAAGGTTATAGAAAACTACATGAACAGATGCAAACTCACCTCTGAACACATCAAAAAGATAGAGGAGGTAGATATCTTGGTTGACAATGTTAGAAAATCAGTTGAAACATCCACACAAGACATGAACATCTGCAACAATATCTATCAAGATCAACTAGACAAGATAGAAAAAGCTAAAATGAAGATCAGTAAGATAAGGATCAGGCAGACTCAGATGAGAAATGAACTTGCACCCTCCTTAGTAGTTATGGATGAGAATATTAAATAGATTGATGCAACCATTGCTACCTATGATCAAGGACCAAGGATGGATTTGAAAAAGATGGAAAAGCTTACAAATGCCTTATGCGCCCATTTACAAACAATTGATGCACTAAAGGTATTCTGGCAGCAAGAGATGAAGAATCTTTAGATTGTATATCCAAATGTATACATGGAGTGAGTATTTAGAAACTTACAAGTTTTTGACACCTTATTCATTAATGTCAAAGGGGGAGTAATTTATTTAATTAATAAAGTATATATGGGGAGTATTGTATGTATATGTTAAAAAGATGAGAATATATAGTTTTTGGGTGATAGTCAATTTTGAGTAACTTGGCCATATTCCTTTGTTTCCATTAATGAAAAAGTGGGAGATTGTTGGAAAGTTGACTCCCAAGGACTATATGAATTATTTTTTGTTTTCATTATGGAAACAAATTCATAGGAAGTTGTGACAAGAAAACTATGAAGTGAAAATTGACTAAGTGTAGAAGACAAAATAGAACAGTGACTTGTAGTCGATCAGAGAATTAGCACACGTGCATACAATCACATCAGGATATGCAAATTTAGACTTAAGCTCTATGGTATGTTTTTATGCTTAACCTATACATGCATGGTAAGGAATGGTAGTATGGACAAGTTATAGAAAGAACAAGTATGTCACGGCCTGCCAGGGAACCCAGGAGGACAAGCCAACTAACTACTAAGAGATGTGAATATTTTTTTTTTTAATGAAATATAAGTACTACTCTAAGTCACCATAGGTTCCCTAGTGCTATTATTCAAGCAACATAATCCAATCTAATAATTTGACCATTAAGGCATTGATTTAATAATATAAGTTTGCAATTCATTCCTTTACTCTTAATTAACATTAAGTTACATGTATAATCTTACCCTCAATCCTAATATTTTAACATGCATCCATGTGATTTATCCTTTATTAAACTTATGTCATTATTTACACTATTCATTAAGCATTCAGATGAAAGATAAGCATTTGATAGATATGCAATATCCTATATACTTTATTATTTCATATGCATTTGTGAAACATAGTAACCATAATCCAATATTATTCATAGATTCATTAACTCATAATAGTTTTCCACAACCATACATTAAGAGATAGCACATTCATTTGTAAATACATTATTTCATATTAAGTCAAAGATCATTTATAATACCAAAAAGTAATAAAAGATATGTGAATAAATACCCTAAACAATTATCTTTTCATATTGATAATATATAACATTTTCCCTTTCCTTTTTTTTTCCCTAGATCTACCCATTCCCTTATACATTTCTTTGAATTACATTGATATACATCATATCATCAGATCCAGTGATTTACAAGATTGCGCATGCATAAGCACATCTTTACATATACAATAAGAAGTCTTCAAAACTGGAAATCTAGAAGGAACAGGAACCAAGAACATCCATTAAACCACGAATAGAACTTT
The DNA here is from genome assembly GCA_018584345.1 of Thuja plicata. NCBI lineage: Eukaryota > Viridiplantae > Streptophyta > Pinopsida > Cupressales > Cupressaceae > Thuja > Thuja plicata. The sequence continues at coordinate 836,641 of MU227499.1, read as the reverse complement.
GATATAAAAATATTAACCACCCAACCATGTGGATCCAAAAAGAGTCCACTCTCCCATGCTAGGAGACAAAGACCAAGGTCCATGAGAGAAGGTAACAACTAGGATACTCCTAAGGTGACGATAGCCCTTCCAAAAACATCACACAACTGAAAACACAAAAAGATCACAAGGACATAAAGCACATTGGTAGGAACTCTAAGACACATGCTAGGTGAGTGTCATCACATAGCCCTCATCCCTTGGGTTATCTTGGTCAGCCACTCTGGGCCCCGGCCCCCAAGTAGGCACATGCAAAAATGAACATCTCTCATAGGGATGAGAATGTCTGATTCTGCTATCATAATAGCACCTTCTCCCACTCCTATCCGTAGCCTTTAGTAGTACTACCAGCATGGGTGAGGCTTATCTTAGTTAATGTGTAGTTCCCTCCCCATAAATTTATTAATGTTTTCAATTGATTAAACAACTCACCATTGGGTTACCTTGGTACTAGCCACTTAGGGCCCCGGCCCCACACTGTGAGCCACTCCCCTAGTTCTCTTAGGTTCCCTACCAAAACAAGTCTCAAAAGAACATAAGGAATACATCATAATAAACAAGAAGCGATAACAATGTCACAACATCAAATTATTGGGTTTAGGAAACCACTAGTTGTCATGAATCCTCTGGACAACCCTAAACCACACTCAGGTACTTAGGTGGATAAAACACATCCATCTTGCATCTAATACATCAAAAAGGGATTCACAATACATAATTACATCAAGTACTTCAACCCAACATAAATCATAACATCATTGGATTGGGTTTAGGAGATCATTGATTGTTCCTTATCCAACATTCAAGCAAATAGGTAACACATCAAAAGACATCAAAATGCACCAATCATAAAGTATTATACACAACCATATAACCAATTCCTTTTGGTACCAACTCAAACCACAAAACATCATAACAAGATCATATTGCAGAAAACATGTTGATTCCTAAAATTTGGCTTTCTGAAATTTCCTAAAACCTACAAAATATAGAATCTTTATTTGAACTCCTAGGAGGCTGAAACCACTCTCAAACATCCTGGAAGGTATTACATAAAATTTATCTTAAAGTATAAGGAATTAAAAGTATGTAGCTTATACTTAAATGTTAAATTTTATGTTCTGCCCTAAGGTTGAAATCAAACTGAGACCACCCTAACCCTAATATGGGTTCCCAAAATTATGCAATCTTTTGAGAGGGTTCCAAAATATCCTAAACATAATACCATATGAAAATTAAGTGTCCTACAATTTTACACACCCCATAGGGTCAACCCCGAGTCAACACGACACTCTAAGCCCTTATAGAAACCCTAAAAACCAATCTGGAAGAGTCCTGTGCAGGTGGTAGCCCAAGCTGCGTAGGTGGTCATGAATTTGCATAGGTGGGAACCCTAAGCTGTGTAAGTGGTCATGCAAGCTATGTAGGTGGAGTCCAGAATTGTGTAGGTTGTAAAAGTTTGTGCATCTCAGAGGTAGCAACAAGCATAATGGCTTTTCGGGTAAAATTGGGTAAGATGGCAGTTTGGAAAGTAGAATCAGAGAGATACCCAATTGAGATCCCTCTGTTCTCCTTCCAAAACAGCCCTCAAACCCATCCTACCTTCAAGGTGTGTCTTTTTTATTCTAGCCACTAGATTCAAGGTAAAGAAGGATAATTTCAAAACATACTATTCTAACAAGGGAGAGAGAGAGAGTACTGCAACTCACAAGCATCAAAGGATGAAGGTTCTAGGTAATAGACACACTATCTAATGGAGACAACTCATAAAGAAGGAAAAAAGACATGAAAAAACACTATCATTACCTATCATGAAGATAGTCATCAAATTTCAATAATACGAGAAAGCAACATAGCATTACAACCATTAAAGATTTCCTATGGTGTAATATAACACTAGAAGACAATAAAACACACACATCAAGCATAAATTTTATATGAAAAGGATTCTCTTTCCGGGTAGAGCCTACATGGAATCCTGTGGAGAAACATTTGAAGAAGTTCCTAGCCACTTCCAACTTCTTTAAGCTTTTAAATCATAGGATTTTCCTCTGAATGTCACCACCAATATTCTTTTGTTGTATGTCAATTTTCTATTTTCTTCCTCCCCCTTTCCAAATCTCCTTACATAAAAATGTTGTAGGATTGGTTGCATGGGAGATTTCAACCGATGCAACCATCCACAACTATCTTTTGGTAATTTGTTTGGACTATATTATTTTTTAGATTAATGTGTAAATAGTTTCCCAGGAATGCTTTGGTTAATTTACCACCTTTGTTACTTTATGTTTTAATTTCATGCTTTAAGTAAATTCTTTTATTTTATTATTGCTTTCACCTTAGATAAAGATTAGTTACTTTTCTCTTTTAAAGGATTAATTATAGGTCTATTTATAATTTCACATAATAGTTAATTTATTTCTTAAAAATAAAAAGGCACATAATAAATAAATACATAAACACACACATATATTAAAACATTTATATAAGCATATTTATATAACCATATATATAGAATATGCATAGGTGTGCACCCATATGCCTCTGTGTATATATATCCATGCAAATATTATTATTATAGTCATGCATTAATGAATACACTTAGAAAAGGCTTATTACCACATATTTAATTCCATAAAATTATTACTAACTGATAATCCAAACACAAAACAATATTCACCTAGTCCTAGGGACTATAACGAATATCCACAATCAAAGGACAAATCCCAAAAAGACCCAACCCGGGAGCAAGGATTAGGGATAGGCTTAGTCTTGCAGGACTTGGTACTGTCTTCATAACAGCAACAATGATCGAGGATTTTGGGGCACGCTCAGACCTATGAAGCCAGGTGAAGTCGATGCCTAGTACCTACAATCCTGCATCACAAAGAAGAAATGCATGTGCATTGATGTACATATAAAATAATACATTGCAGACAGATGATTGGGATTGATACATCATGTGAACCTCATCCATGTGAGTAACTATGACTTCGTCCCAAATCATGAATACACATCATGCATATATACATGCACACAAAGAATGTAACATTATCATAATGAGGGTTAGAATCTGAGCATTGGGTTAGTCAATAATCAATAGTAATAATAAATCACCATAATCATAATAAATATCCTAAATCATTAAGTGACATACAAGATTCATCAAAAGTAACTTTAATAGAAGAATATATCTATATCCATTTAGCACATTACATCCTAACTGTGTTCAAAAAGGTATTTGAAGATCCTTTATACATACATGGTGACAACACATACATAAATGATACCTTTAGACAATATGTCTGATATTTAGAATTCTCAAATACAAGCTAATAAAATTGTTATAAACAACTTATAGGAAAACAAGTATTAAGCTATAAGGAAACATAGAAAGATCTTACTTCATTTAGAAAGAACAAAACTTGTATTAGGGTTAGAGGGGTATTACATCCTCCCCCCCTTAGATTCAACTTAATCTTGGAATTCAGAAGAGATGAAATGAACTATACACGTAAGTTGTAAACTATTATAAAATAGAATTGCAATATTACTATTCTAGTACCTACTTTAATGACTATATGCATACTTCTCCGATTAAGAGTGTTGATAAAACTTACTAAAATTATAGTGTAGATTAACTCGGTTCTAATGGTGAGAGAATTTAAAAATAATTACCTATCTAATTCTTTTACTTTATGTAGTGAGTTTTTCAACAGATGCTAAGATTAGAGTATTACTTCAAAAATACTTTTATCAACTTGAAAATACAAAGTATTCCTTTTTTATTAACATCAATGTATTAGAAAAAATGTGTGTTCTACCAATCGAAGTTGTCTCTTCCTTACATAATATAAAAAATTTCTATCTATGGTAGCCAACATAAAAGGAGGAATTTATGATAACTTTTCTATTTTTGAGACACAATCTAATCCTACACAATATAACATATGGAACTTTATTTCAAATAGGGTTCTACAATTTGCGTTCCTTACCAACTATGCATGGCAAACAAAGAGAGGTATATAACATTTATATTTATTGTATCATCTTAAAATGGAAGCACTTCCATGATAAGAATGTTTAGCCCTCTTTAGGGGATGTTTTTGACCTCCATCGTACTATCCCTCTATTTCTGCATCATCCCCTGCTTATGTGCTGGTTTAGGACCCTGATTGGGCCTCTCTAGGCACCTTCTACCCCACCTGGCATGTTTTCTAGGGGTTCTGGCCCCCTGGGCCAAGGTCAACCTCAACCTTGACTAGGGTCCCCCTTTCAAATTTGGGAGCTTGTCGGCTGCCGGGGGTCATCCGAAATTCATTTTTCCCGCTTTCGGGTCGGCTATTTTGGGTTCCAAACCATTGATTCCTAAATTATATTTAATATAGGTCCTCTCCTAGTGTTAAATTATTTAATGGGAATTTAATTATCCTATGTCAGCCTCCTTAGAAGATTGTGCCCTAATTTCATATAAAAGGAGGTTCTCTCCTCTCATTTTCTCTAAGCGATATTGAGAAAGAAGAAGTCTTCCAATGCTGATCAAGCATCCATTATTCTACATGTTTTCAAGCTCTCAAGGTGTTCAATTCTTCCCTGAGAGCATTCAATTTCTCCTTTGAAGATCAAGGATTCAATTTTTCAAGCCTTCGAAGGGATTAGGTTCAAGCATTCAAGATTCATCATTCAAGCCCTAGATCTAGCCATCATGGTGGTGTGATCTTCCTTCAAATTCCTTTGTGCATCCTCAAGACTCTTTCATCATATCTTCAAGGTGGATTTCAAGCATACAATCATGGAGGTTTATGGTTTCTATTGAGTCCAAACTTTCATACTTACATACTTGCTACATTTGTATTATAATTGCATATCTATTTAATATCATAGCTTCATTCTTAGATTCAGTTCTACTACTTGCTAGCATTCTTTACTTTATTTATTTCAAGGTTAATTCCTAATTTGGGGCTTGACTAAGGCAAACCCCTCCCCCCAAACAAACAAACCTCTTTTTCTTGTAGGTACAGGTTCAGGACTGCGGATTTGGACTCAGATCCAGATACCCTTTTCGACTTTCTGTCAGGCTCCATGAATAGATTCTCTGTCGGACCTGTGTAGGTCAAGGTCAACATTATTGGGTCAGGGTTGACATTTGTGGGTCAAGGTTGACCTTTTTCATAAGAAGGTGTAGAATCTTAAAAATATTTATGGGTTTTTTTCATCTCTGCGTTCTGATTCTAGATCATACTTCAATTTTTCCAGAAATAGAGTATAGACCCCATAAAACAACATTCTTTGATCTCCAATACTTTAAGGTTGGTTCTTCTTCCTATCCTTTTCAATTACTATAATAAATCATATTTACTTAATAATTAATAGAATTTAAGATCTCCTTCTTTACTCTCTTTTCCAAATAGTTGATTCATTTGTGCATTGGTCCTTCTTTGGGGTTAATCAACTTGGATCTTCCATTTGTGCATTTGAGGATAGAAGAAGAGCATCTTATCTTATCCTTAATCACAATTTCAATATACAATCAACATGATTCAATTAAATGTAAAGTAGGGTTAAGGAAATAAACACTCTTTAATCAAATCAAACAACAATTAACAAACACTCTCCTTACTCCCTTTCCCCCCTTTACATTTATTATTTTCATGAAGGGAATACAACAAACAATTATTACTTATCTTTTTAATTATGAAACTAAAACAATCCATACACTTACCTTTTGCAATAAAGCACAATTTTATAAGAAATCTTTTAGAAGACATAAAACAACCTCTATTAGCAAGTAAACAATATTCTTTTTCATCAAGATGTAAATAAAATTTCAATACTTAGGACACACACACATTTACAATACATATTTTCTAAGTCCTCTTTCATAATAATTATAGGGTTTTATTTCCAAAATGCATTCACACCCTTAGAGGAGATCTAATCGATTTCCCAAAATTTCATGTCAGGAAGTTCCATATAGCATTTAATTAATGTCAAACAACAATGTACAAGAGTTCTTTCAAGTTCCCTATTTCATAATGATTATAGATCCATCAAGAGAGGAAAAAGAACATGATTCCTA
>MU227499.1:814078-825746 GCA_018584345.1 Thuja plicata | reverse complement strand
AAAACCATAACAGACCAAAAAGGAAGAAATAAAGAAAAGGAGGCTCGAGAACTTATCAAAGCTAAGGCAAATACTCGAAGAGCGAGGATGAGAGAAAATAACACGATTTTTCAAAAGCACAGTTAAATTTAAAGGAAGGCTCATTAGCTCTAAAGATAAGAGCAAGGTACATGTAATCTCAATATAAATAAATGTATGACACAAGATGGGAATGCTCATTAGTTCTTCTTAAAAGAGCATTTTATTTAAAATATTAATAAATATTTGTGTTCACTATCATGAAGGTATGCCTCCTTTAATCTGTATTAAAGAGGGAATGCCCTCTTCGACTCCATCAAGTGGAGCTTTGTAATCCTACGCTTGTAGGAACTCTAAACTTCATATATTATTTTTGGACTAAAGTCCCAGGCCAGACTGGAGGTTTTCTTCCCCGTTCTTTCCTTCCAGTGCCCGCACGAATGGAGGAAAATGTAAAAAGATAAATTTTAAATAAATAAAATCAAGGCTTCGGCCGTTTACTGATAAAAATAAAATAAAATATTACCCTCATACACTTTAAAAATTTTGAGATAGCCTCATATCCAAGCATAAATTAAGTAACGTACATAACCATATTCTTATAGAATTTATTTACCGCAACCACTTCTTTTCATAGTTGATTAATCACTTAGTATTGTTAACTACTACTAAGGTGTTGATCACAATGTATATAAAACTTGAATTTGTTTCCATATTACTCATCTAGGATCCTACCCACTCACTAGGCATCTAGAAAGACATATATTTATTAATAAAACTTCCATCGTTAGTATAGATAACCCATTGTCATACATACTCTTCTCTAGACTTTCTTGATTGTTAGCTTAACTCATTTTCTATGGAAGTTAACATGGAATGCATAAATAATATAGCTTCTTACCAAAATAGGGATAAAAATTCTTCTTCCAAAATGCAAATGTGAATTATAGCCTATGATAAAATCTTGGGGACGTAAGTCCTTCACCCAAGGGTTTCCTAATTAAGCATTTACAAATTTTCCTAATATATTATTGCCTTGTCTAACAATGTTAGTCCTTCAAAACTTATTTCTTAAGAGGGAAGAGAGAGATAGATAGAAATACACATGGAAATAAATTATTTGTTTCTTACGTTCCAAGTTCTTCAATTTATTTATTTATTTTCAAGAAGTCACAAAAGAGGGGAAAGAGAGAGATAATTCATACTATTATTTTATATCAACAACCTTATTCACTCACTTGCCCTAGTTTCTCCTTTCACATAATTATCTATTCTACCACTCTCTTTCATCTTTTGTCTAGAATATGAGGAAATTTGATTTTCAAATTTTAAACCAAGATATGACACCAAACTTATCATTTCTTGTCTAGGTACAATTTATTATCCATTAAATTTAATTATAAGAATAAAAGCAAGTACTACCGCAATAATTTATTTCTTCACATTAAGGGTGCAAAAGAAATTCATTTCTAAGAAGGAAGTCAACTGGTCATTTATAAGAAGATAGAGTGCACAACATTTCCAATAAAATATATTATAGGTAGGTTCATGGGATAATATTACCTACCACGATAATTAAAACATCGAGTATCCTTTTTACTTTTGGTTTTCCTAGAGATAAAAATGTCATTTATCAACAAGATGATGATGCACACAAGTCTAAGGAATTCCTTAATATTCTATTTATAGAAAGCATCCTTTTAACACATCATTAATCTCAGAATGCCAATCATAAGTTATAATATAACTCAATCATAGAGGAATCAGTGTATCTTTATAAGACAATGTATCATAAATACAAGAAACAAAGCCTTTATTTCCTCATATTCAAATTTTGCTGGCACACAGATGAAAACAAAGGAGACAAAGATAAAATATTCAATGTTATGCATAAGTGAGCTATGAGTCCCAGAGTTCCCAGTGTGGAAACCTAGGGCTTTGATACAAAGTTGTCACGCCCCGCCAGGGAACCTAGGAGGACAAGCCAACTAACTACTAAGAGATGTGAATATTTCTTTTTCAATGAAATATAAGTACTACTCTAAGTCCCCATAGGTTCCCTAATGTTGTTATTCAATAAACATAATCCAATCTAATAATTTGACCATTAAGGCATTGATTGATTAATATAAGTTTGCAATTCATTCCTTTACTCTTAATTAACATTAAGTTACATGTATAATCTTACCCTCGATCCTAATATTTTAACATGCATCCATGTGAATTATCCTTTACTAAAATTATGTCAAATTATTTACACTATTCACTAAGCATTCAGATGAAAGATAAGCATTTGATAGATATGCAATGTCCTATATACTTTATTATTTCATACGCATTTGTGAAACATAGTAACCATAATCCAATATTATTCATAGATTCATTAACTCATAATAGTTTTCCACAACCATACATCAAGAGATAGCACATTCATTTGTAAATACATTATTTCATATTAAGTGTAAGATCATTTATAATACCAGAAAGTAATAAAAGATACGTGAATAAGTACCCTAAACAATTATCTTTTTATATCGATAACATATAACATTTTCTCTTTCCTTTTTTTCCCTAGATCTACCCATTCCCTTATACATTGCTTTGAATTACATTGATATACATCATATCATCAAATCCAATGATTTACAAGAGATTTCTTTTACAAGAATGCACATGCATAAGCACATCTTTACATATACAATAAGAAGTCTTCAAAACTAGAAATCTAGAAGGATCAGGAGCCAAGAACATCCATCGAACCATGAATAGAACCTCGATATAAAAAGATTAACCACCCAACCACGTGGATCCAAAAAGAGTCCACTCCCCCATGCTAGGAGACAGAGACCAAGGTCCATACAAGAAGGTAACAACTAGGATACTCCTAAGGTGATGATAGCCCTTCCGAAAACATCACACAACTAAAAACAAAAAAATATCACAAGGACATATGTAATGCCCTGCCAGGGAACCCAAAAGAACTTAACCTAAACATGACACTAAGTTCACGGAATAATTTTTTTTTAAATGTTTACAAACAATAATGATAACAATGCAAAAGTAACTCAATGAAGTACATGACATATATGAAATACACTCATACATAGATAATATTCCTTGAGGGTTCCTTGACGTAGAATTACTTAAACATAATAATCTACAATTAACAAATGTAAAGAACTAACATAAAGGTTACATAATCTGAATCCAATAACATACATCTCATAATACAAGATTACATATATATCTGATACCATAAGGTATACTACCTAATCAACATCCACTCCACAAGTTGCAGGGTATGTAATAATGCATAATGAATGATACAATGCATCCTCCAAAGGATGATAACTAATATATACATATAGCACAAAACATAACTCAAGTAACTGAACAAGTCTCCAAAAGACTATAAAGCTGAAACTACAACAAGGAGCATCCAAGCATGAAGAAGAATCTATCAGAATCTCAATGATAATAAGAATCACTACCACCCAACCATGTGGAACCAAAGGTCCACTCCCACCATGCTGAGGAGATAGTAACAAGCCACTGCACGGGGTATACATCAAGAATACAAACAAGGTATACATGACCTCATACTCCATGCATAGGAAGATCCTAGAAGCACTCTAATCCATAACAAGAAATACTAAACAACACCAGAGGTACTGACACACGTAGGATAACCTAAGCTGTATATAGGAAGGTGTCATCATGTACATCGCATACTTGAGTTTTTTCCTAGCAATCCCTTAATGGATTCCAGCACCCAAGTGACTATACATAGCATCAATGACCTTTCATACAGACAAGATCACTAGTGATGCCCAAACCTGCACCTCGAAAGGGGGCAAGCATCATCTCATCCTCCATCTTAGCCTATACTAGCACTCAAGCATAGGTGAGGCATTAATCTTATTAGTTTAATCTAGGGCATCCTAATTTGATTAATTATGTTATCACTTGTTACCACTACTTACAATAAGCAAATCCTAGTAGCCACATGTGGGCTTCGGAACTTATTGCAAGCCACCTCCTACTATACAACTAGGTAACTTACCCTAGGTTCACAAAGAGCATCATAAAGGTACATCATAAATCAAAATCACATCCTTCCCATTCAGGTGCACATAGGTTCTCAATAACCACAAAACATCCATAGTGTCCTCACAGGACCAAACAATACATCGTAACTGAATCAGGTTGGGTCTAACAAATTAGGACTATGCCATCATCATAAATCACAAATTGACTTCATAAAAGATACCATGCAAAAAGTACAATCCTGAAACCTCTAGTTTTAAGTCCTAGGGCAATCTAACCCAACAGATACCCAAAAGCATGATAACAAGATTGAAAGGGTCACATGGTTGACTTAGAGTAATAACATGAACACACACGCCATAAAGTAACAGAAATGATAAGCACTCCCCCCGGCCTTTGTATACATCCTAGGTCAACTAATGCCCCCATTATAACACAATTAAGTATAAGAGAACCATACAGATGCATAGAAACAGTACGTCTCAAAAGACTGAAAAATGAACTATTAAGCACATAACCATTCATAGATAGCGCGAACATAAACTCCATTTAGACAATCACTTAAACTAAAATAACTAAGATCATTTGCATTAACTTCATTTAAAAACTACCTCTAGTAGTTAAATAACTAAACAGAATATTCATTAATTATATCAAATTAATTGTCTAAACCTAAAGTCTCAAATCACTTCAGATTACAATCCATATTGATTAACTTTAATTAAACAATTACGTACTCAATTAAAATTAATAATAATATGTCTATTAATTAAAATTAATATTACCATATTAATAAAAATTAATAATAAACATATGCAACTAAATATATTATTAAATGACCATATTATAAGATTAATATAATAAGAACTATTCATCTTATAAATTAGATTGTGATTATATTTTAAAATATATTATAAATTTATTAATAAAACCAATTACCACACAAAATAAACATTAGTTATATTTAATATCAAATGAAATTTAATTAGAAATGAATTAAATAAAAACTTAACATTTAATAAATAAAAAAATAGAATTAAACTAAGTTTTAAATAATTTAATTTTTTAAAAAAAACATAATTAAAAGTAAACTTTTAAATAACTTTTATGGGGGGAGCAGGTCCCCCGCGGGCCCACCCCCCTTTATTACCTTAATAGACGTCGGTGCCCTAGGCGTCCGGACGGCTCGGCGGTTGTGCAGAGCACGGCCCGCCTGCAACTCATAGCTGCGCACCTATAATGGCGCGGGGGGTGTGGGGATGGGGTCCCACCGCCCGCCCCAACTTAATTTTTTTTTTAAATTTTTTTTTTTTTCAAAACATTAACAATGCGTTTAAATAAAGAACTTTATTTTAATTCTTTTCTTTTTTTTGTTTAGGAATTCCGAAAATGGAAAGTTCAAAAGGAAGAGGGGTTTTTATTTTTATTTTTTTTCCAAATGATTTAATTTTTCTTAAGCAAACACAAGGAGCTCATTTATTTTAATTTTCCTATAGTTAGGACTATAGGCAGGGTTTAATTTTTCAATTTCTAGGAGATTAATGAGAGATCTATTCACAAAGTTTCGACAGCATAAGGGTACTATACTAAGAAATATATAAACATAAAAATGATAGATGTAAGCTTCTCATAAACACCCAAAAACATCAAAAATAATAACAAACCATAAATTTAATTTCCTCTATAGTTTAAACTATAGAAAGGATTAATTTTTCATTTTCTAAGAGATCTAGAGGGACTTTCTTCCTGAAATTTTGACAGCATAACCTTACGATGCTAAGAATACAAAAAAATAGAAGAAATTCAGATCTAGGGTTTTAATGAACACCTAAAAATATAGAAACAACAATAAGCCATTTAAAATCCAAAATAACAAATATGCACTAAATCAACATTCAAAACCTTAGATCTACAAAATAGAAACCACACATGGCAAATAAAACCTACCTTGATTCCAATGCTAGAAATGGAAGAATGTAGCTTGGAAGATGGAAGCAAATCTAAAACCCTTCAAGCACAATTCAACTATAGATCTGGCAACTATGAAGATCCAAGCACACACACAAGCAAGAAAAATCTTGAAATCCTCAAAGCAACAAGAAATCACAACAATCCACAATCCTTCAAAAATCTCAAATCACCAAGAGCTCTTCAAATCCAAAAAACCTTTCCTCTCAAAATGAAACCCCAATTCTCTATTAATGGGATTCAATTTCTCCTAAACATGCAAACCCTTATGACAACACATTCAGTTAACTCCTAAAAGGACTCTACCCAAAATTGAAAGAAAATAACAATTAATTAATTAAAATATCTAATTACTTGCACAACTCAACTTTGAATCCTAAAATCAAGTTGAGATCTCTTGAGTTTGAAAATACTTTTTCAACCAAATCTTGCACATGTAATTAATAAAATATTAATTTAAATAACTTAAATATTTAAAGCACAATAATCCATGCAAATTAATATTTAATTATTTAATTAAGTATAAAAGCATATTTACTCCAATTTTTGATTAAATATTAATATTCAATAATTGCACTTTAATTAAACTTTCAATTAAACATAGGTATTTAATTAATTGAATTTTCAATTAATTAAATACCCTATATTTAATAATTAATTACAATCATATTTAATTAAATAAATAACATGATATAACACCCACATAATCACATCAAGCACCTGAAAATGAAAACAAGCAAAAATCAAACATGCACTAGGAAATGGGTACACAAATTCCTGTCAACTACATGAATTCGGTAAGGGTAGTCCAACAGATACTTGTCCACTAACTAGGAAAATTAGGTTTATGATAGAATTTGGAACCTGAATACTATCTCCCCTCTCTTACCATTGAGATCAATGCGATAGGGCACACTCACTCTTGCCAATTCAGGAAAGACGTAGCCTAGTACCTGCAAACCTATCATCACAAAGATAAACATACATGCATATATATAATATGGAAAATAATGGTTGAGACTAGGTTATCATGTGGATCTTGCCAAAGAAAGTAACTATGACTCTGTCCCATACCATACCAAGCACATCAAATAGTAACGCAAAACATATAATGACCCATGTGCATACAAATCTAAGGTCAGTATTGTCAGAAAACCATAACCGAAATGAAATCCTAACATATACATAAACATCATTACATAACCACAAACCACATATACACAGAAGATACAACATGATAATATCAGATCAATAACATATTGAAATGCAATACATAAATATCTTCAAGACCAACTGAATAAATTCACACATACATCAAAATGCCTAAAAGAGTTTGGCATCCACAAACTGACAAGCAAACTAAGAGGTGGGTATTACAACATAAAGCACATAGGTATGAACTCTAAGACACACACTAGGTGAGTTTCATCACATAGCCCTCATCCCTTGGGTTACCCTAGTTAGCCACTCTAGGCCCAGGCCCCCAAGTAGGCACATGCGGAACCGAACATCTCTCATAGGGACAAGACTGTCCGATTGTGCTATTGCAATAGCACCTTCTCCCACTCCCATATGTATCATTTACTAGCACTACCAGCATGGGTGAGGCTTATCTTAGTTAATGTGTAGTTCCCTCCCCATAAATTTATTAATATTTTTGCTGGATTAAATAACTCACCAGTGGGTTACCCTGGTACTAGCCACTTAGGGCCCCTGCCCCGCACTGTGAGCCACTCACCTAGTGATCTTAGGTTCCCTACCAAAACAAGTCTCAAAATAACATAAGGAATACATCATAATAAACAAGAAGCCATAACAATGTCACAACATCAAATTATTGGGTTTAGGAAATCACTAGTGGTCATGAATCCTATGGACAACTCTAAACCACACTCAGGTACTCAGGTAGATAAAACAAATCCATCTTGCATCCAATGCATCAAAAAGGGATTCACAATACATAATTACATCAAGTGCTTCAACCCAACACAAATCATAACATCTTAACATCATTCGATTGGGTTTAGGAGATCATTGATTGTCCCTAATCCACCAGACATTCTTAAACCCTAATCCAACATTCAAGCAGATAGATAACACATAAAAAGACATCAAAATGCACCAATCATCAAGTATTATACACAACCATATGACCAATTCCTTTTGGTACCAACTCAAATCACAAAACATCATAACAAGACCATATTGCAGAAAACATGTTGATTCCTGAAATTTGGCTAAGTCTGAGATTTCCTAAAACCTACAAAATCTAGAATCTTTATTTGAACTCCTAGGAGACTGAAACCAATCTCAAACATCCTAGAAGGTATTACATAAAATGTAACTTAAAGTATAAGGAATTAAAATTATGTAGCTTATACTTAAATGTTACATTTTATGTTCCGCCCTAAACCTTAAATCAGACTGAGACCACCCTAGCCCTAATCTGGGTTCCCAAATTATCCAAACTTTTTAGAGGGTTCCAAAATATCCTAAGAATAATACCATATAAAAATTAAGTGTCCTACAAGTTTACACACACCATAGGGTTAACCCCGAGTCAACACGACACCCTAAGCCCTTCTAGAAACCCTAAGAACCAATCTGAAAGAGTCCTGCGCAGCTAGTATCCCAAGCTACGTAGGTGGGAACCCTAAGCTATGTAGGTGGTCATGCAAGCTATGCAGGTGGAGTCTTGAACTATGCAGGTGGTAAAAGTATGTGCATCTCAGAGGAAGCAACAGGCAGAATGGCCTTTCGGGTAAAACTAGGTAAGATGGCGGTCTAGAAAGAAGAATCATACAGATACCCAGTTGAGATCCCTCTATTCCCCTTCCAAAAAATTCCTCAAACCCATCCTACCTTCAAGGTGTGTCTATTCTATTCCCGCCACTAGATGCAAGGTAAAGAAGGACAATCTCAAAATATACTATTCTAACAAGGGAGAGAGAGAGTACTGCAACTCACAAGCATCAAAGGATGAAGGTTCTAGGTAATAGACATACTATCTAATGGAGACAACTCATAAAGAAGGACAAATGACATGAATACACACTATCATTACCTATGATGAAGATAGTCATCAACTTTAAATAATATGAGAAAGCAACATAGCATTACAACCATTAAAGATTTCCTCTAATGTAATATAACACTAGCAGACAATAAAACACACACATCAAGCACAACATTCATATGAAAAGGATTCTCTTTCTGGGTAGAGCCTACGTGGAATCCCACAGAGAAAACTTTGAAGAAGTTCCCAGCCAATTCCAACTTCTTCAAGCTTTTAAATCATAGGGTTTTCCTCTGAATGTCACCACCAATATTCTTTGGCTGTATGTCAATTTCCTATTTTCTTCCTCCCCCTTACTTTCCAAATCTCCTTACATAAAAAATGTTGTAGGATTGGTTGCACGGGAAATTTCAACCGATGCAACCATCCACAACTATCTTTTGGTTAATTGTTTGGACTATATTATTTTTTAGATGAATGTGTAAATAGTTTCCCGGGAATGCTTTGGTTAATTTACCATCTTTGTTACTTTATGTTTTAATTTCATGCTTTAGGTAAATTCTTTTATTTTATTATTGCTTTCACCTTAGATAATGATTAGTTACTTTTCTCTTTTAAAGGATTAATTATAGGTCCAGTTATAATTTCACATAATAGTTAATTTATTTCTTAAAAATAAAAAGGCACATAATAAATAAATACATAAACACACACATATATTAAAACATTTATATAAGGATATTTATATAACCATATATATAGACATATGCATATGTGTGCACTCATATGCCTATATGTATATATATCCATGCAAATATTATTATTATTATAATCATGCATTAATTAATACACCTAGAAAAGGCTTATTACCACATATTTAACTCCATAATACCATAAAATTATTACTAACCGATAATCCAACCACAAAACAATATTCACCTAGTCCTAGGGACTATAATGAATATCCACAATCAAAGGACAAATCCAAAAAAAACCCAACCCGGGAGCAAGGATCAGGGATAGGCTGTCTTGCAGGACCTGGTACTATCTTCGTAACAACTACAATGTTCGAGGATTTTGGGGCATGCCTAGACCTGTGAAGCCAAGTGAAGTCTATGCCCAGTACCTACAAGCCTGCAGCACAGAGAAAAAATACATGTGCATCGATGTACATATAAAATAATACATTGCAGACAAATGATTGGGATCGATACATCGTGTGGACCTCATCCATGTGAGTAACTATGACTTCATCCCGAATCATGAAAACACATCATGCATATATACACGCACACACACACACACACAAATAATGTAACATTATCATAATGAGGGTTAGAATCTAAGAATTGGTTTAGTCAATAATCAATGCTAATAATAAATCACCATAATCATAATAAATATCCTAAATCATTAAGTGATATACAAGATTCATCGAAAGTAACTTTAATAGAAGAATATATCTATATCCATCCAGCACATTACATCCTAACTATGTTCAGAAAGGTATTTGAAGGTCCTTTATACATACATGGAGACAACACATACATAAATGATACCTTCAGACAATATGTTTGATATTTAGAATTCTCATGTACAAGCTGACAAAATTATTATAAAAAACATATAGGAAAACAAGTATTAAGCTATAAGGAAACATCTAAAGATCTTACTTCATTTAGAAAGCACAAAACTTGTATTAGGATTAGAGGGGTATTACAAAGTACACTAGAAGTTCAGAATATAGAGTATGAAGCCGACTTCATGATTTTGATTAGCGTGTAATCTTTTATTATGTAAAGCCTAAGCACCTATTGTAATAAGTTTGTAATCATATATTAAACATTGTTGTAAACATGCTTAAGCCAATTTGTTTGAAAGTGTTGTAAATGTTGTTTTTGGGCCGACTAAGGTCTTTTTTATTGTCACATATATATATATATATATATATATATATATATATATATATATATATATATATATATATTGGAAGTGTAGAAGAAATAGTCAGAGAAGATATATCAAAGAGCAGTATGAAGATTTCAGTATGAAATAAAGCCCTTAAAGAAGATAAGAGCACAAGCGCATAACTGGAACTGATCATACATCTGTGTCACATACAACATTTCACTTTTGGATATAGTGCAAATCTATTCTCAGGAGGTTGTAGCCTTCTTTCTCATTGAGTAGTGAGCTCTTGGACAGTGAGTCCTCAACCCTAACAGGGTTGTTTCTAAAATACTCCTAACAGGGTCAGACCCTTAACTAGGTCATTGTACTTGAATTATAAATACTTATCCTAACAAGGAAAAGGAACTTTATGTGAGGCCTCACCCCAACCCATCATAGCTTTATTTTTTGATCACACATTGACACTTTATGTTTCGATACATTGATACACTTTTTGTTATCCCAACAGGGACTTGTGATATTGTGATATGATGATGATTATATTGTGAGGATTACATTTTGATATGGATTAGACCTAGAAAAGGTGGTTGACTTTGATTATATATGTTTAGATCAGTGAATTGATGAGAAGACTAAATTATGATTTGACTTGACTATTTTATGAATGTTATGTCATGGTGATTAAGGAATTCTTATGTTTTAAACATT
>MU227499.1:754366-813861 GCA_018584345.1 Thuja plicata | reverse complement strand
ATTTTGTTTGGTGTCACTTGACACTTGTGTTGTCCATGTGGATAGTGACATGTCATTTAGGGCTTGGGAAAGAATCACTTAACCTTATATGACATTATATTAATCACTTGCATATAGATGCCTTGTAAGGATCCTATCATGTTGGAACTCATATTTGAACCTTAGGGGTACTTTGGAGGGGTTAAAAGTGACCCTAGAGTATATTTTTTGACCAAAATTAGTTAACCCTAAGGGGGTACCTTGGGTTAGGGCTAGTTTTTACCTACGGGAGAAACCTAGATCACCATTATGACTCTCCAAAATGCTCACTTTTCAAAAGTGGCGAAAATAGATATGGTCATATGCACCTAACTTTTCCCACACTCCTTGCTAACCTCACAATTAAGAGGGAAGACAAAAAAGCTAGTTGTCATATCTCATCATGGCTAGTTATTGAGTGCACTTTTAGAGGTCTTTTTAGAGGGTTTTGGGAAACT
The DNA here is from genome assembly GCA_018584345.1 of Thuja plicata. Lineage (NCBI taxonomy): Eukaryota > Viridiplantae > Streptophyta > Pinopsida > Cupressales > Cupressaceae > Thuja > Thuja plicata. The sequence goes on along the minus strand of MU227499.1, from coordinate 813,385 downwards.
TAGTGGGTGTTCACCCACTCTCTAATTTTAGAGACAATTGGGGTTTTGGAAGGAGGAAGGATAAGGATTTGGGCTCTTCTCAAGTTTCATTTTGCCATAACATAATTGAAAGGTTGGTTTCTCTTGTCATGGAGTGCTTGATTATTGCAAGAAAATTTAATGTATTATTTTATGAATATGAGATCTTGTATGAGATTCATGTATGTAATCTTGTGTAGTGTTGTAGAGTGTAAATTTTGTTGTCATATGTTGGGGAGCGAATGCTTTTAGATTTTGTATCAACTTTTGTTCTTTGGATTTGGGAGTGTTGTTCATGGGAGTGAAGGCATTACTCACTCTTTTGGGAAGGGAAGAAGTGGCCTTGGGTGAAGGGGTTAGTTGGGATCTTCATTGTAGTGAGTCTCTTCTCTTGGAGAAGAGGGATAAATTCATGGAGTATGGGCTCGATGAAGCCATATTAGAAATATTATATTTTGGCATAGAAATGGCCAATGTTTAAATGGAAGCATTGTCAATATAGCCTTAGAAAGGCATGGAAAACTCTTGTTGAGAGATTTGGAAATTGTATTGGCATTCTCCTCCTTGGAAAAGCCCACCTTCACCCTTCTGCAATGGGTTTGTAAAACCCATTTTTGAAACCTTAAATGGGAGTTATTGTTGTCTTTGTGCATGTAAAAGGTTGTGAGAATATTAGATGTGAAACCTTGTTTAGCCTTGATTCTCCAAGCTCAGAGGTGGCCTCCTTAAGGCCTTGGTTGGGAGGTGAGCTTCCCATGGTTTCCCCACTTTAAAATTGTAGGCTTTTGAAGTCATGAAGATTGTGCAAGAAGTTTGAAAGAAAACCCTATTTGGGGGTAGTTGTGTGCAAGCAACTTCAATGTTGCATAGTCACTCTTGTATTGAAAATTCATTTTGTTGATTGTTGTAATGATTAATCTTGAAGCTTCTCAAGCTAGATGAAGAGATATATCCTCCTTATATAATGATCTATTAAATTAAAACATGTTGTGTACCATTCTAGCATTGTGTAAATATATCATTTTGAAGATGTTGTAATGTAGCTTATAAGATTATCATGTTGTAAAAGATTGAATCCTTAGCTCTTGCATATTGCATTTAAATTTCTAAAAGAAGAGGAGTTAACCACCCATGAATAGAAGGATAACCAAAATTGAAAGAGAAGAACAATATTGTATTTTCTTTCCCCTTCAATCTTAAGAAATTTTGCATCTTAAAAACCTCCTAGGTTCAACTTTTTTCATTAGAAATCTATTTTTTAATGTCAGCTCTTGAGGAGGAGAAACAACTTTAAAATCTACAACAAATTTAATTAGTTAGTATGTCAACATGAAATTCAGTAAATACTATTGGTCCCTCTTGCATATTGTTCATTAATCAATCCTAATATGCACTATGAACTTTTTAAAAAAAAATTGAATCTAACAAATCAAAATATAAGAGCTTATAACCAAGCCCATAACATTTTCTAGAATTAGAACATAAAAATCTCTCTAGAATTTGTATGGGAAAGGAAATATTCTCTTACCATAGAGAATATTCCTTTCCCAAATGGGCTTCCCTCTAATTAAATTTGAAATTATATCTCAGTAAATTAAACATGCAAATTAAATCCTAATTACCTAGCTAAACTCACCTTAATTCTTACCTTTATGTGGGTCCCACCCTAACCATTTTACTCTTTTGCTTAAGCTTTTGTTTGTGCAATTTTAAAAATATTAATCACTTTAGAAAAGGGTTGCACTACTTGGGATGCGCTCCCTTCTCCTTGTTGTCCTCTTCCCTAAAAATATCTGTCATGACCTTTTCCCAAAGTCAACCCCCCCTTCTCCTCATTTCATGCAAAATTTTTACTTGGGGAATGGAAGCCTAGGTTGGTGGGCCCTGCTGAATTTTCATTCCCATCTCCTAAGCTTGTTTTCCACACCACCTCCTTGGTTTCTTTTCCTACCATGAAAAATTCTTTGAAGGGGGGGTGAGTAGGTGGTATGGTGGGCCCCCTAGTGCTAGTCTTGTCATCCTGCACTCCCTTTCTTTTCAAATTTCAAAATCCCTTGTCTTGTCTTGTTAAATAAATGGGATAGATTATTGTTAGTGGGTAGTTAGGGTTAGAGGTTAATGGGGAGTTAGATGTGTAAGTTTATAGGTTAGTTAGAAGTTAGTTGATAGTTAGGCTACTTTATTAGGTTTTATTTTTTATATTGGTTTTAACTCCTTTTGATAGAATTTTCCCTTGCACATTATATTAATTTAATGATGTAGCATGTAATATTATGTATATAACTATAGTATTTTAATTTTAATTGGTATTGGGAATTTTTATGTATTAAATATGTTTTAATTTTTATTTAGTGTATTAAACATGTTTTAAATTCAATTGACATTGGAATCATTTAGGGTATTAAATGTGGTTTTACTTTTAATTGGTATTGAAATCAATTTAGTGTATTGAACGTGTTTTTAATTTTAATTGGTGTTAGAATTATTTATCAATATTATAGTAAATCTTTTAAATGGGCACCTAGCATTATTTGTTTAGATCAAATTATAATGGTGAGATTTGTGAATTTAACGAATAAAAATATTTGGTCTAAAGTATTGATTAGACTATTAGAGAGACAGATTTCTCCGTTGATTCAATTATATAGTTAATGTTAAAATTTTAATTTATTATCAAATAAAAGGGGGATTATGTTGCTCTTGTATTCGAGGGGATTGGGGTTATGCTCAATTATAATTAAAGGTAAATTTAAAAGTTGAATTAGGAGATATTTCAAATGTCTAAATAAAAGGTTAATTTAATGTCATATGTTAGGAATTGATCGATTAGAAATGCATGTTGTTTTAATTATAGGAGAATAATTTCATTAATGATGTTAGTAGGATTAGGAAACCTGACTTGATTTCAGCTAGTAAGATATTCATCTGACTAAGCTTGGGCTAGTAGTTAATGTTAACTGGAATTAGACTTGATCGGATTAAGTTGCAAACTACGTTAAAGATTAAGTAAGGTCAACCCAGATCAACATGTGTTCAGTAACCACTAACTACCATCATAATTCTAAGAAAGGAACCAGAGTTAGATCTACCTAAGTTGAGTATCCTTATAACCCTTGAATCAAGTTGATACCCAATTTCACATCAGTTTGTGGCATGACCCTTATTCAATCTACATTTACACCTTGTAATTCGAAGGTTGACTCTTTTTCTATCACCCTTCCAGCTCAACCATTGTTAGTTGTACATACTTATTTGCTTTTTTTTTTTTTTTTAAATTGTGTGTGCATTTTTTCCTAGTTTGGGCATGACATTTTGGTATTAGAGCCAATTTTTTGAGACAAGGAACCTAAACCATAATGTTTTGACTCACTATAAACTTAAATCATTGTGTAGGATGCCTGCAATCACCAGAGCTAACCGACGAGGCAGAGGTCATAGAGCTCCCCGTCCGGGGGTAGGGCAGGAGGATCCACCACCACCACCACCACCTCCACCACCACCTCTGAACCCTAACTAGGATATTATGGATATTCTCCAAAATATGATTGGGGTTATTTAGTAGAGACTACCACCTGTAGTTCAGTAGCAAGGTCCTAAAGGGGAAGCACATGTTTTAGAGAATGAGAGAGCAGTTACCAGAGAGAAGAGTAGGAGTCCTCTACCCAGATCTGTTCAGGGTCATGATGATCAAGAGGGTGAGTCAGTTCATTAGGTGGTTATACCATGTGAGCATGAGTTACGTGCCAGGGAGAGACCCCCTAGAGATGTTGGAGATGAGATCCGGGAGTTATTACGACTCCATCCACCATTGTTTTTGGGATCCACTAATGGGTTAGTAGCAGAGGCCTGGTTACAAAGTTTACAGTGATGTTTTGGATTGCACCCTTATGGGAGTAATCTAAAAGCATGGCTAGTAGTTCATCTCCTACAAGAGAAGGCTTCCACTTGGTGGGAGAAGGAGGTGTCCATTGGTGGAGTGAGTATTGACACACTCACTTAGGAGACTTTTGAGGCCCATTTCTGTGAGAGATATCTCTCTAAGAATTTTAGACAAAGACATATAGAGGAGTTCCATGATCTCCAGCAGAGAGGCCTCATGGTGAACCAGTATGAGAATCAGTTTCTCAAGCTCCTTCCATATGTTGATTACATGAAGGACGAGAAACTGCATATTCACTATTTCATTAAGGGACTTAATATGTCTCTTCAGAGCACAGTATTCCTAGCATTCCCTACCACATTAAGAGGGGAAGTTGAGGTGGCACTTGTAGCCGAGGAGATCTGTACTAGACATAAGTCTCATGATTGGTCCCAGTGCCAAAACCCCTCTTCCCAGTAGTCAGGACAGCAGAGGCCCTCTTGGAAAGGGAAACAGAATCACCCAATAGGATCCTTTAAGGATCAACAGTCTCAGCAGCAAAGATCCCAGCAGGATTCTAGACAGAGGCATTCACAGGCCTATCAGGGCTCTAAGCCCAAGCAAGGGCAGTCTTAGGGCCCTAGAAAGGATAAAGGACACAGACCCCTTAGACACAGTCAACTAGGACTCAACAGTCCTCTAGGGGTGGATATAGTGGTTCTAGCAGGACCAGAGGGTCACAGCAGCTTAGAACATAGGGAGTACAATTTTAGACTCGTGGGCCATGTTACACTTGTGGTGGTATGGGTCATTTAGTGAAAGAGTGCTCACAAAGATAGTCAGCTAGTGGTTAGAGAGGGGCTACCTCAGAGCCTATAGTTGGAGATATGGGTAGATCCCATAAAGTTTTTCTAGCGGTTGATAACCGCCAGGCCGAGCACCAGACCACGGTCATTGAGGCCGTAGGTATGATTCAGAGTATCAATGTTTCTATATTATTTGATTCAGGAGCTAGAGACTCCTTTATATCTCCCTATGTAGTGGAGCATTGCGGGCTAGTGGTAGTTAGACAAGATGTCGGTTGGGAGGTTGAGTTAGCATCTGGAGCTAGAGTCTTCATTAGTTCCTTAGTTCATAGTTGTCAGATTCTGATTGGAGACCTTACCATGATGACTGATCTCCGCATTACCCCTCTAGGTTAATATGATGTAGTCCTTGGCATGGATTGGCTATGTGCCCATAAATCCAAGGTGGATTATCGTCAGAATAGGGTTGAGTGTGTTGATGATCACGACACTTCTATGGTGATAATTGGGGTACAAAGACTCGTATCCCTTCACATTATTTCTGATATGAAGCTTAGGCGGTGCATGCAGAAGGGATGTTAGTTATTTTCCATCACCATTAGTGATAAAGAGGAGGATTTAGGAGGAGAGCCTTCACTCAAGAATTATCCTATTCTTCAGGAGTTTGCGAATGTATTTCCTACCAAGCTACTTGGTATGCAGCCACCTAGGGTAGTTGATTTTCACATAGATCTTGTACCAGGAGCTGAACCAGTATCTAGAGCACCCTACTGGATGACCACACATGAGCTTGATGAGATCAATATTTATTTAGAAGAGCTCTTGGAGAAAGGGCATGTCCAACCTAGTGTATCACCTTGGGGTGCACCTGTGATTTTTGTGAAGAAGAAGGATGGTTCACTTCTATTGTGCATTGATTATCAGTAGCTGAATAAAGTAACAATTAAGAACTGATACCCACTCCCCAGGATCGATGATCTGTTTGATCAGTTGTAGGGTGCTCGAGTGTTCTTGAAGATAGATCTAAAGTTAGGGTACCATTAGTTATAGATTGTGGAAAGTGATATCCACAAGACTAATTTTCGTACGAGGTATGGTCACTATGAGTTCACAGTAGTGCCATTTGGCATCACGAATGCTCCAGTTGTGTTAATGAGCCTCATGAATGGATTATTTCATATATTTTTGGATAAATTTGTGATAATATTCCTTGATGATATTCTGATATATTCTCACAATGAGGAGCATGAGGAGCATCTAAGACAAGTTCTATAGCATTTGAGAGAGAATCAGTTATATGGTAGCTTGCCAAAGTGTGCCTTCTTTAGACCCGAGGTGCATTAGCTCGGTCATGTTATATCTGGTGATGGGATCTTTGTAGACCCATCAAAGATTAGAGATATTATGGATTGGCCAACACCCACCAGTGTCACTGAGGTCAAGAGTTTTATGGGCTTAGTATGATATTAAAAATGCTTTGTGGTAGGATTTTCTAGAGTGGCTCATCCCATCACCTCCCTTCAAAGAAAGGGGAAGAGGTATGAATGGACAAATAAGTGTGAGAGAGATTTTGAGGAGCTCAAGAGAGCCCTCACTAGTGCACCAATTTTAGCAGTGCCAAATCCTTCGATGAATTTTGTTGTATGTACTGATGCTTCATTGGATGGTTTAGGAGCAGTCCTTATGCAGGAGGGCCATCCTATAGCTTTTGAGTCTAGGAAGCTAAAGACTCATGAATTTAATTATTCTACTCATGACCTAGAACTCATAGCAGTGGTTCATGCTTTAGTGAGATGGTCAAATTTCCTTCTAGGTCACCGATTTGAGCTTCATTCAGATCATCAGAGCCTACAGTATATCTTTACTCAGCCTAATCTTAATTCTAGGTAGAGGAGATGGATGGAGTTTTTGTGTGAGTATGATTTTGATGTTCATTACAACAAGGGGAAAGAGAATGTAGTTGTAGATACCTTGAGTAGGAGGCAACATGAGCTCTCATCTATGACTTTTAGTACAGATTTGAGGGACCTCATTTTGCATCATTTGCTAAGGGATGGATTCTATATGGAGGTTTGTAAGTCTATCCATTCTCAGAGTCCCCTGGAGGGGAAATTTGCAGATTATTCCTTGGAGTCCGATGGACTTCTACATCATAGGGGACACATCTATGTACCTTCTATGGGTGACTTGTGGGAGTTTATTATACTTGAGGCTCACAGAGCACCTTATGTAGCTCATCCGGGAGTTAAGAAATTGCATGCTGATATGAGAAAGTTGTACCATTGGCCGGGTATGAGATTGTAGATTGCCAGCATTGTTGCTAGATGTCTTGAGTGCCAGAGAGTGAAGGCAGAGCATGGTCATCCAGGAGGGCTCTTGTAGCCACATGAGATTGTTGAGTGGAAGTAGGATACTATATCTATGGACTTCATTGTTCGTCTCCCTAGGTCTTATCGCTGCCATGATGCTATCTTGGTGACAGTCGACACATTGACCAAGGTTGCCCACTTCTCACCTGTGCATACTACATTCATAGCATGAGACGTAGCTTAGGTATTTTTGTGGGATATTTTTAGACTTCATGGCATTCCCTGTAAGATCATCTCTGATAGAGACTCCTTGTTCACATCAGCCTTTTGGAGAGTTACAGGCAGCATTGGGCACTAGGCTCAATTTTAGTACAGCATATCACCCTTAGACAGATGGCCAGACTGAGAGGGTTAACCAAGTATTTGAGGACATGTTGTGCATGTATGTGATGGGCCATCAGGTCAAGTGGGAGGAATACTTACATCTGGTTGAGTTCACCTATAATAATGGGCATCATTCTTCTATAGGCATGCCACCATATCAGGCCTTGTACGGTAGACCATGCAGGACACCACTAAGTTGGGACAGGATCAAGGATAGAGTATCTATTGGTCCTCAATTGGTCAAGGATATGGAGCAATAGGTTGTCTTGATTAGACAGTGCCTTAGGGAGGCTCAGGATTGATAGAAGTATGCAGATGCGAAGAGGGTTGATCATGAGTATATGGTAGGAGATAGGGTCTTCTTGAGAGTGCTCCCACATAAGAGTCCAATCCATTTTGGAAAGGGCTCTAAGTTAGTGCCTCACTTTTTTGGACCTTTTGAGATACTAGAGAGGATAGGACCAGTTTCCTATAGTCTAGCCTTTCCACCCAGCCTATCACACATCCACGATGTGTTTCATGTATCTGTGCTTCAAAAATATATTTATGATGAGTCTCACATTATAGATTGGGATACCTTGTCGGTGGAGTTGGATGGGTAGCTAGCACTAGAGCCCATTCACATTATAGCCTGACAGACCCTTGCACTTCGAGGCCGAGAGCTGGACCAGGTTAGAGTCTAGTGGGATTGTTATGATGAGGTCACAACTTCTTGGGAGGATGCAGCACAGATGAGATCTCAGTACCCATATCTTTTTGATGAGCTCCAGGAGAAAGTTCATGCCTAGTGGGGGAAGATGTGAGGCCTCACCCTGACCCATCATAGCTTTATTGTTTGATCACACTTTGACACTTTATGTTTTGATACATTGATACACTTTTTGTTATCCTGATAGGGACTCATGATATTATGATATGATGATGATTATATTGTGAGGATTACATTTTGATATGGATTAGACCTAGAAAAGGTGGTTGACTTTGATTATATATGTTTAGATCAGTGAATTGATGAGAAGACTGAATTATGATTTGACTTGACTATTTTATGAATGTTATGTCATGGTGATTAAGGAATTCTTATGTTTTAAACATTTATGTATGAAAATTTCAATTAGAGGCTTAATTCTTCTTATAGATTAATGTTGCAAATTATAATTTGAAAATATATATTACGTGTAATTTTATCATCTTGGACTACTGATGCTCGAAGTTTAGTGTACAGGAATGGAAACCATGGAAATTTTTAGAGAATTAGGGCTAAACACATGTGAATTGAGTAATCCAAGGTTTAATCCAATAAGGGGTTGAAACCTCATTGTAATGTGACCCTTGTTGTAAATGTAATCTGAATGTGTGTTAATAGTTTTAATTTATGTTATTATTTGGACATGTCATTTGTGAATGTGATGTATATTTTGTTTGGTGTCACTTGACACTTGTGTTGTCCATGTGGATAGTGACATGTCATTTAGGGCTTGGGCAAGAATCACTTAACCTTATATGACATTATATTAATCACTTGCATATAAATGCCTTGTAGGGATCTTATCATGTTGAAACTTAGATTTGAACCTTAGGGGTACTTTGAAGGGGTTAAAAGTGACCCTAGAGTATATTTTTTGACCAAAATTAGTTAACCCTAAGGGGGTACCTTGGGTTAGGGCTAGTTTTACCTATGGGAGAAACCTAGGTCACCATTAGGATCTCCAAAATGCTCACTTTTCAAAAGTGGCGAAAATAGAGATGGTCTTATGCACCTAACTTGTCCCACACTCCTTGCTAACCTCACAATTAAGAGGGGAGACAAAAAAGCTAGTTGTCATATCTCATCATGGCTAGTTCTTGAGTGCACTTTTGGAGGTCTTTTTAGAATATTTTTGGAGACTTAGTGGGTGTTCACCCACTCACTAATTTTAGAGACAATTAGGGTTTTGGAAGGAGGAAGGATAAGGATTTGGGCTCTTCTCAAATTTCATTTTGTCATAACACAATTGAAAGGTTGGTTTCTCTTGCCATGGAGTGCTTGATTGTTGCAAGAAAATTTGATGTATTGTTTTATGAATATGAGATTCTTGTATGTAATCTTGTGTAGTGTTGTAGTATGTAAATTTTGTTGTCATGTGTTGGGGAGGGAATGCTTTTGGATTTTGTATCAACTTTTGTTCTTTAGATTTGGGAGTGAAGGCATTGCTCACCCTTTTAGAAAGGGAAGAAGTGGCCTTGGGTGAAGGGGTTAGTTGGGCTCTCCATTGTAGTGAGAGTCTCTTCTCTTGGAGAAGAAGAATAAATTCATAGAGTATGGGCTCCATGAAGCCATGTTGGAAATATTGTATTTTGACATAGAAATGGCCAATGTGTAAATGGAAGCATTGTCAATATAGCCTTGGAGAGACATGGAAAACTCTTGTTGAGAGATTTGAAAAATTATATTGACATTATCCTCCTTGGAAAATCCCACCTTCACCCTTCTTCTATGGGTTTGTAAAACCCATTTGTGAAACCTTGAATGGGAGTTATTGTTTTCTTTGTGCATGTAAAAGGTTGTGAGAATTTTGGATGTGAAACCTTGTTTAGCCTTGGTTCTTGTGGCTCAAAGATGGCCTCCTTGAGGCCTTGGTTGGGAGGTGAGCTTCCCATGGTTTCTCCTCTTGAAAATTGTAGGTTTTTAAAGTCATGAAGATAGTGCAAGAAGTTTGAAAGAAAACCCTATTTGGGGGTAGTTGTGTGCAAGCAACTTCAATGTTGCATAGTCACTCTTGTATTGCAAATTTATTTTGTTGATTGTTGTAATGATTAATCTTGAAGCTTCTCAAGCTAGATGAAGAGAGATATCCTCCTTATGTAATGATCTATTAAAGTAAAACATGTTGTGTACCATTCTAGCATTGTGTAAATCTATCATTTTGAAGATGTTGTAATGTAGGTTATAAGATTATCATGTTATAAAAGATTGAATCCTTAGCTCTTGAATATTGGATTTAAATTTCTAAAAGAAGAGGAGTTAACCACCCATGAATAGAAGGATAACCAAAATTGAAAGAGAAGAACAATATTGTAGTTTCTTTCCCCTTCAATCTTAAGAAATTTTGCATCTTGAAAACCTCCTAGATTCAACTTTCTTAATTAGAAATATGCTTTTTAATCTCAGCTCTTGAGGAGGAGAAACAACTGTGAAATCAACAACAAATTTAATTAGTTAGTATGTCAACATGAAATTTAGTAAATACTATTGGTCCCTCTTGTATATTGTTCATTAATCAATCCTAATATGTACTATGAACTTTAAAAAAAAAAAAAGAACCTAGCAAATCAAAATATAAGAGATTATAACCAAGCCCATAACATTTTCCAGAATTAGAGCATAAAAAGCTCTCTAGAATTTGTATGGGAAAGGAAATATTCTCTTACCATAGAGAATATTCCATTCCAAAATGGGCTTCCCTCTAATTAAATTTGAAATTATATCTCAGTAAATTAAACATGCAAATTAAATCCTAATTACCTAGCTAAACTCACCTTAATTCTTACCTTTTTGTGGGTCCCACCCTAACCATTTTAATCTTTTGCTTAAGCTTTTGTTTGTGCAATTTTAAAAATCTTAATCACTTTAGAAAAGGGCTACACTACTTGGGAACCGCTCCCTTCTCCTTACTATCCTCTTCCCTAAAACTATCTGTCATGACCTTTTCCCAAAGTCAACCCCCCCTTCTCCTCATTTCATGCAAAATTTTTACTTGGGAAATTGAAGCCTAGGTTGGTGGTCCCTACTGACTTTTCATTCCCATCTCCCAAGCTTGTTTTCCATGCCACCTCCTTGGTTTCTTTTCCTACCATGCGAAATTTTTTGAAGGGGAGGTGAGTAGGTGATATGGTGGGCCCCCTAGTGCTAGTCTTGTCATCCTGCACTCCCTTTCTTTTCAAATTTCAAAATCCCTTGTCTTGTCTTATTAAATAAATGGGATAGATTATTGTTAGTGGGTAGTTAGGGTTAGAGGTTAATGGGGAGTTAGATGTGTAAGTTTATATGTTAGTTAGAAGTTAGTTGATAGTTAGGCTAGTTTATTAGGTTTTATTTTTTATATTGGTTTTAACTCCTTTTGATAGAATTTTCCCTTGCACATTATATTAATTTAATGATGTAGCATGTAATATTATGTATATAACTGTAGTATTTTAATTTTAATTGGTATTGGGAACTTTTATGTATTAAATATGTTTTAATTTTTATTTAGTGTATTAAACGTGTTTTAATGTTAATTGGTATTGAAATCATTAAGTGTATTAAACGTGTTTTAAATTCAATTGGCATTGGAATCATTTAGGGTATTAAATGTGGTTTTAATTTTAATTGGTATTGAAATCAATTTAGTGTATTGAACATGTTTTTAATTTTAATTGGTGTTGGAATTATTTATCAATATTATAGTAAATCTTTTAAATGGGTACCTAGCATTATTTGTTTAGATCAAATTATAATGGTGAGATTTGTGAATTTAATGAATCAAAATCTTTGGTCTAAAGTATTGATTAGACTATTAGAGAGACAGATTGCTCCGTTGATTCAATTATATAGTTAATGTTAAAATTTTAAGTTATTATCAAATAAAGGGGGGATTATATTGCTCTTGTATTCGAGGGGATTGGGGTTATGCTCGATTATAATTAAAGGTAAATTTAAAAGTTGAATTAGGAGATATTTCAAATATCTAAATAAAAGGTTAATTTAAAGTCGTATGTTAGGAATTGATCGATTAGAAATGCATGTTGGTTTTATTATAAGAGAATAATTTCATTAATGATGTTAGTAGGATTAGGAAACCTAACTTGATTTTAGCTAGTAAGATATTCATCTGACTAAGCTTGGGCTAGTAGTTAATGTTAACTGGAACTAGACTTGATCGGATTAAGTTGCAAACTAGGTTAAAGATTAAGTAAGGGCAACCCAGATCAACATGTGTTCAGTAACCACTAACTACCATCATAATTCTAAGCAAGGAACCAGAGTTAGATCTACCTGAGTTGAGTATCCTTATAACCTGGGGATCAAGTTGATACCCAATTCCACATTAGTTTATGGCTTGACCCTTATTCAGTATGCATTTACACCTTGTAATTCAAAGGTTGACTCTTTTTCTATCACCCTTCCAGCTCAACCATTGTTAGTTGTACGTACTTATGTGCCTTTTTAAAAAAAAAAAAAATTGTGTGTGCGTTTTGTCCTAGTTTGTGCATGACAATTTAACAAGTTCATTATACTAGTGCAATATTTGTGGGTACTAATTCCCACCGGGGTTTTCCTCTAATCAAGGTTTACCCATAATCATATTATGTGTTATGTGATCTTGTGTTAAGCTTCAAATGATATCTAATTGATTTATGTTTAAAGTAGTAAAAGGAATAATTAGCTAAACACTGATTCACCCCCCCTCTTAGTGTTTCCAACAAGGTCTAGATGTACCAATTGGAACTTTACAACACTTTAAACAACTCAAATCTGCTTGGTAGCAATAGAATAAATTAACAACATAAACATGTAGTTTACCGTTCAAATGTAATCAGATTGCAGAAACTTAATAGTAAAATACAACATAAACATTCACGCAAGTTGACACTAGTATTTAACATGGAAACCCAAATTGGGAAAAACCACCAGTAACATGCTACCAAGTTTTCACTCTTCTGAAGTGAGCTCTGCTAGGAGCCAACCTTGTTAAAGGTTACAAAACACATTGCTAAATGTGACCTGGTTAAAGGATTTAATCACCCTGTCAGGAGTGGTCTTGTTAGAGGTCTTTGAAATATTCCACTTGAATGTCACCTTGCTCAAAGGATTTATACAATGACTATTAGGTCAACCTGATTAAAGGATTTTTACTGATACAATGGTTAGAAAGTAATCAACAGGTGTCATCTCATACATCCAAGTTAATTTTATAATCCAAATCCTATTTATCTCTTATGCTAATTCACTAAGTGGCCTCCATTCTCATTTCAATCTTCAGATCTTCTTGGAAATCTGTCAAGCAATCACTTTCGCAACTCTATGCTTCTTTGTTCAGCCTTTCTTGCTAGATCATGCCAATCAATTAATTAACCATGCAATCCTCTTGCATACAATTTTCACATACATACATCTCTTTGAATAACCCCTTGAGGTTATCTTATACCTCTCCATCTAGGTAAAATAAATCTTTGCCGCTTAATCAAGATTGTAGATCCTAGGTTAGGTCAGATCCAACGGATCTTTCCATCTTTACATTTAATTTACTTTTCCAAATTAATCACTTTAAATATTGGATCCATGCATTAATTACGGTTACCCATGCATTTAAATAGTGTGGACCAATCATTCTTATCCTTAATTAACTTTACATATCCCAATAAATTTAATTATGTTGGCCAGAGATCTCTAATCTCAATAATTACCAAAATACTGCTCCTCAACCAACACTATGTTCTTCCACTCGGTCATCACTATTTCCCTTAGAAATTTACTAGCACTCAGTTGATGCTAGAAATTATTCTTGGTGTACGCTGGTGCTCAGTCAACACAAAATTTTCTTGGCATAAACTGTTCCTAGTAAACAGACATCTTGACTTAGTGTAATAGATAAACAACACATTACCTTTCCAATGTGCCAAATAATCAAGTACCCTTTGTAATTATCCATAACTCAACCATTTCACTTGATCTTTTTTTTATCCTTTCCTTAAAATATTCTTCAACAATCAATAGATATGGTACTCAAATAGATAGCAATAGTCTCACCAGTTAAGGTTTGACATCAATGAAAGAAAATAATTGTTTCCATTGTATCTTTCCAACATTAAGATGTATTGTTGGTTGGCGGATGAGTTGGGGTTTATCTCCCTAATCAAATCAAATTCCCATTGGGTGAAGGGTTGAACCTCAAAGACCAATTGTAAAGGCATTGCTGGGTGCCACTCACAAGAAGCAGTGGTTTGACAAGTATAGGTCATTCTTCCCCCTCAACCTTCTGGGTTAAAATTGCAGTGGCAAAGTGTGGCAAGCGAAGGAGTAAATGTGGAATGGCAGAGAATAGTCTAGACTTGCAAAGACCATGGCCTCCACTATAGTCTTCTTGATTTGGGTAAATGATCACTTCTCTTTAGGGCTCCACTCAATCTTAGTATCCTTTTTCATCATATTTTTGAGTGGTCAGACAATCTCAGCGAATCTTTTGATGAACCGCGTGATGAAGTTTATCTTCCTAAAGAAAGATCTCATTTCCTTCTTAATGCCAAGAATTTTTAAATTTAGCAATGCTTCTACTTTGTTAGGGTCAATGGATATCCCTTGCTTAGAGACAATATGCCCAAGAAATTTCCCTTCAGTGACCCCAAATATACACTTCTTGGGGTTAAGGAAGATGTCATACCGGCAACATCTCTAAGAGATTTGAGTGAGGGGGGCATGACGATCACGTCTATCCCAGGAAAAGACTGTTAAATCATCCATGTAGATGATTATGAATTTATTAACTAGGACTTTTAATTCAATGTCCATGGCCTTTTGAAATGTGGCCCTAGCGTTAATTAGGCCGAAGGGCATTCTCTTGTATGCAAATGTCCCCCACTTGGTGGTGAACATCATTTTCATCCTATCTTTGAACTTAACCATGACTTGGTTATACCCGGAGTACCTATCCATGAAAGAAATCATTTGTGAACTATTTAAAATTTGTAGCACCTCATCCAGCAAAGGGAGAGGGCAATTATCCTTATTGGAGGCTTTGTTCAAGTTTGAGAAATCCACACACAGGAAAATCTCTCCATTATTTTTGCGTACAAGGACAAGGTTTTAAACCCATGTAGTATGTTAGATAAGAAAGATTATCTAGGTTGATATTAATTTTTGAACCTCCTGGTGGATCAGGGGTTCGATTAAAGGGTTTATCAACCTCTGGTTTTGACAGAAAGTTTTAGCATCTGGTTTCAGGGGATGGTATGCATCATGATAGATGTATCATAAGTTTTGAGATCTTTATACCCCTAGGAAATAACATCAATATATTCCTAGATAATCATGAGAATATTCTCCTTCTCCTTTGGGGAGCAGGAGGTACCAATGTGGAGAAATGTTTCTTCATTGTCTTTACCTATGCTAACCTTTTCATATTTTCCTCCTTTGGAGGAGGATGATATCTTTTCTCGGCCCTGAGATTTTGAATCGAAGATTCATTCTAGAGTGACCATCCCCTTAGGAATAGTGTTGGTAGGTAGGTCAATGATCCCATCATCTTCTTCCCCTTGCTCGGTATCATCATGATCAATTTCTTCCATGATTTGAACCTCAAAGATGCCAACATTTTCCATGAAGGCCAAAATGTGTTGGTCATTTTTGAAAACCTAGAAGTGTGTTATATTGTCTGGGATGGATGGGGTGGGGACCATTTCAATAGAGAATCTCAAGAGCTGGGAACCAGCCATCGGCTTCAGAGTACTGGTGGAGATAGCGAGGACATCTAAAACATAATTACATTTCTATGGAATAAGTTCAATGCCAAAAGCGTCAAAATTTTCAATTAGGCTCCATGCCCGATTATGGTATGCAACCAACCTTTTATCATGACATGTATATTGGCTCTAGATCTGTTTTACAATTAGATCTGAATCACCCATCACTTGAAGGAAAGTGATCCCTTTTTCTCAAAGTGAATAGGAGTCTAAGGACTAAAGCCTCATACTCTGTAATATTGTTGGTTTAGGAAAACTGCAACCTGTAGGATGCAAGGAAGGACTTTCCTCACGGGTTGATCAATTCCACTCTTTCCTTGCAACCTTGTTTGGATCGGGACCCATCAAACTTTAGGATCTATAAATCATTGTTTTTTTTAAGGGGCTGAGGGAGTGAAGTGGCATTTGGATTGTATTCGGGGTGGGGAGGTTTATCGGGTGATTCCTCTGATTTGGACGGCATTCCAGTGAGACTTTCCTCTATATAATCTTCTGGTTTGGGTTCCTGGATGAGTGGCACCTCAAGCATGCCAATGGGAAGATTACTTGGTTAAGGGAACTTGACTTTACACTCCTCTTTAATATTGGTAATGTGGTGGGTAGCGGTGGCAATACAGGGCTCACACTCTAGTTCAGAGTGTATTTGATAGTGTACCCAACACCAAGTGTGGGACAAGAGGGTGGCCAGAGTCACATTGCTACCTTGTGAGTCTACCTCACATTTTATCTTTAGGTCCAGATCTTGAATCCTCTGAGTGATTATAGGAATCTCCCCAGGAATGAAGTCAAAGGTCAGGATTTCCCATGGTCGATATACCTCGAGCAAGGATTCAGAGAAAAATATTTCATTCACCTTCATGACTTAGGTAAGGGCTTGTTTCATTCTAGGCTCGCTTTCTACCCAGATCTAGTTTGATTTCCCTTTCCACGGGAGCCACAAGTGGGAGAAGTCCGCCAAGAAATACCCATTGAGGTCCTTTGACCAATTTTGACTCAATAACATCTTGTAGGTTTTGGGGATGTCAACCTCCTGGATTTTGATGATGGTAGATATCTAAGGATCTTGGATGATTTGAATCTGGGCATTCTTCATCTCACCAACCATTTAAACAAAAAATTTGTCCAATTGGACTACTGCACCTTTAGACAGCGTGGGAGTGAGTCTGAGTTTTTGGTAGATGGATAAGGGCATAATGTTACCGAAAGCACTGGAGACCACAAGGAAGTTGTACAGGTTATTCCCTTGGATGTTCAGGCCTAGCATGAAGGGAGGATCTTTTGTATTTCCTTGGGAGACTACCGAGTTGGCATTATCAAAAGTGATAGTCTTTGGCGGGCGGTTGACAACTTCTCTTTTTCTTGGGATAGTTTAGTAAAACCTCCATCAAGGTCATGGAGGTAGTGGTATTTTCCAATGCCTTGGTAATATCAAATTTCCCCTGGGTAAAGTTGGCTCCCCTCAGTCATATCCCTGGTATGGTTAGGGCCAAGTCCTTTGGGTGGGAGGGAGTGATTGTTTGTGTTATCTTGGGGGGTGGTGTTATTAAGAGGCATTAACATGTAAGATAGCCCCTTTCCAACTTGAATCTAAGTGTTATACAGAGTCCAAGGGTTGGTGAAGGCGTTAGCCTCAAAGGCCAGAATGGATTAGTCAAAAAAACCCTTGTAGGTCAGATTCTTCTTTGTCCTCTTCATCTGTCCTGAAGAAGATGGTCTCACACATAAAAGCAGTGTAAGAGGGCTCTACAGAGGAGGATTTTGGGGGAGTTGGGTCAACAGGTTGTTGTCTATCTGACTAGGATATCTAGATGATCTTCTCCATCGTGGCATAGATCACCTCGAAATGCAAGCCAGTGTCATGCAATCTACACCATGTGGTCAGGGGGTAGAATTCTATGAGCTACATAGAATGACTAGGTCCGGCACCACCCTGAGTGGTAGTTTGATTCAAAGGAGGGCCTCTGGTATTTGTGTTATTGTTCCATTATATTTGGGTGGGACAAGGCCCATTTTTGTAGTTTTAGCCTTTGGAATTGGTGTTCCATTGACCTGAGGAAAAATTCCCTATCTAGGAATTGGGGTTATGGGGTGCAGAAAGCCCCACCTTCAGCTGTCTCAGATACACCTTGTCCAGTCAAAGGTAAAGGAACTATAATGTTTAATAACCTGATCAAATGTGAAAATGCTTACTGGGTAAAAGGACTAAATTATAATTTGTTAAGTGTTTCATAGCTGAACAATTTAGGTCATAGAGTAGCATTTGAAAATAAGAAGGCAAAGATCTTCAATGAATCAAGAAGATTGATTGGTACCGGTGAGCAGATAAAAGGTAACCTTTTCTATCTTAATGACACTAACACCACTTGTTTAATGGCTAGAAACGAAGACATATGGTTGTGGCACAAAAGATTGTGTCATGTGAACTTTGAAAATATGATAAAGATAAGCAACAAAAGGAATCTCAGAGGCTTACCGAGCATGACTAAGCCTGAAAATATCATGTGCAAAAATTATCAACAGGTAAGATGAAAAAGTCTAGTTTCAAGAGTAAAACCCATACATTTAAAGTAATTCTAGAATCAGTCCATACAGATCTATGTGGACCCATGAGGACAAAGAGCTACTATGGAGATAGGTATTTTATTCTCTTTGTTGATGATTATTCTAGAATGATGATAGTCATGTTCTTAAATGATAAATCAGAAGCATTTAAGATGTTTAAATGGTACAAGGATATGGTAGAAAAACAAAGTGAAAAGAAATTGAAATTCTTAAGGTCAGATAGAGGGGGGGAATTTACTTCGAAAGAATTCATTAGCTATTACAATGAGCATGGAATTACAAGACAATTTTATGCACCGAGAACACCATAGAAAAATGGAATTACTGAAAGGAGAAACAAATAAATTGTTGACTGTGCAAGAACATTGACGATTGAGAAAAGAATCACTCAAAATTTCTAGAGGTAAGCTATCAATACTGCTATCTACACATTAAATAAAGTACAATTTAAGAAGGACACAAAGAAGACACTATATGAGCTTTGGTATGGTTATACACGCAATGAAAGTTACTTCATAATATTTGGTAGTAAACGTTATATTTTGAAGCATGATAGAAATGGAAAACTTGATTGCAAAAGTAAAGAAGGTATCTTCCTAGGGTGTTCAACCAAAATCAAGGCTTATAAATGTCTTAACAAATCATCTAAAAAAATCATTGAAAGAGAAAATGTGAAAATAGATGAATTTGGAGAAAAGAAGGATAAGGAAAGAAAAAAGGAACCAGAGGACTACAACAGGTTTTTTTTTATACGGAACCTAACACTCTACTCGAGCAACAGTGTATCGCTCCTAAGAAATAGATCTTTGCACCCGAGCATTAGGCTGCAATTACTGAAAATCAGGAAAATCCTCAAGATGATGTTCCAAACAATGTAGATTAGAATGAAGGTCAAGAAGATGATCAGAATGATGAAAATGGAGCTGAACCAAAACTTGCCAATTATGTCAGAAAACATCATCCACAAAATCAAATCATAGGATACAAGAAAGTTGGAACAAGAACAAGGAGTAAGTCACTAAACACTAGATGTTTACTTTGTGATTTTGAGCCTAAATTTGTTAACACTGCACTGGAGAATGAAGAATGGGTCAGTGCTATGAATGAAGAAATAGAAAATATTAAGAACAATAGTACATGGACACTAGTACCAAGACCAGATGACAAGAATGCCATCGGTACTAAATTCTTATTAAAAAACAAGCTGAATGAGAATGGAGAAGTCACAAGAAACAAAGCAAGGTTAGTATGTAAGGGATATGCACAAGAAGAAGGTATTGATTATGGAGAAACCTTTGCACCCATTTCTAGACTAGAAGGAGTTAGAATCTTACTTGCTTATGCTGCATTTAAAGGATTCAAGGTATACCAGATGGATGTCAAATCTACATTCCTAGATGGAATACTGGAAGAAGAGGTATACATTGAAAAAATTGAAGGGTTTGTTGATCCAGACAAGAGAAACATGGTATGTAGACTACATAAAGCCTTGTATGGATTGAAACAAGCACCTAGAGCCTGGTATGAAAGACTTCACTCATACATCATTAGCATAAAATTTGTTAGAACAAGTGAAAATAGCAGTCTATACTTAAAAGAAGATACTGATGGTAATATTTTGATTGCTGAAATTTTTGTTGATGATATCATTTTTGGGAGAATGAATTGTTATGCAAATACTTTGCTAATTAAATGAGAAAATAATTTGGAATTTCTATGTTTGGGGAGATCAAATTCTTTCTTGGTCTACATATTCTTCAACAAGATGTAGGGATATATATCAAGGAAGTGCTGAAAATATTCAAGATAGAAGATTCCAAACCAATTGGAACACCTGTGGCTACCGGATGTAAGATCACAAAAGAAGACAAATCCAATGAGGTAAATTAGACCTTATATAGATCAATGATTGGAAAAATGATGTATGTTGTTCATACCAGACCAAATATAGCACATGCAGTTGGAATTGTTGCAAGATTCTCTGCTAATCCCAAAGAATCACATATGACTATTTTCAAGAGAATTTTGAGATATCTGAAAACACTGAGGACTATGGCTTATGGTATAAAAGAGAAGGAAAATTTGAGCTACAAGTCTATATAGATGTTGATTGGGCTGGAAACATTGATGACCAAAAGAGAATAACTGGAGGAGCATTCTTCATGGGTGACAGACTTGTCACATGGATCAACAAGAAGCAAGGATGCATCTCTCAGTCTACTGCAGAAGCAGAGTATATGGCTTCTACTGCAAATTGCTCCAATATTGCATGGATCAAACAATTACTAGAAGGTATGAATATGAAGATTCTTGAAACAGTAATTATCTATTGTGATAATACTAGTGCAATAAATATTTCTAAGAATCCAGTCATGCATGCTAAGACTAAGCATATTTCTATAAATTATCACTATCTAAGAGAACAAGTGAAAGCAAAGGAAGTGACACTAGAATATGTTCAATCGAAGGAACAGTTAGCTGATATATTCACCAAGCCATTACCAAAGGATACATTGAGTACCTGAGACAGAGACTAGGGGTCCAACCCTTGTCTATAGGTTAGTAAGCTGATTAGGAGGTTGCATCAGCCTATACCAAATCAAAAGATCAGTCATGTTGATGAAAACACTGAGATGGATAGCAATAGATACATCTGTACATAGAAAGGTACAAATCTTCACCAAAAACTAGAGACATTGTGTTTCTAATGGATAGGGAAATTCAAGGAATATATTATGTAAACGAATGAACATGATATAGATGATTTTTTGTTTGGCATTATTGTCAAAGGGAGAGATTATCTCATTATCATCAGGGAGAGATTATTCCATTATCATAAAGAGAGGGATATGATAAAGGGAGAGATTATCTCATTGAATCAAAAAGGGAGAGATTATCTCATTGATCAGAAAAGATTATCCATAAAGTGAAGTTCTTGAGAATCAGAAGGAAGATTTAATCAATATTCAAAGGGAGAGAAATTGATTACATATGAAATATCCATCTAAGGGAGAAAAGTAACAAAGGGAGAGAGTTCAGACAAAGAGAGAGATTGTTGTCAAAGGAAAAAGAGAATATCAAGAAGAGGAAAAGTCATGGCAGAGCACATATCATAACAAAGATATTAGATGTTACATCTATCTAGTGAAGGGATTGAAGATTAAAGACAACCTTTCTGCAAGAAACAAATCTAAGCTATTTTGAGCTTACCGAAAGCTAGACATTTGTAATAGTTACAATAGGAAAGCTTGATGAAACTGTTATATTTCATATTGTATTAGTAATAGTATAGTATGATAATGTATTATTTTTCCATCAATGCCAAAGGGAGAGATCGATGGCATATAACTAATTGAATATTTGAAGATGTTAAGTTGGTCACCGAAATGCAGAAGGATAATGCAAGAAAATAAATTAGTTAATGGATTGTATTGTCATTGATGTCAACTTAATATAATCTAATCAGTTATAATCAAAGAGTTAAAGACTTCATAGAATTAGAGAGATAAAGATTATGCTTTCAGTAATGCATAAAAGATAAGCATTCACTATGTGACTTCAAACACCGATGGTTAGTGGAACTCGACAAATAGAGATAACCAAAATTCAAGTCATAGTGATGCCCAAGCAAGAACACCGAAGAGCATTACCAACAAGAAGAATCACAAGCATAACCAATGGCCAGAAACATTGTGTAAACCGATGGAGAAGCCCAAGGAGAACTAGAGTGTTGACTGAAGTTATCAAAGAGTTAAACACTGAAATTAACTTGAGTTTAGAAACAAAAAAATATCTAGCTGGAAGAGCTAAATATGGACTTAACTAGTAGTTATCTTTGTTTTCATCAACAAGATAAAGCCAGAGATGAGTAAAGGATTTAAAGTTGTTTTTTCCAGTTGGAAAGAAGATCTTTGTGAGATAAAATAGGATTTTTTCTTTAAATCTAATTGGTGAGAATTGTGGATCACACCAAGATCAAGAAAATCAAGAACCTAACAATGGTGATATCATGTATATAACAAGACAACTTAATTAATTACAAATTGAGAGGGTGAATGAATGAAAATAGGATGCTGAAGAGAAACTAATGAAGAGAAACTTCATACAGTCCTAATCAATCAAACTGATGAAAGAGCTAAAGTTTTCTGCAGACACCAAGCAAAAGAGAACATCATCACCGAGCAGAAGTAAAGTGGAGGAAAGGTATTAACAAATATATATTGATGAGATTAGTTTTATGAGATTAAAATAGATCAGAAAATCTGCAAGTATAAGTTGTATATGTGAACAGATCATACTGTTTCAGTTTAACCATTGATTCAGAAAGTCTCTTAACAAAGAAGGATTTAAAGATCCTTTCTATATTGAGATACATCCCAGGGAGTATCAAAATTTTTGATCATGAAGATAGCATGAGATTCCAGATACCTATTGACAAGCCAAGTGAGTGTTTGATCAAGGAAGGTAGCATAGAGATGCCCGATATCAAGTGACGGACTAAAATTTTAAATCTTCTAACAAGGTCACACCTAATAGTGTGTTTGTAACCTTTAATAGGGTTGGATCTTCTCCGAGCTCACTTCAGAAGAGTGAAAATTTTGGGTTACCGGTCCCAAGTGGTTTTTCCCTTAACAAGGTTTCCACATTAAAAATCCATGTGTCAATGTGTTTATGAGTCATTACTTTAGAGTATTGCATTACACATAACTAATTTGGATTGATCGGTATACTCTAGATAATTTACTTTCTTTCGATAAATTAACAGACTGCTATTCGGTAAAAATATTGTATAAGGTTTAACAAAGCATTTGGAGCAGTAGTAATTTGATAATTGTATTTGAAGGCATTCATCTTATATGACTGAAGATAACTAGAGGATTAATATTGTGGTACTAAGTTTTTAGGTTGATTATTAGAATATTTTTGAGGCCACTGATTCACCCCCCCTCTCAGTTATTACTAATAGATATCCAATATGTGACAAAGCTAAAGCCCTAAGATACCTACTAAGAACCAAGTTGGGGAAGCTTACATTAGCCAAGTGGGACGGTAGAGTCTTGAAGGTCAACTGCATCAAGGATACTGAATTGAGATTTGGTGCATATGTCATTGGGTATAATATATTTAAATCTAGGAGGCCTAACAACGTACCATGTAGAGTTGTGGATATAGCTTACAAGATAGTGAAGAAGGGTCTACAATTTTATCTTTCTGAGCTATTGTAGAAGCAATTTGAGGAGAATATGAGAACCATCAGGACAACAAAGACAAATACCTATAAGTTTGGTTCCTTACTACTTTGCATATTCTTCTACATGCAAAATTCCTTTCCATCAATCAGTAAAGTTAAATGGAAGATAGATAGACTAGTTACAGTATAGATAGATGAGATGATTACAAGCCTAGGAGAGAATTTTGAGCCAGTAATGAATGATTATGTTGCTAAATTTAAGGCTAGAATGGAGAAGTGATCCCAGATTCTACAACAACTTGTAGATAAATACCAAGACAATATCTATTTCGTAGTAGATACAGATACAACATTGATAAAAGTAGCAGATCCAAGGACTTCATGGCTACCTCCAATGGAGTATGAATTGAATATTGATGTTGCTACAAAGGCTATTAAAAAATTTCTAAATGATCTTATTGACAAATTGGCCATGAGATTTTGAACTTATGATAAGGCAAAGACCTAGATAAAAATTCAATTACAAGTACAATAGCTAGGTCAGAAAAAGACCAAAATAGTAAAAACATTAAAAAGGAAACTTTCTATAACCAAAGAAGAGTTGGATAAATCTAAAGAGGAAACCAAGCAGTAAACCTTAGTCAGTCAAGAAGATGAAACAAATCATGACACGGATGCCACCAAGTTAGATGACACACTAGTTGAGGCATCTAAGGCTTTAAAGAGCAAAAGTACAAAGACTGTATCTCCACCTCATACAAGATCACAATTGATGACTAGTGATTCACAACCTTTGAAGAAAGATGTAGCTAAAATTACAAGGCGCTCACTAAAATTTACTTATCAAAAAAGGAAACAGAAGGGCACAATCGAGAATCCTGCACCGAGATAATGAAAGAGGAGATATCTCTGAAACAAAGATGACAAGGATGATTCTGATGAAAATCCAAAACAATTCAAGGTTGTATAGAATAAGCCATCAAGGTCTATTATGAGATTACAGAGATAATAAATACAACCAGAGAATTAAGACATCCAAAGAAACAAGCATATGAAGATCTATCTACCCAGAACAAGGAGAAACTTGAAGAAGCAATAATAGGTATGATGATCAACCTAAAACAAGTTGCAATTGAGTTTTCTACTTCTATTCCATCATAATTCTATGATAAAATATCCTCAAGATGGTCATATGCACTACAAATTGAGAAATAGATGAGAGAGGTCACTCTTAGTCTTATTAAAGAAAATTACACAATTTAGCACATATGAAGAAGTATGCCAAAGAATTTCCTAAGAAGGAAAGGAAATTGAATATCTTGCAAGGAAACTTGAAGGAAGTTGACATTGAGAGCACTCAAATATGGAAAAACATTGTTGAATCCATCTAAGGACACCAAGGAAGTAATTGATGTTGCATCTACTGAACCAAGTATAGACCCTATGACAGTTAATGATGTAGAAGTTGATAATGTGTTAGATGATATTCCTGAACTCTTGACCAGTTTAGGTCACCTAGATATCAAAATCACTGATGTAACTGAAGGAGATCCAAATGAAAAGGCCAAAGAAGATGAATCTATTAGTTCAACCAAGACCATTAATGAGAAGGATACATCATAGGTTTCCCAAGCTACTACACCAGGCCAGTTACCTATTTTGGTTAAGGCAATTGATATTTAGACCGAAGCATGAGAAATGACACCCGAGTAGGAAAAAAATACAAATGAAGACAAGGGTGAAGAAAATGGTAAATAAACCAAGCATAGTGGTGAAACCAAACAAGATGATACTCAAAAAGATACCATTGATGCTACTACATAAGAGAAAGGTGAAGGTAACACCGAGACAACTAACAAAATAGTAGATACCTCTACTATAGACTCAAGGTCAGTTATCAAGACACCCCAACAAGTACTCACACTGAGTACTAAGCAAGTACAGTCATAAACTATGCACAAGGCTCATCTTACTCTAGCTCTAGCTCTATCACTGTCTTCAAGAGTTAAAATGTTTTTGTATCTTTTCCTTAATTAGTTTATATCATGATAGCATTATAACAACAATAGTTATATTTATATGAAGAAAACATGAAACTAAAAATTATATATTGGAAATCTTATAATGATAGTAATCATATTTAAGGATAGAAATTATATATTAAAAATCTTTCATGAACATGACTCTTGGAAGATCACAAGAATCCCCAGTAGAGTCGCCAATTTGTTAGCACTTTTTCTTGTAGAATCAATTAAAATAGCATTACATACTTGACTCTCAATTCCCAATTTAGATTCATACATAAAAAGGGCTAATTAATGAGGATATAATCCTTCTTCACTTTGAGCTCTACAAACTCAGGTGGGTGTACCTATTTCCAGACTTTGTAAATGACTTAGAATCTAGCAGTGGATCAAGGATTCATGGTCCTTCTTCTTTTTAAGTTCTTTGAACTAGGAAGGTTAACCTATTGATTCTCTCTCTAAGGAAACATTAAGATGAATTGAATTTCTCAATACAATTAGCTAGACATCCACATATTTTGATAATAGTAAGTAAATATTTTGAATGATTGATGATAATACTACTAATCAAAACTTGACCAGTGCCTAATCCATTGGGCCATAGAGTCACTATGAAAACATACATTCATCAAAGATAGTTAATCTAAATACAACAAGATCTCAAATAATATTCCTTACAAATTATCCTCTCACTCTCATATCCCTGTATCAAATTCTTGCACAAACCCTAACCCCTTGGAACTATCTATAAGATTTAAACCATCCTTGATAGCTACTTAAAAATAACAACACAGTTACCTTGCAACTGATACATTTAACATGCCTTACATATCAAATATACAAAAGATGAATAAAATGCAAGAAGACATCAACAATTTGAGACTAGAAATTCCATTGTATTTTTATTAATAACTTTCTGATTCCAATACATTTAGACTGACTGTAGTCTTCAAAAACTAGACCTCATTTCAAAAGCCTCCTTTGTAGTTTTTATTTTTACAATCTCCTTAAAAATATTACAACTTGCTATTTATAGATAGCCCTATTCATCTTGGAATCCTTTTGGAAAATAAGGATGCAACAAGCTTTGGACAACTAGGCTATAGGAAAAAATTTACATTTCACAGATGAGACAAAAATTAGGTGGAGAGAATAATAGTTCTTTGTTACAAGTTATATAATCCTTTGTCTTATGACCACCTGAATTCTTGCAACTACCCTGAGGTTGTTAGGTTCTTATCATATGGAATTTGTCATCTTCATTGATGAAAAACTTTCACTTGCCTTTGTTCAGATAGCTAGGCATCACTAGTGCTCTTTGTCACTCCTATACTACTACATTTTGTTATTGGAGTGATAATACCATACTTGCTAATCCAGGTGGAAAACACCTCATCATCCGGAAAAATGAAGTTGAGAACCTCATCTTTTTGGTTGTTGAGCTCCTCCCAATCAGCACTAGCCTTTTCAATCTCTGATTCCCAAGATTCAAAAAATACCCTAGACTTGTTGATAATGTCAATAGTTAACACAAACCAACCTATGTTTTCAATTTTAATAATACTATTTTTCCTATTGGTTGGTGTTTCATTTAATTTCCTTAGCCACAGGGCTTCATTCTTTATGTTTTCATCCTTTTTCAACATATTGGGAAACATGTCATATCTATCTCTGGAGAATTCACCTCTTAAGGTCTCTATCCTTTTGATGATCATATTCTTCTTGATATCCAGGTTAGCCATCAGTTTAAGGCATTTGTGGTTCCTTCTCAAGATGATATAAATATTGTTTTGTTCCTTTGAGGTAGAATAGAAATATTTTACATGGGCTTTCTTCCCTTTCCAATTATCAATTATCAAGTCCCAATGCTCTTTATCTTCATCATGTTTGCTAATTATGATGACAATCTTTTTTCCCATCAAATAAAGGTTGGCAAGATTGGCTTCACCAGCACACCTCTTGAGGTTAGAATATATTTTATCAGAACACCTCTACTTCACCAATTCCTCAGCTTCTTTATATGCAGGGGAGTCCTCAAGATCCCTTTTACCTTATTTCTCCAATCTTGATCTTTCAATAATCAATCTGTTGTTTTCAAGTTCTAGCTCTTCTCTCTTAGAATCAATAATCTCTTGGGTAGTAGGACTTAATGGTGTAGAGGATGGGGGGTAAGTCACAAAAGGACTAGACATTGAGGGTTGGTGAGGTTCCTGAGAAATCATCACATGGGGCATTAATTGAACTGTATACCTCCCTTCCAAAACTGCTATCTTGTTGTCCTTTTGTAGGGACTTAACCCTTTCATCATTATAGGCCTTTAGTACAAATTCATACTTTTTATTCAGGCTATTATAAGCCTCTTTCTCCTTCTCAGCCACCCTCAAGCTCATGTTAGCTATTTGAAAGACAAGGTTTGCTACCTTAGTTCTTGAAGTATCATAAACTCTTTTGACAATGAGGCTTCCTATATCCTCAACTTTATCATCTTCCTTCAATATTATTTTTTCTTTCTTCTTCAATGACTAGATTTCCAAGGCTGCATGATCTTCACAAAAATGAGCACCAATTGATGTCCTAGCAGTGCTCATCAGTTTTACCTCTTTTCTGATAGCATCAAAAACTACCACATCAGCTAAGTCCCACTGAGGTAGGATAAGGACTCCTTGTTTCTTGACCATTTCTCTACCCTCTTTAGGGGTGATCTTATCAAATCTAGAGACTAGCTCCTACTTAACCTCCTTTTCTATATCATCTTTAGTATAATTTGGCTGATCTTCCTATAAATTTTGGCATTTATTAATGAATTCATCAATGTGAATTATCCATAAAAATTGAATGAATTCCCTAGTCTTGACAAACTTGTCATCTCACAAGAACTCCTCATTGGCTTGCTTAGTCACAGGGTCTAGTTCTTTACCTATGAATTCTACCACTATGAGGTCAGCAATTGTATGCCTAGGTGCCTTTAGCATCCCTTCTTGCAACTCCTAGACAGTAACAAAAACTTTTCTAGTGTTGCTCATTTGAACCAATTTCTCAGCAATGGCTTGGTCATCAAAATGCATAGGGGACTGGGAGGGGGAGTACAACTCACTCTCTTTCTCTTTGCCCTCCACCTTTGGTCTCTTGGGAGAGGGAACTTCTTGGGAAGTAGCACTTTCTAGCCTCTTTTGTTTATGCTGAGAAGGTTTATCAACTTTGGGTATGATAGTAGTGTACCCTCTCCTCTTGTATACCACAAAATCCCCTGGTGGGACTACTCTTCCTTGTGGAAGTTTTCTCAAAATAGCATGAGCCTTTTCTGGCTTAGCTTCCATTATCCTTTGTCTCTTCTCATTTAGGTTTTGCATGATTCCCTCAAATAAAGTCATCAAAGACTCAATTTTCTTGGCCCAAGGGAAAAAATCCTTCAAAGGATCATAAGATTTGTCAAAATTGTGTACAAAGTCCAAAAACTTCTTGTACACCAGCCATTTTTCTTTCCTGATCTCCTAGTCACCTAGGTCAAAAACATTTCTAATAATATCCTCAGGGTAATTAAACTGATTCTCTAATGTTAAGAACTTGGTTCTTTTTCTGAACATACCCATTATAAAATCTTCATTATCTGCACACCTGGATACAGATGTTGCTAAGAGATAAGGTTCAAAATACTTATCAAATTGTGTCCACCCACCCTTTATTATGATGAAATCATGGGCTCTAGTGATGGTAGGGAAAATGCTTCCCTTCATTTTTCTTGCTAGGGCTTCCTCGTGTAGTCCACCCAATTGTCTTATAATCTCTACTATCCCAATCTTCAGAGGGACTCTATAGGGAAGCCCATTAGAGGTTCCCCTGAATCCATAAACCCTTATCACAGTAGAAACAGGGTACAAAATCAAATCTCCCCAATTATGGGAAATCTTCAATTCTAAGGAAAACTCCGTAGGTCTCAAAAACCTCATCATATCAGTGTAGATCCTAGCATTTTGATTGCACAACAATGACCTAAGCCTAGTGGCAAAAACCCTATCAAAGTAAACATAACTAGCTTCTTTTCTATCCCATGATAGATCAACACTCCACATTTGAACATGAAAATCCTTATTACCTTGGAACTTAGTCGATTGCATCTCTTCCTCTAATAATTCAACATTATTGGACAAGAACATGTGCATCATAAGGGAATACCATCCCATTTTTTTAAGTATGTGGTTGTCCTAGATTCCTGCCAAACCTTCATGCATTTGTTGGGCAATGTACAATGCAAAGTCAAAAACTACTGATAGGTGGGAATGTAGAATATGAACCACCATGAGCATTATGTTGAAAGGCATTGTTACTTCTTCATCTTCTCCTAGAACCTGGCACAGGGCACTATATATTTTCTTGGCCTTGCCATTGAAGTAATCCAACTTGAATGGCTCTAGTGTGTTAGGCCCTACTACAATCAAGTCTCTTATCTTGTTAAAGTACCCTTTCAAAGCTTCATTTCTATAATATTCCCTTTGGGTTTGGTATACTTCATTAAGGTATTCAAAGTCAATATCATCCATTTGTATTGAGGTATCACTCAACTTGAATATTCTTCTGATTTCATCATCTGAAATAGTCAACAACACATTTCTCTTTGTATCCCTGACAACCCTAGATACTTTGTCATAAGTGTGGGCAATCAGAGTGAACAAATTTGTATCCATAAACACCCTGGGAGCTATCAAATTTCCTACATCCAAGTCCCATATGTTACAATCTGGGGTAGGAGCATTTCTTTGGCTATATGTAGTTCTAAACAGAGTAAGACCATTAAAACTGGTTTTAACATCTTTAGCCCATCTACCCGAATCATACAAGTCTTCTCCTATTTTGAAATGGGGATGTGTTGGAAATTTTCTCTTGATTTGGGTCACATCGCCCATGGATTCTTTCAATTGTTGCAATAGATCCTCCCTAACATTTCTCTTTTGGTAATCTACTTCTCTAGAAATTTCAATCCTAGGGGCCATTTTGAACCTAAGGCTTTTTGCTAAGATGAAGTTCATATTTTGAAATGATAAATATGAAAGCCTTTTGAACTGTAAATCTTACTAGGAACCTAAACATTGCTGAATCAGAGAAAACTTACTCATTGTGTAATTTTATATCGTGGAGCTGAGTATCTCTATAATTCTATTCTTTGCTCGAATGACTTTGGTGAATTATTGTGACTTCAAGTCGAATTAACTAGTTTTACAGCTTCAATCAAATCAGTCATTCGTATTGAATTCAACTGGAGTAGTCACATGTTCTGCAATCAATTTCTGTGCTTCAAACTCACAGCTTAATGGCTCACTAGAGCTTATTTTAACAACTTTGAATTTAAGCTGTAGATCTTAAATATTATCTTCTTCATTTGACGTCTATCTTATTTTCCCAAAAACAACTGTTCACCCTAGACACATGTTAGCACCGCTTAATTTCTTGTCCATTAGATTTTGTTCACTTTTCCTCTAACTAATTAAGTGGGCCATTCTATCCTATTACACTTGCAACATTATTAACATGACTTTCACGCTGTACTAGACCCACTTTTTATGCCACGCATCGCTCAGACTTAATCGCTTACCCATTAGATGCTAAGAACTTTACCTCTAAGCAATTAAGCCAATCATCGATCTTTTCTGTAGATGTTTTTCCTTTAACTCCACCTTTACGACCTCAATTGGTCCCACTAGGACATGCGTCAGCACCACTTAATGGCTTAGACACTAGATATCGATTACTTTGCAGTTAATCCATTAAGCTGACTGTCAGATGAAAAACAAGTTAACTATTCTTTAATTATTGCTAGCTCTGAATATCCGGTTCCACCAGCTGCCAGATTTCAACACCACTTAATGGATTGACTGATAGATGTCGAGCATCTTGGGTATAAGAAATTAATCCCACCGTTAGATCTTTCTAAACTTTAGTCACCTTTATGTTGTCTGCGACTGGACCCACATCACTTCCCTTGACACACATTGACACCACTTAATCGCTTATCCATTAGATGTTGCGCACTTTGCCTTTAAGCAATTAAGTCTACCATTTATTATTTCATGACTTGCCCACTGTTTAGCTCATAACCTTTATGACCACCGGCCTCACTAGGAAACACATCGCTTAGACTTAATCTCTTAAGTAATAGATGTCGTTCATCTTGGAAATTAAGCCATTAAGTGATATGTCGAATCAAAACAAAAGTGCTCGGTATACAATGAATTTAATTAAAACCCTTGCAGACTTTGGATTAAAGGAATAATGTAATACCATGGTGTTAGGATCGACAACTTTAATAAACATGACCACTCAAAATGAACCCATTAGAGACATAACTTAAGTGAAAAAGGTAACATGAAATTAGAAGACATTTCAGCGCTTAGGGTTTTTATGACCAGAATTACACTAGGAGACATGACACAAGGGTTTTTCAATATTTTCAACTAGGTCAATGGTTAGAACATAATTTGTAGAGGCATGAGAACAATTTTTAACCATGATTTTAAACCCTTGGATAACATGAATGATAGGGGACCTCAAAATTTTACAAGGCATATTTCAAACATGAAAGAGCACCAACAGTGGCTCTCTCTGAAGATGTTTAAATGCCAGGTTATAACAAGAACCATAGATCTCTGGGGAGGTAGACCACAAACTAGACTAACCTATGACTGGAAATAAACACACCTATACATATAATGCATACTACTATGCATGGAAATGAAGAACTAATTGAAGAATTTTTTTAGAAACTGTCCATGCACTGGCAATTCCTGTTATTCATCATCTAGACTCTTGAGGAAATAAGTGTCTTTTCCAAAGATCCGGATATGAAAAAAGGCCCTATCCATAGTGACTCAAACTTTTTGTGTTTGCCTTTGTCTTCAGTCCTAGTATTCCATTGCAATACAAAATCACCAGGCTGAAATTTTCTCTCATCTGCTCTTCTGTCAAAAAGATACTTCATTTTTTGTTGCAATTTCATATTTTCTCTCTGGCCTTCTCTCCTTATTTCATCCAATTATACCAACTAAACCATCCTTTCTTCCATAGGCTAAGAAACTTCCATCTCTTCATCTTGGATAAACTTATAAATGGGGAGCAAATTGTTGACAGGCATTCTTGACTGAACACCATAAACCAACTCAAAGGGAGATTTTCCAGTGGCCTTCTTGACAGTGATCCTATCAGCCCAAACGGAAAGTTTCAATTTAACATGCCAAGCTCTCTTATTTCCTTCCAAGGTATTTTTTAAGATTTGTAAAATACTCTTGTTACTGGATTCTGCCTGACCATTGGCTTGAGGGTGGTATGGGGATGAATAAGACATAACAATTCCCATATTGGAGAAAAATTTAGTAAGTTCCTTAGACCTGAAGCACATGGCATTATCCATTACCAATTTAAGGGGAACTCTAAATCTTGTAATTACATTATCCATCAGAAAGTCAATAAACACAGTACTTGTTGCTCTCTTTGTTGGGATTGCCTCTACCCATTTTGTAAAATAATCAGTTATTAGCAAAATACAACTATGCCCCCCACTTGATTTCTCAACAATCTCTCCTATGAAGTCCATTCCCCACATAGAAAAGAGAGCCTCTGCTACTACAGGGTTTAACAATAATGCTCCTGAATACTTCATCTTGCTTGAGAATATTTGGCATGGTTCACATTTCCTGAAAAAATTGTAAGCATCTTGAAACAAACAAGGCCAATAGTATCCAGCTCTCAGAATTTTATGAGTTGTTGACCTAGTAGAATAGTTCCCTCCACACATTCCAGCATGCATTTCTTTCAATACCTTCTCTGATTGATCTTTGTCAAGACATAATAATAGGATCCCATCTCTATTTTTCTAGAACAAATCACCATGCAACAAAACATATTTCTGAGATCGCAATCTCAAACTCCTCCTTTGGTTTTCATTCAAGTTATTTGGACATCTAGCATTTTTTATAAAATATACAATATTGGCATACCAGGGTTGCATTTCAATACTTGTCAAAAAATTCTCATTTGTATCAACACTATTAACTTGGACCAAATCCAAATTCTCTTCTGTCATCAACTTTTCCAAACCTAGTCCTGTCACCAATTTAGTGATATGGATGTCTAGATCAAACTCTTGAATTTTGTTTATCCATTTACATCTTTTTCCTATTACTTTGTTATGAACAAAGATGTCCTTCATAGCAGCATGAGGAACATAAGCATTTACCTTTGCACATACCAAGTAGGGTCTGAAAGCTTTGAATTCCTTTACCAGAGCATAGGTTGTTTCTCCATCAACTGATAGTTTAACTCAGCTGACTGCAATGACTTGCTAAAAAATGCAATGGGATGTTCAAATCCTTCACCATCCTTTTGCAAGAGGACTACTGCAATAGTGTGAAAGGAAGCAAAGGTAAACAAGGAAAAGGGCTTGGTGCAATATGGGGATACAAGGACTGGTGCTTCTTGAATAGCTTTTTTTATTTTTTCAAAAGCTGACTGTGCCCCTTGGTCCCATTCAAACTTCACATTTTTCTTCAGCAATTTGACAATAGGTTTAACCATTTCTGCAAAGTTGGTAATAAATCTCCTAACAAAATTAATCTTCCCTAGAAATGATTGTATACCTTTTAAGTTCTTGAGAGCAAGTACCTTTTGGATGGCTTCAACCCTTTTAGGATCTATCCTTACCCCCTCCTTTGATACTATGTGTCCCAAAAGTTTCCCCTCAGTAACAGCAAAGTGACACTTTTTTGGGTGTAGAGACACTCCATATTCCAGTGCTTTTATCATGACCTTTTCCAAGTGATTGCAATGATCCTCTGCTCTTTTTGAGAAAGCTGTCAAATTATCTTGGTACACTACCATTAGAACATCTATAAGGTCTTTGAAGGCTACATCCATAGCCCTTTGAAAAGTTGCACCAGTATTTTTCAACACAAATGGCATACAAGCATACACATAAGTGCCTCAAGGGGTAGTAAATGTTATTTTGAATTGCTCAGATTCTTTAACCAGCACTTTATTGTACCCTAAGAATCCATCCATCATAAACAACAAATCACACCCAGTGACTTTATGCAACATAGCCTCCATGTTAGGTAATCCATATTTATCCTTTAATGAGGCTACATTCAAATTTCTAAAATCAACACACAACCTTATATCCCCATTTTTATTTCTTACTGGGACTAAATTAGAGACCCAAGATGAATTTATAATAGGCTTGATTATGCCTTCATCTCTCAGCTTCATCAATTCTGCCTGCATTTTGGTAGCCAGCAATGGATTGATTGGCCTTTGTTTTTGTCTGAATGGTTTAATTCTTTCTTTCAAAGGGATATCATGTTGAAATAAGTCTTTTCTAGAGGCTTTCAAATCCTCATATGACCATGCAAATACATGTTTATATTTCTTTAGCAATTTTATCAAATTCTATCTCACATTGCTGTCCAATTTTTTACCAATGTAAACTAATTGGGGAGATGTTTCAGATCCCAAATTAACTTCCTCTAACTCTCCCACTTTGGCATTGGACATCTGAGTCATATAATTGTCATTTATGCTGAACAAACCTTCCAATTCAACCAACCCTTTGGGAATGTGATTAGTATCCAATTGGATGACTTCTTGATCAAAGATATACTCCTTATTGTCCACAACTGATATTAGAGAATCACAATCAATTTTATGACCATCACATGTATCCACACACTGGATAAGCCTAAGGATATCATCATCATCCTCAAATACTTTCCAATTATGAATATTGTCAAGAACTACAGGCCTACTTTTAATTTCAATCACAGACATATAGTAAGAGTAGCATCATTATCTATTAGGGCAACATTTGCCAGGAAATCTGCCATTATGTTATTGGATCTCTCTACCCATAAGATATTGAAAGCATCAAAGAACTCTATCCTATCCCAGACATCATACTTGTACAATTTTAGTCTGTCATCTTTAGTAGCATAATGCTCCCTAATCTGAGATATAATACTATGCTTGATAGCAATATCCATCCCCAAGATCAAGGCTTCATTCTCGGTAGTGTTGTTTGTGCATTGGAAAGTTAGCAGGAAAGAGTATTTGAATGTGATACCTAATGGGGAAATAAAAAAAAATCCTACTCCAAATCCTTCCTTTGAGAATCCTCCATCAAATTACATTTGCCATAACCCATTTTTTTGCAACAACAATTCATCCATAATTGGGTTAGTGTTCTTTAATTGTAGCTTAACTTCTTCAACAATAAAAATTTTCATATCAAAATTTATGCAACAGTTTAATTGCTCAAGTGGAACCACCTCCACCATAACAAATGACTGGGGTTCCCTATACAACTTGACCCCATGTCCCTTTACAGGGATAGTGGCATAGGAAAAATCTAGCTGCACTTTTCCACCTATTATTTTTTCCCATTGCCTTGACAGAAGCATACCATAATATGGTTTAGTATCCACTACCACTATATCCATTTTGTAAGTTGCTTCAGGGAAAGTAGCAATTTTCACCTCAATGTCTTTCAATATTCCTATCACAGGAAATTCCCTATTTTCCATAGCATAACAACTTCCAATAGATATAGTGACCTGGAGGCCCAATTCCTTCATCACATGATAAGACATAACATTTCCTACAGCTCCAGAATCAATCATGCAATTTTTTACCAAGAAACTATTTACCATTAAGGTGATATAGAACAGGTCAACAAATAATGGTTCTTGAGTGATTATGTTCCCAATATATATATTGGAAAATTCTTTGATTTTTTATTTCCCTTTCACCAGTGGGTTGTCTCTTCTAGTATCATTTTGTATCAATGGTATTTCCTCTTGGTTTGGAATAGATACGTCATCTATCCCTCTTAAAAGTGCCAGAGTAGCTTCTTTGTGTTCCTTTATTTTCAGCATCTCCATAAGTGGGACTGAAACTTTCATTTGGGTCAAAGCATGTTTCATTTCAAAAAGGGGCAATTCAGGGGACATATCACTCATCCTTTTCACCTTTTTGGATTTCTCATTAGGTACTAGTTCCTCTCTTGCTTCTTCATTTCTAGTATGATCAAAAGAAGACCCTGCTTGTTTTTCATGATTTTCACTTTTATCTTCCCTGACATGGGAATACTCAGTAACTCTAGGTGAATCCCTTTTGACATAAACTGGGACGGGTTTACCTTGAGCTGGTTGCACTATTCTATTTCTTAAGTTGTAAGCATTTCTTGCCTGATTAATTGTTGCAACAGTCAAAGACCTCTTTTCTTCATCAGTGGGAATTCTAAAATGAGACTATGAGCTATCATTCCCCACTGTATTTATAGTTGCTTGTGAGACATTTTCATACTGGTCACTTTGATAGGGTGGATTTAGTAATTAATTTTTAAAAAATGAATTATCTCCTATACACAAATTATCAAAAGATGATACAATATCAAAAACCATGGGTATGGTTTCTTTACTGTGAACATATTGATAGTAGGGCCTTCCTATTCTCTTTCTTTTGTTTGATCAAATAGAGCTTGGGCTACTACACATTGATAGGAAGAATGTGGCATATTGCAGGCATCACACCAGGGAGTGTTCTAAACATATTTGGCACTCTTCCTTTTTATGGGATCTGGGGTTTTCTTGGCTTTTGGGTTATCTTGTCCATCAAGGATTGGTTTTCCATTATTCCAATTAGTCTTGTAAGGGTAGTCTCTCAAGTTAGGTTATTTGTCAAATCTTTGGTTAGTATACTTATTATCACAATACCCTCCTCTATCATTTTTATCCATTTTGGCAGCAATTTCTTTCACTGCACTTACCAATTTATCCACCATATCATCTTCTTTGACATTTTTATTGGACGACCCCTTTTCTTTCCAAAGTTTATTGTCTTCCCTCTTCCCCAATTTCCCTTATGCTCTCCTATTACTCTCAATGTCAATTGCTACTTTATAAGCATCCCTTAAGGTTGTAGGGTTTTTATCTCTGAGTAGGTAGGACATTTTTCCATTAGCAGCATTGATATAAGTGGTAAGGCATACTTCTTCAGCTAACCTCAAGACTTGGAACAGTTTATTCATGGCCTTCTGAAATCTACTGTTAAAATCAGCCATACCTTCATTTGGGAATTTTTTAATGTTGTTGAATTCATTTAACATGTATCCAGAATTTACATGTTCTCTAAACTGCTCCCTAAAAAACTTTACAAATTCATGCCAGGAAGCAATATTATCATTTGGTAAATTTCTGAACCAATCCCTAGCATCTTCTGTTAATGACTGGACAAAAAGCTTCATAATAACATCCTCATTTTCAATCTCAAAGTCACTTATCTTGTCACTAAAAGATTTTAGATGCTCTTCACAAGTAACAAAATTATTTCCAGCGAACTTAGGAATTTTATCTCTTACCTCATTAGGGTGACCAGGAATGGCTTTAAAAAATAGGGCTTTATACCAGTTCATGTGAATGGGTCTTCTCTGGAAATTTCCAAGTGTGTTATTATCACTTTGTCTAGTAGCTCCTTCTTGATGCTGAATGGGTGGGGGAAAAACTTGCTTTTGATTAGAGGTTTTTACATTTAGACTAGGATCCACAGGTTGAGAAACTACACCAGGGCCAGAATTTTGAATATTTGGATTCTTTCCACAACTTTGAATTTTAGGACCAGCACCTTGATTGTTCACATTAGGATCAGCACATGGATTTGGTTGTTGTACCCTTTGATTCACATGCATAGAACTATTTATAGTGGTATTAGTAGTAGCATGAAGTAAAGCTATTTTCATTCTCATGTCAGCTGCAGTAGCCTCCAATTCCAACTTTTCTAATTACTTGGCCAAATCCTCTTTGGCTTTCCTAGCTTGTTCCAGCTCAATATCAACTTGGGATATTCTTGTTGGGATGGATACTTTCTTCTTAGGCTCATTTATGCTGATACCAATAGCTTTTTTCTTACCTTTGTTAGGGGCATCCTTAGTAGTCATTTTAAGTTTTGCATTTTATTCAATTTCATATGGGAGTAGTTTCCTGATGACAGGTCCTTCCTTCTCAAACTCATCCTTGTCAGGATTTGAGATCTTATTTGGGGCGTTATCCCTTAAATCATTAAGGTTTCCAAATAATTATGGATCCAAACGTTTAACTTCTTGATTCAATCTTTTAGCCTTAAGGTCATTCCTTCTGGTTTTAGCTAAGATTTCTTCTCTTTCCAATAATAATTCATATATCTTTTGCCCATGTTTCTCCTCTGCTTTGGCTATTTACTTTTCTTATTCTTTATTTTTCCTTCTTAAAGCCACAATCTCATCTTGCAACTTATCATAATCATATGAAGTTGTTTCAGTA
Source organism: Thuja plicata (assembly GCA_018584345.1). Taxonomy (NCBI): domain Eukaryota; kingdom Viridiplantae; phylum Streptophyta; class Pinopsida; order Cupressales; family Cupressaceae; genus Thuja; species Thuja plicata. Next base: position 774,417 of record MU227499.1, on the reverse strand, counting down.
GCAAAGGTCTCTTCTGGTGGAGAAAGATTTTCTTCTGCAGGGAAGAAACCTATATCAGTATTTTCTCCATCCCTAAAGGGATCAAAATTAGCATTAGCTCTGTAAGTGTCAGTTGGTCCCATGGGTCCTGTATCTTTGGATGAAGATGACTTCCTCTCAGGAATGGGATTTTCCATCCTCCCTTTAGAGGTATGGTGGGAATCATGCTTCGATGTCCCTCTTTTGGACCATTATTTCCTTTGAGGTCTATGGAGCTCCTCTCCAACATCCATTTCAGTATTTTGTCTGAAGTATGATCTACTATTCCTTTGTTGACTCATCCTTCAAAATAGCAAATATTTTCAAAACATTTAATGTGCAACACTAGAGTACATAGAGGTTAGAGTCACCACTCTTTTTAGAGGAAAAATATATATAAAGATTCAAGTGCCTTGTCCTAACTCATGTTTCCTTTTATAGCAATAAATCCAAATGAGACTTGAAAACAAAGTTTCTTGATTCTTCCTCACCTGGTAACATCAAGAAAATGGTTCTTCACTACCCATATTACTGCAAATATTTTCCATCCAGTGGATATTCTCTTCAAAACAAACAAGGGACTAAATTAGGGGTTTTATAATTTCTAGTTATTCCATCTAAGACAAGATCTGTATCATTTTCAGGGTCAAGACCTTCAAACAGTGTACCACGAAAAATAAGAAGAACAAAATCACATTAATGATTATGAGGAAAAAAAAACTAATTCTCAATATTGCAAGGACAAACTCTTTCATGAACATGACTCTTAGAAGATCTCAAGAATCCCCAGTAGAGTCATCAATTTGTTAGTACTTTTTCTTGTAGAATCAATTAAAATAACATTAAATGCTTGACTCTCAATTCCCAATTGAGATTCATACATGAACAAGGATAATTAAAAAGGATATAATCCTTCTTCACTTTGAGCTCCACAAACTCAGGTGGGTGTACCTATTTCTAGATTCGGTAAATGACTTAGAATCTAGCAGTGGATCAAGGATTCATGATCCTTAGTCTTTTTAAGTTCTTGGAACTAGGAAGGTTAACCTATTGATTCTCTCTCTAAGGAATCATTAAGATGAATTGCATTTCTCAATACAATTAGCTAGACATTCACATATTTTGATAATAGTAAGTAAAGATTTTCAATGTTTGAATGATTGATGATAATACTACTAATCAGAACTTGACCAGTGCCTAATCCATTGGGCCATAGAGTCACTATGAAAACATACATTCATCAAAGATAGTTAATCTAAATACAACAAGATCTCAGATAATATGCCTTACAAATTATCCTCACACTCTCATATCCCTGTATCAAATTCTTGCACAAACCCTAACCCCCTGGAACTATCTATAAGATTTAAACCATCCTTGATAGCTAATTACAAATAGCAACACAGTTACCTTGCAAGTGATATATTTAACATGCCTTACATATCAAATATACAAAAGCTGAATAAAATGCAAGAAGACATCAACAATTTGAGACTGGAAATTGCATTTTATTTTTAATAATAACTTTCTAATTCCAATACATTCAGACTAACTGTAGACTTCAAAAAATAGACCTCATTTCAAAAGCCTCCTTTGTAGTTTTTATTTTTACCATCTCCTTCAAAATATTAAAACTTTCTATTTATAGATAGCCCTAGTCATCTTAAAATCCTTTTTGAAAATTAGGATGCAACAAGCTTCAGATGACTAGGCTATAGGAAAAAAATTTACATTTCATAGATGAGACAAAAATCAGGAAGAGAGAATAACAGTTCTTTGTTAAAAGTTATATAATCCTTTTGTCTTATGACCACTTGAATGCTTGCAGCTGCCCTAAGTTTGTTAGGTCCTTATCATATGGTATTTATCATCTTCATTGATGCAAAACTTACACTTGCCTTTGTTCAGACAGCTAGGCATCACTAGTGCTCGTTGTCACTCCTATACTACTACATTTTGTTATTGGGGTGACAATACCATACTTTCTAATCTAGGTGGTAAACACCTCATCATCCAGCCAACTAAAGTTGAGAACCTCATCTTTTTGGCTATTGAACTCCTCCCAATCAGCAGTGGCCTTTTCAATCTCTGATTCCCAAGATTCAAAAAATGCCCTGGACTTGTTGAGAATGTCAATAGTTAACACAAACCAGCCTATGTTTTCCAATGTAATAATATTGTTTGTCATGTTGGTTAGTGTTTCATTTAATTTCCTTAGCCACGGGGCTTCATTCTTTATGTTTCCATCCTTTCTGAACATATTGGGAAACATGTCATATCTATCTCTGGAGAATTCGCCTCTTAAGGTCTCTATCCTTTTGATGATCATATTCTTCTTGATATCTTGGTTAGCCATCAATTAAGGCATTTGTAGGTCCTTGTCAAGATGATAAAAATATTATTTTATTCCTTTGAGGTAGAATAGAAATATTTTACATGGGCTTTCTTCCCTTTTGAATTATCAATTATCAAGTCCCAATGCTCTTTATCTTCATCATGTTTGCTAATTATGCTAACAATCTTCTTTCCCATCAAATAAAGGTTGGTAAGATTGGCTTCACCAGCACACCTCTTGAGGTTAGAATATATTTTATCAAAACACATATTCTTCACCAATTCCTCAGCTTCTTTATATGCAGGGGAGTCCTCAAGATCTCTTTTGCCTTCTTTATCCAATCTTGATCTTTCAGTAATCAATCTATTCTTTTCAGCTTCTAGCTCTGCTCTCTTAGCATCAATAATCTCTTGGGTAGTAGGAATTAATGGTGTAGGGGATGGGGGGTAAGTCACAAAAGGACTGGACATTGAGGGTTGGTGAGGTTCTTAAGAAATCATCACCTGGGGCATTAATTGAAATATCTACCTCCCTTCTGAACTGCTATCCTATTGTCCTTTTGTAGGGACTTAACCCTTTCATCATTATAGGCCTTTAGTACAAATTCATAATTTTTATTTAGGCTATTATAAGCCTCTTTCTCCTTCTCAGCCACCCTCAGGCTTAGGTTAGCCCTTTGAAAGACAAGGTTTTCTGCCTCAGTTCCTGAAGCATCAGAAACTCTTTTGACAATGAGGCTTCCTATATCCTCAACTTTATCATCTTCCTTCAATCTTATTTTTTCTTTCTTCTTCAATGACAAGATTGCTAACACTGCATGATCTTCACTAAACTGGGCACCAATTGATGTCCCAACAGTGCTCAGTAGTTTTGCCTCTTTTCTGACAGCATCAAAAACTACCGCATCAGCTAAGTCCCACTGAGGTAGGATGAGGACTCCCTATTTCTTGACCAATTCTCTACCCTCTTCAGGGGTGATCTTATCAAATCTAGAGACTAGCTTCTACTTAACCTCCTTTTTCTATATCATCTTTAGTATAATTTGGCTGAGCTTCCTCTAAATTTTGGCATTTATTATTGAATTCATCAATGTGAATTCTCCACAGAAACTAAGTGAATGCCCTAGTCTTGACAAACTTGTCATCTAACAAGAACTCCTCACTGGCTTGCTTATTCATAGGGTCTAGTTCTTTACTTGTGAATTCTGCCACTGTGAGGTCAACAATTGTATGCCTAGGTGCCACTGGCATCCCTTCTTGCAACTCCTGGGTAGTAACAAAAACTTTTCCAGTGTTCCTCATTTCAACCAATTGCTCAGCAATGGATTGGTCATCAAAATGCCTAGGGGACTGGGAGGGAGAGTAAAACTCACTCTCTTGCTCTTTTCCCTCCACCTTTGGTCTCTTTGGAGAGGGAACTTCTTGGGCAGTAGCACTTTCTAGCCTCTTTTGTTTATGCTGAGAAGGTTTATCGACTTTGGGTATGATAGTAGTGTACCCTCTCCTCTTGTATACCACATAATCCCCTGGTGGGACTACTCTTCCTTGTGGAAGTTTGCTCAAAATAGCATGAGCCTTTTCTAGCTCAGCTTCTATTATCCTCTATCTCTTCTCATTTAGGGTCTACATGATTCCCTCAAATAAAGTCATAAAAGACTCAATTTTCTTGGCCCAAGGGAAAAACTCCTTCAGAAGATCATAAGATTTGTCAAAATTGTGTACAAAGTCCAATGACTTCTTGTACACCAGCCATTTTTCTTTCCTAATCTCTTGGTCACCTAGGTCAAAAAACATTTTTGATAATATCCTCAGGGTAATTAAACTAATTCTCTAATGTTAAGCACTTGGTTCTTTTTCTGAACATACCCATTATAAAATCTTCATTATCTGCACACCTGGATACAAATGTTGCTAAGTGATAAGGTTCAAAATACTTATCAAATTATGTCCACCCACCCTTTATTATGATGAAATGATGGGCTCTAGTGAGGGTAGGGAAAATGCTTCCCTTCATTTTGCCTACTAGGGCTTCCTTGTGTAGTCCACCTAATTGTCGTATAATCTTTGTTATCCCAATCTTCAGAGGGATTTTGTAGGGAAGCACATTAGGGGTTCCCCTGAATTCATAAACCCTTATTACTGTAGAAACAAGGTACAAAATCAAATCTCCCCAATTATGGGTAATCTTCAATTCTAGGGAAAACTCCATAGGTCTCAAAAACCTCATCATATCAGTGTGGATCCTGGCATTTTGATTGCACAATAATGACCTAAGCCTAGTGGCAAAAACCCTATCAAAGTAAACATAACTAGCTTCTTTTCTATCCCATGATAGATCAACACTCCACATCTAAAAAGGCAAATCCTCATTACCTTGGAACTTAGTCAATTTCATCTCTTTCTCAAAGAATTCAACATTATTAGACAAGAACATGTGCATCATAAGGGAATACCATCCCATTGGTTTAAGTATGTTGCTTTCCTAGATTCTTGCCAAACCTTCATGCATTTCATGGGCAATGTAAGATGCAAAGTCAAAAACTACTGATAGGTGGGGATGTAGAACTTGAACAACCATGAGCATTATGTGGATAGGCATTGTCACTTCTTCATCTTCTCCTAGAACCTGGAATAGGGCACTATACATTTTCTTGGCCTTTCCATTGAAGTAATTCAACTTGAATGACTCTGGTGTGTTAGGCCCTACTACAATCAAGTCTCCTATCTTGTTAAAGTACCCTTTCAAAGCCTCATTTTTGTAATATTCCCTCTAGGTTTGGTATACTTCCTTAAAGTATTCAAAGTCAATATCATCCATTTGTATTGAGGTATCACTCAACTTGAAGATTCTTCTAATTTCATCAGGTGAAACAGTCAACAACACATTTCCATTTGTATCCCTAACAACCCTTGATACTTTGTAATAAGTGTGGGAAATCAGAGTGAACAAATCTATATCCATAACACCCTAGGAAATATCAACTTTCCTACATCCAAGTCCCATATGTTACAATTTGGGGTAGGAGCATTTATTTGGCTATATGCAGTTCTAAATAGTGTAAGACCATTAAAACTGGTTTTACCATCTTTAGCCCATCTACCAAAATCATACAAGACTTCTCCTATTTTGAAACGGGGATGTGTTGGAACTATTCTCTTGATTTGGGTCACATCGCCCATGGATCCTTTCAATTGTTGCAATAGATCCTCCCTAACATTTCTCTTTTGGTAATCTACTTCTCTAGAAATTTCAATCCTAGGGGCTATTCTAAACCTAAGGCTTTTTGCTAAGATGAAGTTTGTATTTTGAAATGATAAATCTTAAAGCCTTTTGAACTACAAATATTACTACGAACCTGAATGTTGCTGAATTAGAGAAAACTTACCCATTCTACAATTTTATCACATGGAGCTGAGTATCTCTGCAATTTTTTTCTTTGCTTGAATGACTTTGTTGAATTATTGTGACTTCAAGTTGAATTAACTAGTTTTATGAATTCAATCAAATCAGTCATTCATATTGAATTTGACTAGAGTAGTCATGTGTTCTGCAATCAATTTTCATGCTTCAAACTCATGGCTTAATGACTCACTGGAGCTTATTTTAACAACTTTGAATTTAAGCCATAAATCTTAAACATTATCTTCCTCATCTGATAGCTATCTTATTTTCCTGGAAACAACTGTTCACCCTGGACACCTGTCGGCACTGCTTAATCACTTGTCCATTATATTTTGTTCACTTTTTCTCTAAGTGATTAAGTGAACCGTTCGATCCTTTTACATTTGCAATGTTATTAACAATACTTTCACGTTGTACTGGACCCACTTTTTATGCCACGCATCACTCAGACTTAATCGCTTACCCATTAGATGCTGAGCACTTTACCTCCAAGCAATTAAGTTGACCGTCGATCTTTTTTGTAGATGTTGTTCCTTTAACTCCACCTTTATGACCTCAACTAGTCCCACTAGGACACGCATCAAAACCACTTAATGGATTAGACACTAGATATCAATTACTTTGTAGTTAAGTCATTAAGCTGACCGTTAGATGAAAAACAAGTTAACTGTTCTTTAATTATGGCCAGCTCTAAATATCCGGGTCCACCAGCTGCTAGATGTCAACACCACTTAATGGCTTGACTGATAGATGTCGAGCATCTTGGGTATAAGAAATTAAGCCCACTTTTAGATCTTTCTAAAATTTAGTCACCTTTATGTTGTCTACGACTAGACCCACATCACTTCCCTTGACACACATTGACACCACTTAATCACTTATCCATTAGATGTTGTACACTTTTCCTTTAAGTGATTAAGTCTACCATCGATTATTTCATGACTTAACCACTATTTAGCTGAGAAAATTTACGACCACTGGCCCTACTAGGACACGTGTCACTCAGACAATCCCTTAAGTGATAGATGTCGTGCATCTTGGAGATTAAGCCATTAAGTGATCTGTCATATCAAAACAAAAGTGCTCGGTATATAATGAATTTAATTAAAACCCCAATGGAATTTGGATTAAAGGAATAATGTAATACCATGGTTTTAGGATCGACAACTTTAATAAACATGACCACTCAAAATGAACCCATTAGAGACATAACTTAAGTGAAAAAGGTAACATGAAATTAGAAGACATTTCAGCGCTTAGGGTTTTTATGACCAGAATTGCACTAGGAGACATGACACAAGGGTTTTTCAACATTTTCAACTAGGTCAATGGTTAGAACAGAATTTGTAGAGGGGTAAGAACAATTTTTAACCATGATTTTAAACCCTTGGATAACATGAATGACAGGAGACCTCAAAATTTTACAAGGCATATTTCAAACATGAAATAGCACCAACACCATGCACATCACTCTGACCTCCTTGAGGAACTCTCCCTCTGAAACACCCAAAGTTAACTAATTTAGTGATGGGATTCCCCATGCCTTGTTACTCACTCCACCAACTCTCATAAATTCCTCCTTTGCCAGTACTTATCGACTTATTTTAATATCTTATCAAATTTATCTATTCATATTGATGGTTAGTTATAAGTAAATAATAAATATTCAATATTAAATTAAGGGGACAATACAATGCTTTGCTCCTATATCAACATCTAATTTATATTAAATTAATATGGTAATAGTAGTAACTAAGAGATTTATTATCCTCATGAGAAAATAATATTTAAATTGTTATTGCGTTAATATTTCCTTACCGCATTGACCATAGCTAAATTATATATTAAACTTATGTCATTATTGCCATAACGATTTACTAAATAGGCCATCACTATAAACATGGGCACACATAAGGCAATATAGTAATATACACAAAATTAAATACATGCCTCAATATAGTAATCTTTTTTTTTTTTAAACTAATAATACAAATATAATTGTTAGTCTATTTGTCAAATAACTCCAGAATAAATATGGATTCAATAACATTATAATCTCAGGAACAAATCGAATAATAAAAATACATTGCAATTATATTTGCACGATGACACACAAACATGAACATAGATTGATTATACATTTCAAATAAAATTTATAGAAAGTAAGTAGATATTAATCTTTATACAAACTGTTAATATCATATTTATAAAGTTTTTTTCTTAAAATCTTAGTTGATAACTAAAGTCTTCTCATTTAACTAAGTATTAAATATTAATAATAAGTTATATTATCTATTAGCACCAAAAATTCATATACAATTCACATTAATCTTGGTAACTTATCAAATCAAATAATTAACCCTCCTAACATTAACAAAATGAAAAGCAAACATGTGAAATAAAATGTCACATAGGAAAGGGTATTACAAATCCATACAGATTCGTACAACTTAGAAAAGCAGTTGGAAATACAGAAAAATAGTTGAATTTTATTGATTTCAATGTCAAAACTTTAAAATTGATCCACTCCAACCATGGAGTAAATATTTCCAACCTTTTCATACATTTCCCAAGCAGTTCCAACTGAAAAAAAAGGTTGTGAACATTGGGATTCAAAAGTTGCATCTTTTGACAAGAAGTTGCATTATGCAACATTGACAATTTTGACAACTTTTAACAAAAGTTGTCAAATGTGACTAAACTTACAAAGTTTTGTGTTTTGACTCCATAAGGGACCTTAGAAGGATTAAAATAAAATTTCTACCCTTCCTTAGGTTCCCTATACTATTCTAGCCTAATCTACCCAATATTGTCCAAATTGACTAAGGTAGACAACTAGGTTTATAACATCACCTAGTGTCCCCTTGTCTTATAATTGAGGACTTATTGATGAAATTGGACCCAAGATCCAACCACTACCCTAACCCTTTATATTTAGGTCCACTGATTTTCTAGAAATGGATGAACTTGAGGGTTCTCCTGCACCAATGATTCTGAATTAGTGGCTCCAGGCATGTAGATCACATAGGTATTCTTGTGCATGGTCTCTGGAATCTAGTTATTCATCTTCCATTGACTGCAACCATGGTGTTTATTATTCCTTTGTGACCTCTTTTCATCATGTCTACATATGACCATTTGTCTTGATGTCAAGAAATCTAGATTGTCCAATTATAGTGCGTTCACCACCTTTGTAATCTGCATGGAAAGTCAAATAGTCAATAATAATAAAAAGCCTAAATATATTAAAAGATTAAAAATTTAAAAGGTCATGTGGTAAATCAGTATTAATATTATTTCTAAGGATTTTTTTCATTTTCCCATTGATGACATGTGTCACATTCTTCACCATCGCATAGTGACTAAACTATGATCATCTTCCCATTGCACCATCACGCTAGACCGTAGATCTTCGATCTTATAGTCTTAGGTATTTTCCAAATGCCTTGATTATTACCTGAGATTTAAAGCATGGGGTTAAAGATAGAATTTAATTAATTTGTCCTTTATACCACTTTATATGCCTTCATGTGATCTAGTCACTCAGTTCTTTCAACCAAACCCTGACACATGTATCCACATCACTCCATCTGTACAGCATGGCAGGCCCAGTACACATGTCACCTATTTTTCCATCGTGCAATGTTTAAATGGTGTGCATCTTTTGATAGAAAAATTGCACTGAACCATTGGATCAGATCTCAATATGATCGGATGTGACTTAGGGTTATTTTATTCAAACTAAATTTGTAGGACACACGGCAATTGTTTTGCAGTGCTAAATCATTTAAAAGGATCATCGTGTGCATGCCAAATATAAAGTCTTCTAACATCGACAGCTTAATTTGACTATTTTGATTATCATGGAGGTCAAGAACATAATACTTCATCACCCGTGATGGATAGAAGATCATTCACTACTTCATTGCATCATCATGCTTATGAGTAAACATGGGGTAAGTTTACGATCCATATGGCTACATAAACTATATGTCGATTACAACCATCATACTTCGACCTCGACCTTGCTAGTTTTATCTGCACCAGAGAAGACATAGGAAGAAATCAATGGCAGACAAGGATAACTTGTAAAAGACATGGATTAAAATGATATATCATTAATAAAATACATAACAAACATAAGTAAGAAGCATAATATATAAATCAAAAGGCCATAAAAGATAAATGAGTAAGTACAAAGAGATGCTTCCCTAATTGATTATGAACATAAATTAATATGCAAATTGGGGTTCCACCAGTGGATCTTTATGGGGATGTGGGTTCATACTTGGACACAACAAGATCCTAGCTATCTCTAGAGAAGGAAACTGAGTATCCTTACTAAACCTGATGTAAAACAAAATTGGGTGGCCATTGGCCCCCCAAAATGAACACTGTTATTTCCCTCTGTCAAAAATTTTATTCTGTTTATGTAATATTTTAAATCTTCTTAACATGACACCATGATTTGTTCTGTCATCTGATCTTCTTTCAAACATCTTATTGGTAATATTTCATGTTTTGAGTCTACCTCGTGAACTTTTGAAGTTTCGTGTCATACCTATGATTGAAGGGATTAAAGTCATGATTGAAATTGTCCCTGTGCCTCTGTAAATTTTGTTTTATCCCTTAACCTAGGTAAAAATGCTGAAAACCCTAAGTCCTTAGTTATATCTACTTCAAAATGGCAAAAAACCCTAGTTCATTAAAAAACCCTTCTAATTTGAAGTTACTTTTTTGAGACACTTAAGTCACTTAAAGCATGTCTTGTATTTCTTGTCTTATGCTAGTCGCGAAGTCTCCTTATAAAATCAAAATATTCCTTATCATTATAAGACTTAGTGATTCCCTTCAATCAGGTGATCTCTGTAAGAAATGCATATACCATATGTGATATGGAAATCAAGTGACAACTCTTGATTCAGATCAAGATCCTGAGTTAGTCAAGAAGTCTTGTGATGTAACCCTGGCTAGCAAATTTGTCTCCTAACTTTGAGAATACTCAGTCACCTGATCGCCAGATGTGGACCATGGTCAAAAGAAGGGTTAGCTCATGGTTAATTCTGTCATTGGTGATCAAGTTTATTAAGACAGTGTGCCACATGTTCATGGTGGGACTAGATGCAGTTCAAGGTGGTCTCTTTGGTCGCGTAATCTCCAGTTTTAACTGAGGTTAAGGCAGAGTTCAAATTTTGCATTGTCACTTGATCTCATGAAGGAAGTTGGGTTGAGTTAGATATCAAGTGATCAAGAGACTACAGTTGCCAAGTCTCATAAGAAATTAGATTTTTCCTCAAAGATCATGAGATTTAGCAAGAACCGTCAGATGCAAGGTTGATCAGGTGGTTAGTCGGGTTGTCTCCAGATTTAACATGGGTTAGCAAATTCTTGTGGTGACTTTGAGATTACTCAGTCGCATCATCTCTAGATTTAATCTATGGTTGATGAGTAAGTGAATGGTTAAAGTTTCCCGTTGGTCACTTTATCTCTTGATGAAAAGTGAGTTAAGTTATGAATCATGAGATCTAACGACAACCGTTGATCAAAATTTTAATCCGATGACAGTCGGGAAATCTCCAGATAAAATCTACAGTTAAGAAAATATCTGACAACATTGATTTTATATAGTCACAAGGTCTCCTTATTCAACCAAGTTTAAAGCTGAGTTATTATGTTACATTTTCGCCTGATCTCGTGAAGAAAGATGAGTTAAGTTAAAAGTCAGGAGATCTATTACAACCATTGGATTGAGAGATGATCTCACGATGGTTGTTGAATCGCAAGTGAAAGTTGAAATGTCAAAAGTCATCTAGCGATCATGAGACAAAAGGAATATGAGATACATGTTCAAAAGGTATGCATTAGTTGTTAAGTATCTAGTTGTGTGGTCTCCAGATGGTATTCAGTGATAATGAGATCATAGTCGCCAAGTCTCATAAGAATTTAGGGTTTGTGTTAAAGATTAAGAGACTTTACAAGAACTGTCAAATGAAGATGAGATATGATAAATGGCACTCAGGTAATCTCTAGATGATTGATTAAAAGGAAAAATGATTCAATGATCATGAGATAAAACTATAGTCGCTAAGTCTCTGAATGAATTATCAAATAAAAGAAATGTGTAGCTATAAAGAGATTAAGGTGTGGTCGCTAAATCTCTAGATAGAAACCAAATGTTAAAGTGAAGTTTTAAAGAGCTACAGTTGCCTGATCTATTGAGATAACTATAGTTAGTGAAATCATCTAGCGAAAAGGAGATACATAGTCATGAGGTCACCAGAGAGGGATCTGAGTTAAAGGATGAATTTTCCTTGTCGTAAGAAGGTACAGTGGCTAGCCAATGAGAAGTAAGGAATGAATGCCATGGTGGAAAAATAGTTTAAAGACAACCAATCAAATTTGAAATTTCTGAATTTAATGAGGGTTTTAAGAAAAGGCACTCATTCGAATGTAATTTTTTGTCACTTTTAGAGGCTACAGCTAGGAATTGAATTTATTTCATAGTACGTAAACTTATGATAGAAGTGATAGATTTTAAATCTATAAATCTTGAAGGGATGTTTGCATTGATTTCACAATTATAAGTATGTCCATTGTCACTTTACTTCAACAGCATTCAAGATTTCAGTGCATAATTTTTCTGTGTGATCAACATTTCCTGAGAGAAGTGAGATTTTCAAGTAGCCATTATTGAAGGAAGGGTTTTAATTGGCAGTATAGTTGATCTGGAGTTCAGAATTGGTGACTGTTATAGTGTTCATATTTTCAAAGCTACAGAGAATTAAGTGGTTGAAATTTCTGTAGTGAGGCTTTGAAGGAGTTTTTTTCAATATTAGTGAAGAAGTGTGAGAAAAATAGAACAAATAAGATGAGTCAAGCACTCAGTGTCACATCCAACAATGGACAAAGTGGAGATACTGGAGAAGATACAAAAGGGAACATGAACTACTCTGATGAATTTCTTCAATTGGTGCCAGGGTCTACCCAAAGTAGAAAGCTAAGTGTTGACATCCTTCTAGATGATTTATCATATATTAGGGATGCTAAGACCCCAAGTTCATTTGGATTTTCCTTGTATAATTATTTCTGGAGAAATAGTGATCAAGCAATTCCAATTTCAAACCCTTGGACCTGTGGATTGGCCAAGCTAATAGTTCCTAACATATTTGTGGATGTTGATTTCATTCTTGAGTTAGAAAACAAATATGATCTCCTCACCAAGATAATTAAAAAGGATGATGGGAGACCCTTGGTAAGCCTACATAGAAATTCTTTCATGAAGGCCTTTGATGTATATTACCCTATGACTATGGAGATAAATTTGCAGAGTTTGAAAAATAGAAATGTCAGGCAGTCTAGGGTTGCAGAAAAATTTATTAAAGATAATCATGTCTCCAAGAAACTGAAAAATTATATTACACCTATCCCGAAGGAGATTCCTTATTTTTACATGAATTTGAATTTTTATATCAATTTTATTGCATATGCACTATATAGAGTGTTGAGAGTAGATGCAGGAGCTGAGAGGATTAGTTCAGATATCCTCATGATTGTTCTAGACATGTAGATCCCTCACATCAGCACCAGTTATGACTACATCTAGTACATAATAGATAGAATGAATGAAGGGTTTGTGTAGATTCAGAAGGAGGGAAACCCTGAGTTTATGCAGTATTCAATATTAATGCATCTGATTTTGTACTACAATTTCCCTTTGATGAAATGCGATAGTTTGAGACCACAGAGATTCTTTCAGAATTAGCCCAACCCAATCCAATTATGGTTAAGGGCATGGAATTATAGTTCTTGGGATAATGATTTTTGTGCTTCTGAAAACTAGATGATATACCCAATTCTAAGGGCTATTGGTGTTGACAAAATAAGGCTGCCAGTGAAGGTTTTACGATTATTGAGGCCTTGTGATTGTGTAGATAGATGGCCTAGAGATCACAACTAGGGGGATTTATTCTATGAGAATAATTATACAATGATAAGGGTATATGGTTGTTCATACCCACCCTACATTCTCCAATTCCATGTACCACCTAGGATTGCTGCCATGGATTTCATTAGGAAGTTAATTTTGACAGATAAAGAACATCTTGCTCCCCATAGAAAGGGAACATTTAACCCAAGACAATTCAAAGTATGTGGTTTTATAACTGGGAATGGGGCTATAGACCTGATAAATGCATGGATGAACCATTATAGAATGAATTTTTCCCTATGTAGATATGTAGACACAGAGGGTTTCGCCCTGAGTGCTAAAAAAACTTTCCATCCCTTCCATTCCATATAATAAAGAGCATGAACAGTGCATGTAAGAGGGCCTCATCAAAAATATGATGGAGGATGAGGAAGTTGACATAAGAGAAAACAAGTTCAATTATTTGATGGACTTGGAGAGGCAAGTGAAAATAAAGGGATATACCTTTGGTGGTTTTTTCCCACAAATGTCCTATTTGGAAAGGCTTGATGCAATGATCTAGTTCCATAATTTATTATGTAATCAATTAGGAGATATATTGGTTCAAAAGTATAAGAAGAAGAAAGAATACTCTTCTTCTAAGTATGAAGATGACAGTGAAGGGGACTACTATGTTCATAAACCCCCTCCCTTGGATCAACAAATGACAGAAGAAAAACTAGTAGAAGTTGAACAAGCTGAGAATGTTATCAATTTGATACAAGTCTCAGAGACTGAGGTGATACAGGAGCCCACACTCAAAAGGCATAAAGTGGAACTTGTGGAGAATTCATATAAAAGAGAGAAGAAAAGGGATAGAATAGGTGCTCTAATCCCAAGAGATAGAGCCTATGATCATCAGCTTATAAAGTAGATCAGACAGGGTAAGAAGTTGTTAAAGGACACCCAGGAAGAAATTGAATTGCCTTTATTGACTTGCACTGATGAAAGAACAATCCAAAAAAAGGGATTTTTGAGTGATGATAACTTCATCAAGACAAAATAATTCAAGGAGTTCCTCATTTGGAACAAACACAGAAAAGTTCAAGAATAGTTGCAATTGGCAGGAGGTGAACCAGTCACAGAAGAAGCTTTGCAAGAGGTACAAGATTATGATCTTGAATCAAAACAAATGACACTTGAGGAGGCCAGTGGGATTTTTATAGTAGAAGGATGGGATATTGCTTTTTCATTCATCATAGACCAAATCAGGAAGCATCCTGATGTGAATTATCATCAAAAGTTCAAGTGGGTGAAATGGTAAGGGGATTTGGATATAATCAAAAATCCTAGGCACTAGTAATTTGGAGCTTAGCTCCTAAGAATAAAAAGACATGAGTGGTAAGAATAGAGGAGAAAATGGTTGGAAACCAAGTTGTTTGGTCCCTCCAAGACATAGGAGACTTAGAAATTCCCCAAGTTCTCACACATTTTTCTCAGCTCAATGAGGCTAAAACAACCCAATTGTCAAAAAAATTGAATAAACTGACAACTGAAACAAGTGCTATTATAAAGGATAGGGAGCTGTGTAAAATATAGATCCATAATCAGGATAAGATAATTAAAGAATTAACAAAAGAATTGATGGAAATGCCTAAGGTTTCTCCTATAGAACCTAAAGAAGTAGTTGAGGATGAAGTACAAATAGATTTCATAGCAGGGGAAAAAGAGGAGGCTGTCATTGAGAAAAATAGTATAATTATGGGTGCTTTGTTCCACATTTATCAGCATAGAATAAATATTTTGAAGGATAAGGCAGATGATGCTTATGGAAAAATGCCAGGGTTACATGCTAAGGTTACAAATTATGTAACAAATTTGAACCCCTATTATGCTACATGGTCAGTAAGGACTAGCATTTTTGAAAGGTTGGCATCATTGTAACCTTTAAGAGCTGATCTACCAGAAATAGTTATCCAAGTTTTGGAGGAAATAGAGAAGATAGGATTCACTTTATCTTTCTTTAAAAGTAAAGTAAATCAAATAGAGGCCATGAAGATGCTTGGGCCAGAGTACAATAGATTTGTACCATCAATTAGGTTAGATGATAACTAGATCAAACCATTAGGGGCATGGATCACCGAGTTTGATAACATGATTCCAAATAAACATATATATATATATATAAAGGGTGAGCTTGATATGGAAAGATATAACAAGATTTTGGATGAATCCTTTAAGGCTGAAACAGACTTCAATAAATTTGTGATAGATGTTAAGAACATAATAGATGCTAGATGGGATAGGTTGAAGAAAAAGATGGAGAACATTCAAAGCTTCAACTGGCCAACTGATGCAGAGGTCACAGCATGGGACACATTGATAAAACCTAAGAAAAAGAAGGTTGTTGACATGGATTTAGACATTCTGGATACAAAGTAAAGAAGACACTTGGCACCTGACCTCTAAGAATAGGGAGAATGACTAATTCAAAGACTAGTGTAGGTTAGCCTGGAATGGCAGTCACTAGGTCTTGTTACAACTATCTGGAGTGATTCTAAATATCAACAGCCAAAGGTGCCATCTATATGAAGATTGAAGACTAAATTCAGTTGTCAAAAAATTTTGTCCTTCCATTGCCAAAAGGATCAACTGAATGTTTTGTCTTTTAGTGTCTTTAGGATTGGATTTGTCATCCGAAGCTTGTTTCATCCTTTTTCTTTAAGGATTCCAAGATGACTAATGCTCACTAAAAGTAGAAAATTGTAACATATTGTAGGGGATGGTAAAATAAAAGCTGCAAGGTAGACTTTTGAATTATGTCTAAGTTTTATGATTTCAGTCAATTTGAATGTATTGAAATCAAGATCATTAATAAAATACAATGGAATTTATAGTCTCATATCATTGATGTCTTTTTGCATTTACTTTTAGCTCTTGTATGTTTAATTTGTAAGGCATTTTAAATGTACCAGTTATAAGGTAACTATGTTGTTATTTGTGAGTTCCTTTCAAGGAGGGTTTAAATCTTGCAAATAGTTGTAGAGGGTTAGGGTTTTATGAAGGAATTTGATACAGGGGTTTGAGAGTGAGCGGATGGTCTGTAAGGAATTCTATCTAAAATTTTACTTGTGTTTCAATTAATTGTCTCTATTGAATTGATTATTTCATTATGACTCTATGGCCCAAGGTTAGGCACTGGTCAAGTTCTGAAGAGTAGTTGTTATCATCAAATCTATCAAATATTGAATAATATTTTACTTTCTATTATTTATATTACACATGTCTAGCTAAGTGTATTGAAAAATACATTTCATCATGGTGATTCCTTAAAGAGTGAATTCATAGGTTAACCTTCCTAAGCTAAGTGGCCTAAAAAGAAGAAGGATTAAGAATCCTTGATCCACCATAAGATTTCCAGTGAAGCAGTGAATCTGAGGATAGGTGCACCCACCTGGGTTTGTGGAGCCCAAAGTGTAGAATGATTTTATCCTTGTTAATTAGCCTTTTCCCTGTATGAATCTGTATTGGGAATCAAAAAGTCAAGAATTTACTGCTATATATTGATTCTACAAGAAAAAGTGCTAACAAATTGGTGACTCTACTGGGGAGTGATTTAATGTTCTAGAGACATGTTCATGAAAGAGTTAGTTCTTGCAATATTAAGAATAAGTTTATTTTTCCTCATAATCATAAAAGCAATTTTATTCTTCCTATCTGTCATTGTGCATTCTTTGAAGGTTTTCATCTTGAAAATGATATGGATCTTGTCTCAAATAGAGTGACTGGAAACTCTAAAGTCCTTGATCTAGTCCCGTGTTTATTTTTAAAAGAAAATTTACAGAGTGGAGAAGATTTGCAGTCATACGGATAGTGAAGAATCATTTTCTTGAGATTACCAGGTGAGGAATTATCAAGAAATGTTGCTTTCAAGTTTCTTTCAGGCTTGTTGTTGTAAAAGAAAATCTATGTCAAGATAAGCTGCTCAAGATTTTTATATATTTGTCCTCTGAAAAGAGGTGGCAACTCTAACCTCTATGTACTCCAGTGTTACACATTAAACATATTGAATATATTTGTCTATTCTAAAAGATGATTCGACAAAGGAATACTAGATCCTATTTCAAAGAAAATCCTGAGAAAGATATTGGAGAAGAGCTCCATACACCTGGAAGGAAACAATGGTCCAAGAGAGGTACATCTAAACCTGACTCCCCAAATACCTCTAAGGGAAGGATGGAGACCCCTGCTCCAGAAAGAAATTCATCTTCATTTGAAGATGCAGAACTCATAGGACCAATTGACAATTATAGAGCTGATGCTAATTTTGATCCTTCCAGAGATGGAGAAAATAATGATATAGGTTCCTTCCCTACAAAAGAAAATCTAGCTCCACCAGAAGAAACTTCTGCTGCTAAGAAAACTTCCTATGATTCTGACAAGTTGCAGGATGAGGTTTTATCTTTAAGAAAAAGAAAGAAGGAATAAGAAAAGAAAATAGCAGATGTAGATAAGAAACATGAGAAAAAGTTATATGACTTACTAGTGGAAACAGAAGAACTCTTGGCTCAAACTGGAAGAAATGACCTCAAATTTAAAAGCCTAATTCAGGAGGTCAAAGTGATGGGGAGGTCACCTTGCTCTCTGAGACTCCTACTCTTTTCTAGGAATCTCACCAGGAATCCTATTCAATTCAGGACTCTCTAGACTCACCCTTGAGTCTCTTAGGGCTGCTCTCAGACCCTAACCAGAAGGACTATCCTATTCCCTCTTTCCTAGGTTCCCTACCCACCAAAGTGTTTCACTCCTCATCTTATCTTACTCTCCATGACTGAATTAAATCAGTCATGCACCCTTCTCACTCTATCTCCCTTCCCTACAAGTTCCCTAGCCGGACCATCTAGCTCGCCTAGGACTTGTTTCCAACTCTGACTAGTCTCTCCTCAGTTCCAAACACAAACACAAAACAAGAATAAAAATACATGATGGGTACCTTTTGATAGTCACATCCCATACGCCAGATCATGAGAGTCAAAAGGTAGCCATTAAACTGAAATGAACTCAGAATACTACTCTACTGAAGTTTATACACAACAAAGAGTATATAGAACACACAGAACACTCCTCTTTAGTGAAACTGCAAATTACAATGTACTCTCAAATCTACTGTGCTAGCCTGTTCAAACTCTAAGTTCTTCAACAACCCCTCCATGGTTCTTTTTTTTTTCTCTCTTTTTATCCTCGGCCTATTCTTGGGCTGTAACCGTCTTTAGGTTACCTATCTGCCTGAGGAATCTCAACTGCCTCGGCTCTTCGTCTTCCTTCTGTAACTTTCATCACTATCTTTCTCTGCATGGTCGACGACGTGGATGAAATTCTCCTCCGTGGCATTCTTTTTGGCATTTTCTGACTTTTCAACTCTTTCTCCTTCTGACACGTCAGCATGTTTTATCATTTGACTGTTTTTGTTGTTTATCGCATAGTCACGAATGAAAATCACCTTGCATGTCTTGGTCTGCGACTGAGTGATTACCTGCTCGTCGCACTCTCGCTATGCATTTACCTAACTTGACTTTTACCTCGCGACTGAGCGATGACTCTTTATCGCGCACCCGCAATGCATTGTCCCGAGTTATGTTTTCATGTTTCGACTGAGCGATGAGCTCAAATCGCATACCCACACTATCTTTCCACGAGCTGTTATTTACTCTGCGAGTCTCCGACACACATTAGTCATGCACTCGCAACCCTTTTTGATGAGCTGGACATTCATTAGCAACCCTGCGATACAGTCGATCACACACTCGCCATACTTCTACCCGAGCTGCCATTTCCTTTGTGACTGAGCGATGAGCTCACTGTCGCGCTGTCGCGATGTTTTCATCCAAGCTGACCTTTTCCTTGCGACTGAGCGATACACCGTAGTTGCGCGCTCGCCGTGCTTTTCACTTAACCGTCAAGTCACCTGCGACCTTGCTATGCACAAAGCGTCACTCACTCGCACATCCTACTTAGTTGTTTGCTGCTCAGCGACTGAGCGATTAAGCGCTCGCCGCGTTGTCGCACCGGGTTTTCACTGACTGTGAATTGACTCGCGACTGTGCAATGAGCTCCTTGTCACATTGTCATGTACTGTCTTTTCTACTAGCCGTCTGCGACTGAGCGACTAGTTCCTCGTCGTGCACTCGCTCACTAATAAACTTAACTCATGACTAGCTCGCGAGTGTGCGATGCATGATTTTTCTGCTCTCCACTGGCTCTGTGACTTTGCGACTGAGTGAAGAACTATTCAGGCTTAATGACAAGGACCAAAAACTAACTGTGATCTGCTCCTTTTGATCACTCAACAAGAATTGCTAGGGTTTGGAGCTAAACCCTAGGGTGCTCTGC